>CM072519.1:1070000-1610000 GCA_036898135.1 Oncomelania hupensis | reverse complement strand
GGGGGGGGGGGGGGGGGGGGGGGGGGGGGGGGGGGGGGGGGGGGGGGGGGGGGGGGGGGGGGGGGGGGGGGGGGGGGGGGGGGGGGGGGGGGGGGGGGGGGGGGGGGGGGGGGGGGGGGGGGGGGGGGGGGGGGGGGGGGGGGGGGGGGGGGGGGGGGGGGGGGGGGGGGGGGGGGGGGGGGGGGGGGGGGGGGGGGGGGGGGGGGGGGGGGGGGGGGGGGGGGGGGGGGGGGGGGGGGGGGGGGGGGGGGGGGGGGGGGGGGGGGGGGGGGGGGGGGGGGGGGGGGGGGGGGGGGGGGGGGGGGGGGGGGGGGGGGGGGGGGGGGGGGGGGGGGGGGGGGGGGGGGGGGGGGGGGGGGGGGGGGGGGGGGGGGGGGGGGGGGGGGGGGGGGGGGGGGGGGGGGGGGGGGGGGGGGGGGGGGGGGGGGGGGGGGGGGGGGGGGGGGGGGGGGGGGGGGGGGGGGGGGGGGGGGGGGGGGGGGGGGGGGGGGGGGGGGGGGGGGGGGGGGGGGGGGGGGGGGGGGGGGGGGGGGGGGGGGGGGGGGGGGGGGGGGGGGGGGGGGGGGGGGGGGGGGGGGGGGGGGGGGGGGGGGGGGGGGGGGGGGGGGGGGGGGGGGGGGGGGGGGGGGGGGGGGGGGGGGGGGGGGGGGGGGGGGGGGGGGGGGGGGGGGGGGGGGGGGGGGGGGGGGGGGGGGGGGGGGGGGGGGGGGGGGGGGGGGGGGGGGGGGGGGGGGGGGGGGGGGGGGGGGGGGGGGGGGGGGGGGGGGGGGGGGGGGGGGGGGGGGGGGGGGGGGGGGGGGGGGGGGGGGGGGGGGGGGGGGGGGGGGGGGGGGGGGGGGGGGGGGGGGGGGGGGGGGGGGGGGGGGGGGGGGGGGGGGGGGGGGGGGGGGGGGGGGGGGGGGGGGGGGGGGGGGGGGGGGGGGGGGGGGGGGGGGGGGGGGGGGGGGGGGGGGGGGGGGGGGGGGGGGGGGGGGGGGGGGGGGGGGGGGGGGGGGGGGGGGGGGGGGGGGGGGGGGGGGGGGGGGGGGGGGGGGGGGGGGGGGGGGGGGGGGGGGGGGGGGGGGGGGGGGGGGGGGGGGGGGGGGGGGGGGGGGGGGGGGGGGGGGGGGGGGGGGGGGGGGGGGGGGGGGGGGGGGGGGGGGGGGGGGGGGGGGGGGGGGGGGGGGGGGGGGGGGGGGGGGGGGGGGGGGGGGGGGGGGGGGGGGGGGGGGGGGGGGGGGGGGGGGGGGGGGGGGGGGGGGGGGGGGGGGGGGGGGGGGGGGGGGGGGGGGGGGGGGGGGGGGGGGGGGGGGGGGGGGGGGGGGGGGGGGGGGGGGGGGGGGGGGGGGGGGGGGGGGGGGGGGGGGGGGGGGGGGGGGGGGGGGGGGGGGGGGGGGGGGGGGGGGGGGGGGGGGGGGGGGGGGGGGGGGGGGGGGGGGGGGGGGGGGGGGGGGGGGGGGGGGGGGGGGGGGGGGGGGGGGGGGGGGGGGGGGGGGGGGGGGGGGGGGGGGGGGGGGGGGGGGGGGGGGGGGGGGGGGGGGGGGGGGGGGGGGGGGGGGGGGGGGGGGGGGGGGGGGGGGGGGGGGGGGGGGGGGGGGGGGGGGGGGGGGGGGGGGGGGGGGGGGGGGGGGGGGGGGGGGGGGGGGGGGGGGGGGGGGGGGGGGGGGGGGGGGGGGGGGGGGGGGGGGGGGGGGGGGGGGGGGGGGGGGGGGGGGGGGGGGGGGGGGGGGGGGGGGGGGGGGGGGGGGGGGGGGGGGGGGGGGGGGGGGGGGGGGGGGGGGGGGGGGGGGGGGGGGGGGGGGGGGGGGGGGGGGGGGGGGGGGGGGGGGGGGGGGGGGGGGGGGGGGGGGGGGGGGGGGGGGGGGGGGGGGGGGGGGGGGGGGGGGGGGGGGGGGGGGGGGGGGGGGGGGGGGGGGGGGGGGGGGGGGGGGGGGGGGGGGGGGGGGGGGGGGGGGGGGGGGGGGGGGGGGGGGGGGGGGGGGGGGGGGGGGGGGGGGGGGGGGGGGGGGGGGGGGGGGGGGGGGGGGGGGGGGGGGGGGGGGGGGGGGGGGGGGGGGGGGGGGGGGGGGGGGGGGGGGGGGGGGGGGGGGGGGGGGGGGGGGGGGGGGGGGGGGGGGGGGGGGGGGGGGGGGGGGGGGGGGGGGGGGGGGGGGGGGGGGGGGGGGGGGGGGGGGGGGGGGGGGGGGGGGGGGGGGGAGGGGGGGGGGGGGGGGGGGGGGGGGGGGGGGGGGGGGGGGGGGGGGGGGGGGGGGGGGGGGGGGGGGGGGGGAGGGGGGGTGGGGGGGGGGGTGGGGGGGTGGGGGGGGGGGTGGGGAGGGGGGGGGGGGGGGGGGGGGGGGGGGGGGTGAGGGGAGGGGGGGGGGGGGTGGGGGGGGGGGGGCGGGGGGGGGGGGGGGCTGTGGGAGGGGTGAGAGGGGAGGGGAGGGGGGGGGGGGGGGGGGGGGGGGGGGGGGGGGGGTGGGGGGGGGGGAGGGGGGGGGGGGGGGGGGGGGGGGGGGGGGGTGGGGGGGGGAGGGGGGAGGGGAGGATGTGGGTGGCTGAGGGGGGGGGGGGGGGGGGAGAGGGGGGGGTGGGGGGTTACATGGGGGGAGGGGAGGGGGAGGGGGTTGGGAGGTATCAGGGGAGTGAGAGGGTGGGGGGAGGGTTTGAGGGGGTGGGGGGGGAGGCTGGGAGGTTGAGGGCGGTGTGAGGGGGGGGGGGGGGTGAGGGAGGCTGTGGGGATGCTTGGGGTGGGGAGGCGAGTGGCGGGGGGGGGAGGCTGAGGAGTGGGGGCTGGAGAGGGAGGGGGTGGGGAGGGTGGGTGTGGTGGGAGGTGACGGAGGTTTGGGGAGGCTGAGGAGGGAGGGGAGAGGGAGGCTGAGGGTGGCTGAGGGAGGCAAGGAGGGTGAGAGCCTGGGCCTGGGCTGAGGGTGGCTGCTGGATGAGGGAGCTGTTGGGTGCAGGGAGGCTGGGTCGGTGCAAGGGGGGAGGCTGTGTGAGGTCTGTGGGAGGCTGGGTGTGGCCTGGGAGGGTGGAGGGTGAGGGAGGCTGGGAGGTGAGGAGGCTGTGGGAGGGGAGGCCTGGAGGGTCTGGGGGAGGCTTGTGCAGGGGAGGTGAAGGAGGCTGAGGGGAGAGAGTGAGGAGGAGCTTTGGAGTAGAGGGTGAGAGGGGAGGCCGAGGGAGGCTGGAGAGGGGGAGGCTGAGGGAGGCTGGTTGGGAGGCTGAGGGAGGGGGGGGGGGGGGGGGAGAGGCTGAGAGGGAGGCTGGAGGGCTGATGGAAGGAGAGAGGAGAGGCGGATCTTACATACAGCAACACCTAGACCGAAGGGCTGAGCGAACACCTTTCTTAACATAGATCTACAGAAACACCTTTCTCTCTTTCACATACTGCAGACAACTTTTCTACATACAGCAACACCTTTCAGCACCTTTCTCGAAAAGAAAGTTACAGCCGAGGGAGGCTGGAGGCTGAGAACCTTTCTACATACAGCAAGAGGCTACATAAGACACCTTTAGGCAGGTACAAGAGCAAGAGAGGCTACATACAGCTGAGGGACACCTTTCCTCTTTTTACATACAGCAACACCTTTCTCTACTCATACAGCACACCTTTCTTACTATTATAAGCAACTGGGCTACAGGGCAACTTTCTACATACAGCACACTTTTTCTACAGAGCATACAGCAAACACCTTTCTCTACATACAGCAAAGAGCTGAGGCAACATCAACACCTTTCTCTACATACAGCAACACCGGCCTACATACATAAAGCACCTTTTCTCTGATGGAATACAGCCTTTCGAGCATATCTAAGACACTGAGAACATAACAGAACATACATACAGACTCTTTACATACAGCAACACCTTTCTCTAATATACAACACTGCACATTCTCTAAGGCTGAGAGGGGGACATACAGCAACAAAGGCCTTTCTCTAGAGCTACAGTAACACTCTACATACAGCAAACCTTTCTCTAACAGCAACACCTTTTATCTACATGTATACATACAGCAACACCTTTCTCTACAAGCAAGGGAGACACATCCTTTCTCTACATACATCACCTTTCTCTATATACACAACACCTATCCTCATAAAACAACTTCTTACATACAGCAACACCTTTCTCTACACATACAGGCTAAGCAAACCTTGACATAAGGCAGGGAGCAAAGCACCTTTCTCTACAGAAAACTCTCACTCTAGTCAACACCTGGAGCAAGCACCGCATACATGCACATCTACATACAGCAACACCTTCTCTACGGCTGATACAGCAACAGGCAATCCTCACATCCTCTACATACAGCAACACCTTTCTCTACATACAACACCTTAACCTAGTTTTACTATCCCCCTCTACATACAGCAACTCAAGCATTCTACGGTGCAGCAACACTTTCTCTACAGCAGCACCTTTCTCTAATCGCTATCTCTACATACGGAGCAACTTTCCTCTACATACAGCAACACCTTTCTGACATCTTACTCTACATACAGCAACCTTTTCTACATAGGCCACCTACCTACGGCTACATAACACATCATCCCTACATACAGCAACACCTTTCTACAGGGACCCAGCCTCTAACCCCCTACATCTCTATACAGCAACACCTTTCTCTATCACTCCTCTACATAAAGCAACACCTTTCTCTACAACCTCTACATACAGCAGACACCTTTCTATACATACAGCACACCTTTCTCTACATCCTCATACATACAGCAACACCTTTCTCTACATACAGCAACACCTTTCTCTACATGTCAGGCAACACCTTTCTCTACATCCTCTCTAGCATACAGCAACACCTTTCTCTACATACAGCAACAACATTCTCTACATACAGCAACACCTTTCTCTACATACAGCAACACCTTTCTCTACATACAGCAACACCTTTCTCTACATCCTCTACATACAGCAACACCTTTCTCTACATACCAGCAACACCTTTCTCTATATACAGCAACACCTTTCTCTACATACAGCAACACCTTCTCTACATACAGCAAACACCTTTCTCTATATACAGCAACACCTTTCTCTACATCCTCTACATACAGCAACACCTTTCTCTACATACACAACACCTTTCTCATCTACATACAGCAACACCTTTCTCTACATACAAGCAACACCTTTCCTCTACATACAGCAACACCTTTCTCTACATCCTCTACATACAGCAACACCTTTCTCTACATACAGCAACACCTTTCTACATCCTCTACATACAGCAACACCTTTCTCTACATACAGCAACACCTTCCTCTACATACAGCAACACCTTTCTCTACATCCTCTTCATACAGCAGCACCTTTCTTACATACAGCAACACCTTTCTCTACACCTATACATACGCAACACCTTTCTCTACATACAGCAACACCTTTCTCTACATACAGCAACACCTTTCTTCTACATCCTCTACATACAGCAACACCTTTCTCTACATACAGCAACACCTTTTCTCTACATCCTCTACATACAGCAAACACCTTCCTCTACATACAGCAAACACCTTTCTCTACATACAGCAACACCTTTCTCTACACTACAGCAACAACACCTTTCTCTACATCCTCTTCTCTTACATACAGCAACACCTTTCTCTACATACAGCAACACCTTTCTCTTCACCTTCACAGCAACACCTTTCTCTCTATACATCTCTACATACAGCAACACCTTTCTCTACATACAGCAAACAACTTTCTATACATCCTCTACATACAGCAACACCTTTCTCTACATACAGCTAACACCTTTCTCTACATCCTCTACATACAGCAACACCTTTCTCTACATACAGCAACACCTTTCTCTACATACAGCAACACCTTTCTCTACATACAGCAACACCTTTCTCTACATCCTCTACATACAGCAACACCTTTCTCTACATACAGCAACACCTTTCTCTACATACAGCAACACCTTTCTCTACATCCTCTACATACAGCAACACCTTTCTCTACATACAGCAACACCTTTCTCTACATCCTCTACATACAGCAACACCTTTCTCTACATACAGCAACACCTTTCTCTACATACAGCAACACCTTTCTCTACATACAGCAACACCTTTCTCTACATACAGCAACACCTTTCTCTACATACAGCAACACCTTTCTCTACATCCTCTACATACAGCAACACCTTTCTCTACATACAGCAACACCTTTCTCTACATACAGCAACACCTTTCTCTACATACAGCAACACCTTTCTCTACATACAGCACCACCTTTCTCTACATACAGCAACACCTTTCTCTACATCCTCTACATACAGCAACACCTTTCTCTACATACAGCAACACCTTTCTCTACATACAGCAACACCTTTCTCTACATACAGCAACACCTTTCTCTACATACAGCAACACCTTTCTCTACATACAGCAACACCTTTCTCTACATACAGCAACACCTTTCTCTACATACAGCAACACCTTTCTCTACATCCTCTACATACAGCAACACCTTTCTCTACATACAGCAACACCTTTCTCTACATACAGCAACACCTTTCTCTACATCCTCTACATACAGCAACACCTTTCTCTACATACAGCAACACCTTTCTCTACATCCTCTACATACAGCAACACCTTTCTCTACATACAGCAACACCTTTCTCTACATACAGCAACACCTTCCTCTACATCCTCTACATACAGCAACACCTTTCTCTACATACAGCAACACCTTTCTCTACATACAGCAACACCTTTCTCTACATACAGCAACACCTTTCTCTACATACAGCAACACCTTTCTCTACATCCTCTACATACAGCAACACCTTTCTCTACATACAGCAACACCTTTCTCTACATCCTCTACATACAGCAACACCTTCTCTACATACAGCAACACCTTTCTCTACATACAGCAACACCTTTCTCTACATACAGCAACACCTTTCTCTACATCCTCTACATACAGCAACACCTTTCTCTACATACAGCAACACCTTTCTCTACATACAGCAACACCTTTCTCTACATCCTCTACATACAGCAACTCCTTGCTTTACATACAGCAACACCTTTCTCTACATCCTCTACATACAGCAACACCTTTCTCTACATACAGCAACACCTTTCTCTACATCCTGTTCATACAGCACACCTTTCTCTTCATACAGCAACACCTTTCTCTACATCCTCTACATACAGCAACACCTTTCTCTACATACAGCAACACCTTTCTCTACATACAGCAACACCTTTCTCTACATACAGCAACACCTTTCTCTACATACAGCAACACCTTTCTCTACATACAGCAAAACCTTTCTCTACATACAGCAACACCTTTCTCTACATACAGCAACGCCTTTCTCTACATACAGCAACACCTTTCTCTACATACAGCAACACCTTTCTCTACATCCTCTACATACAGCAACACCTTTCTCTACATACAGCAACACCTTTCTCTACATACAGCAACACCTTTCTCTACATCCTCTACATACAGCAACACCTTTCTCTACATACAGCTACACCTTTCTCTACATACAGCAACACCTTTCTCTACATCCTCTACATACAGCAACACCTTTCTCTACAACCTCTACATACAGCAACACCTTTCTCTACATACAGCAACACCTTTCTCTACATCCTCTACATACAGCAACACCTTTCTCTACATACAGCAACACCTTTCTCTACATACAGCAACACCTTTCTCTACATCCTCTACATACAGCAACACCTTTCTCTACATACAGCAACAACTTTCTCTACATACAGCAACACCTTTCTCTACATACAGCAACACCTTTCTCTACATACAGCAACACCTTTCTCTACATACAGCAACACCTTTCTCTACATACAGCAACACCTTCCTCTACATACAGCAACACCTTTCTCTACATACAGCAACACCTTTCTCTACATCCTCTACATACAGCAACACCTTTCTCTACATACAGCAACACATTTCTCTACATACAGCAACACCTTCCTCTACATCCTCTACATACAGCTACACCTTTCTCTTCATACAAAAACACCTTTCTCTACATACAGCAACACCTTTCTCTACATACAGCAACACCTTTCTCTACATACAGCAACACCTTTCTCTACATCCTCTACATACAGCAACACCTTTCTCTACATACAGCAACACCTTTCTCTACATCCTCTACATACAGCAACACCTTCCTCTACATACAGCAACACCTTTCTCTACATACAGCAACACCTTTCTCTACATACAGCAACACCTTTCTCTACATCCTCTACATACAGCAACACCTTTCTCTACATACAGCAACACCTTTCTCTACATACAGCAACACCTTTCTCTACATCCTCTACATACAGCAACTCCTTGCTTACATACAGCAACACCTTTCTCTACATCCTCTACATACAGCAACACCTTTCTCTACATACAGCAACACCTTTCTCTACATCCTCTACATACAGCAACACCTTTCTCTACATACAGCAACACCTTTCTCTACATCCTCTACATACAGCAACACCTTTCTCTACATACAGCAACACCTTTCTCTACATACAGCAACACCTTTCTCTACATACAGCAACACCTTTCTCTGCAACACCTTTCTCTACATACAGCAAAACCTTTCTCTACATACAGCAACACCTTTCTCTACATACAGCAACACCTTTCTCTACATCCTCTACATACAGCAACACCTTTCTCTACATACAGCAACACCTTTCTCTACATACAGCAACACCTTTCTCTACATCCTCTACATACAGCAACACCTTTCTCTACATACAGCTACACCTTTCTCTACATACAGCAACACCTTTCTCTACATACAGCAACACCTTTCTCTACATACAGCAGCACCTTTCTCTACATACAGCAACACCTTTATCTACATACAGCAACACCTTTCTCTACATCCTCTACATACAGCAACACCTTTCTCTACATACAGCAACACCTTTCTCTACATACAGCAACACCTTTCTCTACATCCTCTACATACAGCAACACCTTGCTCTAAATACAGCAACACCTTTCTCTACATACAGCAACACCTTTCTCTACATCCTCTACATACAGCAACACCTTTCTCTCTACATACAGCAACACCTTTCTCTACATACAGCAACACCTTTCTCTACATCCTCTACATACAGCAACACCTTTCTCTACATACAGCAACACCTTTCTCTACATACAGCAACACCTTTCTCTACATACAGCAACACCTTTCTCTACATACAGCAACACCTTTCTCTACATCCTCTACATACAGCAACACCTTTCTCTACATACAGCAACACCTTTCTCTACATACAGCAACACCTTTCTCTACATACAGCAACACCTTTCTCTACATACAGCAACACCTTTCTCTACATCCTCTACATACAGCAACACCTTTCTCTACATACAGCAACACCTTCCTCTACATACAGCAACACCTTTCTCTACATACAGCAACACCTTTCTCTACATACAGCAACACCTTTCTCTACATCCTCTACATACAGCAACACCTTTCTCTACATACAGCAACACCTTTCTCTACATACAGCAACACCTTTCTCTACATACAGCAACACCTTACCTTTCTCTACATACAGCAACACCTTTCTCTACATACAGCAACACCTTTCTCTACATACAGCAACACCTTTCTCTACATCCTCTACATACAGCAACACCTTTCTCTACATACAGCAACACCTTTCTCTACATCCTCTACATACAGCAACACCTTTCTCTACATACAGCAACACCTTTCTCTACATACAGCACCACCTTTCTCTACATACAGCAACACCTTTCTCTACATACAGCAACACCTTTCTCTACATACAGCAACACCTTTCTCTACATACAGCAACACCTTTCTCTACATACAGCAACACCTTTCTCTACATCCTCTACATACAGCAACACCTTTCTCTACATACAGCAACACCTTTCTCTACATCCTCTACATACAGCAACACCTTCCTCTACATACAGCAACACCTTTCTCTACATACAGCAACACCTTTCTCTACATACAGCAACACCTTTCTCTACATCCTCTACATACAGCAACACCTTTCTCTACATACATACAGCAACACCTTTCTCTACATACAGCAACACCTTTCTCTACATCCTCTACATACAGCAACACCTTTCTCTACATACAGCAACACCTTTCTCTACATACAGCAACACCTTTCTCTACATACAGCAACACCTTTCTCTACATACAGCAAAACATTTCTCTACATACAGCAACACCTTTCTCTACATACAGCAACGCCTTTCTCTACATACAGCAACACCTTTCTCTACATACAGCAACACCTTTCTCTACATCCTCTACATACAGCAACACCTTTCTCTACATACAGCAACACCTTTCTCTACATCCTCTACATACAGCAACACCTTTCTCTACATACAGCAACACCTTTCTCTACATACAGCAACACCTTCTCTACATCTACATACAGCAACACCTTTCTCTACATACAGCAACACCTTTCTCTACATACAGCAACACCTTTCTCTACATCCTCTACATACAGCAACACCTTTCTCTACATACCCCAAATACAGCAACAACTTTCTCTACATACAGCAACACCTTTCTCTACATACAGCAACACCTTTCTCTACATACAGCAACACCTTTCTCTACATACAGCAACACCTTTCTCTACATACAGCAACACCTTCCTCTACATACAGCAACACCTTTCTCTACATACAGCAACACCTTTCTCTACATCCTCTACATACAGCAACACCTTTCTCTACATACAGCAACACCTTTCTCTACATACAGCAACACCTTCCTCTACATCCTCTACATACAGCTACACCTTTCTCTTCATACAAAAACACCTTTCTCTACATACAGCAACACCTTTCTCTACATACAGCAACACCTTTCTCTACATACAGCAACACCTTTCTCTACATCCTCTACATACAGCAACACCTTTCTCTACATACAGCAACACCTTTCTCTACATCCTCTACATACAGCAACACCTTCCTCTACATACAGCAACACCTTTCTCTACATACAGCAACACCTTTCTCTACATCCTCTACATCCTCTACATACAGCAACACCTTTCTCTACATACAGCAACACCTTTCTCTACATACAGCAACACCTTTCTCTACATCCTCTACATACAGCAACTCCTTGCTCTACATACAGCAACACCTTTCTCTACATCCTCTACATACAGCAACACCTTTCTCTACATACAGCAACACCTTTCTCTACATCCTCTACATACAGCAACACCTTTCTCTACATACAGCAACACCTTTCTCTACATCCTCTACATACAGCAACACCTTTCTCTACATACAGCAACACCTTTCTCTACATACAGCAACACCTTTCTCTACATACAGCAACACCTTTCTCTACATACAGCAACACCTTTCTCTACATACAGCAACACCTTTCTCTACATACAGCAACACCTTTCTCTACATACAGCAACACCTTTCTCTACATCCTCTACATACAGCAACACCTTTCTCTACATACAGCAACACCTTTCTCTACATACAGCAACACCTTTCTTTCTCTACATCCTCTACATACAGCAACACCTTTCTCTACATACAGCACACCTTTCTCTACATACAGCAACACCTTTCTCTACATACAGCAACACCTTTCTCTACATACAGCAGCACCTTTCTCTACATACCAGCACACCTTTCTCTACATACAGCAACACCTTTCTCTACATACAGCAACACCTTTCTCTACATACAGCAACACCTTTCTCTACATACAGCAACACCTTTCTCTACATCCTCTACTACAGCAACACCTTGCTCTACATACAGCAACACCTTTCTCTACATACAGCAACACCTTTCTCTACATCCTCTACATACAGCAACACCTTTCTCTACATACAGCAACACCTTTCTCTACATACAGCAACACCTTTCTCTACATCCTCTACATACAGCAACACCTTTCTCTACATACAGCAACACCTTTCTCTACATACAGCAACACCTTTCTCTACATACAGCAACACCTTTCTCTACATACAGCAACACCTTTCTCTACATCCTCTACATACAGCAACACCTTTCTCTACATACAGCAACACCTTTCTCTATATACAGCAACACCTTTCTCTACATACAGCAACACCTTTCTCTACATACAGCAACACCTTTCTCTACATCCTCTACATACAGCAACACCTTTCTCTACATACAGCAACACCTTCCTCTACATACAGCAACATGTTTCTCTACATACAGCAACACCTTTCTCTATATACAGCAACACCTTTCTCTACCTCCTCTACATACAGCAACACTTTGCTCTACATACAGCAACACCTTTCTCTACATACAGCAACACCTTTCTCTACATACAGCAACACCTTTCTCTACATACAGCAAAGCCTTCCCCTACATACCTTTCTCTACATACAGCAACACCTTTCTCTACATCCTCTACATACAGCAACACCTTTCTCTACATACAGCAACACCTTTCCCTACATCCTCTACATACAGCACCTTCTTTCTCTACATACAGCAACACCTATCTCTACATACAGCACCACCTTTCTCTACATACAGCACACCTTCCTCGACATACAGCAACACCTTTCTTCTACATACAGCAACACCTTTCTCTCAGACAGCAACACCTTCTCTACATACAGCAACACCTTTCTCTACATCCTCTACATACAGCAACACCTTTCTCTACATACACAACACCTTTCTCTACATCCTCTACATACAGCAACACCTTCTCTACATACAGCAACACCTTTCTCTGACATACAGCAACACCTTTCTCTCCATACAGCAACTCCTTTCTCTACATCCTCTACATACAGCAACACCTTCTCTACAGACAGCAACACCTTTCTCCTACATACAGCAACCACCTTTCTCTACATCCTCTACATACAGCAACACCTTTCTCTACATACAGCAACACCTTTTCTCTACATACATCAACACCGTTTCTCTACATACAGCACTCCGTTTCTCTACATACAGCAAAAACAGTCCTACATACAGCAACACCTTCTCTTACATACAGCAACACCTTTCTCTACATACAGCAACACCTTTCTCTACATACAGCAACACCTTTCTCTACATCCTCTACATACAGCAACACCTTTCTCTACATACAGCAACACCTTTCTCTACATCCTCTACATACAGCAACACCTTTCTCTACATACAGCAACACCTTTCTCTACATACAGCAACACCTTTCTCTACATACAGCAACACCTTTCTCTACATCCTCTACATACAGCAACACCTTTCTCTACATACAGCAACACCTTTCTCTACATACAGCAACACCTTTCTCTACATCCTCTACATACAGCAACACCTTTCTCTACATACAGCAAAGCCTTCCTCTACATACAGCAACACCTTTCTCTACATACAGCAACACCTTTCTCTACATACAGCAACACCTTTCTCTACATACAGCAACACCTTCATCTACATCCTCTACATACAGCAACACCTTCTCTACATACAGCAACACCTTCTCTACATACAGCAACACCTTCCTTCTCTACATACAGCAACACCTTTCTCTACATACAGCAACACCTTCTCTACATCCTCTACATACAGCAACACCTTTCTCTACATACAGCAACACCTTTCTCTACATCCTCTACATACAGCAACACCTTTCTCTACATACAGCAACACCTTTCTCTACATCCTCTACATACAGCAACACCTTTCTCTACATACAGCAACACCTTTCTCTACATACAGCAACACCTTTCTCTACATACAGCAACACCTTTCTCTACATACAGCAACACCTTTCTCTACATACAGCAACACCTTTCTCTACATACAGCAACACCTTTCTCTACATACAGCAACACCTTTCTCTACATACAGCAACACCTTTCTCTACATCCTCTACATACAGCAACACCTTTCTCTACATACAGCAACACCTTTCTCTACATCCTCTACATACAGCAACACCTTTCTCTACATACAGCAACACCTTTCTCTACATACAGCAACACCTTTCTCTACATACAGCAACACCTTTCTCTACATACAGCAACACCTTTCTCTACTTACAGCAACACCTTTCTCTACCTCCTCTACATACAGCAACACCTTGCTCTACATACAGCAACACCTTTCTTTACATACAGCAACACCTTTCTCTACATACAGCAACACCTTTTCCAACATACAGCAACACCTTTCTCTACATACAGCAACACCTTTCTCTACATCCTCTACATACAGCAACACCTTTCTCTACATACAGCAACACCATTCTCTACATACAGCAACACATTTCTCTACATACAGCAACACCTTCCTCTACATACAGCAACACCTTCCTCTACATACAGCAACACCTTTCTCTACATACAGCAACACCTTTCTCTACATACAGCAACACCTTTCTCTACATCCTCTACATACAGCAACACCTTTCTCTACATACAGCAACACCTTTCTCTACATACAGCAACACCTTTCTCTACATCCTCTACATACAGCAACTCTTTCTCTACATACAGCAACACCTTTCTCTACATCCTCTACATACAGCAACACCTTTCTCTACATACAGCAACACCTTTCTCTACATACAGCAACACCTTCTCTACATCCTCTACATACAGCAACACCTTTCTCTACATACAGCAACACCTTTCTCTACATACAGCAACACCTTTCTCTACATACAGCAACACCTTTCTCTACATACAGCAACACCTTTCTCTACATCCTCTACATACAGCAACACCTTTCTCTACATACAGCAACACCTTTCTCTACATCCTCTACATACAGCAACACCTTCCTCTACATACAGCAACACCTTTCTCTACATACAGCAACACCTTTCTCTACATACAGCAACACCTTTCTCTACATCCTCTACATACAGCAACACCTTTCTCTACATACAGCAACACCTTTCTCTACATACAGCAACACCTTTCTCTACATCCTCTACATACAGCAACTCCTTGCTCTACATACAGCAACACCTTTCTCACATCCTCTACATACAGCAACACCTTTCTCTACATACAGCAACACCTTTCTCTACATCCTCTTCATACAGCAACACCTTTCTCTACATACAGCAACACCTTTCTCTACATCCTCTACATACAGCAACACCTTTCTCTACATACAGCAACACCTTTCTCTACATAAAGCAACACCTTTCTCTACATACAGCAACACCTTTCTCTACATACAGCAACACCTTTCTCTACATACAGCAAAACCTTTCTCTACATACAACAACACCTTTCTCTACATACAGCAACACCTTTCTCTACATCCTCTACATACAGCAACACCTTTCTCTACATACAGCAACACCTTTCTCTACATACAGCAACACCTTTCTCTACATCCTCTACATACAGCAACACCTTTCTCTACATACAGCAACACCTTTCTCTACATACAGCAACACCTTTCTCTACATACAGCAACACCTTTCTCTACATACAGCAGCACCTTTCTCTACTCTACATACAGCAACACCTTTCTCTACATACAGCAACACCTTTCTCTACATCCTCTACATACAGCAACACCTTTCTCTACATACAGCAACACCTTTCTCTACATACAGCAACACCTTTCTCTACATCCTCTACATACAGCAACACCTTTCTCTACATACAGCAACACCTTTCTCTACATACAGCAACACCTTTCTCTACATCCTCTACATACAGCAACACCTTTCTCTACAACCTCTACATACAGCAACACCTTTCTCTACATACAGCAACACCTTTCTCTACATCCTCTACATACAGCAACACCTTTCTCTACATACAGCAACACCTTTCTCTACATACAGCAACACCTTTCTCTACATCCTCTACATACAGCAACACCTTTCTCTACATACAGCAACAACTTTCTCTACATACAGCAACACCTTTCTCTACATACAGCAACACCTTTCTCTACATACAGCAACACCTTTCTCTACATCCTCTACATACAGCAACACCCATACAGCAACACCTTTCTCTATATACAGCAACACCTTTCTCTACATACAGCAACACCTTTCTCTACATACAGCAACACCTTTCTCTACATCCTCTACATACAGCAACACCTTTCTCTACATACAGCAAGACCTTCCTCTACATACAGCAACATGTTTCTCTACATACAGCAACACCTTTCCTTATATACAGCAACACCTTTCTCTACCTCCTCTACATACAGCAACACTTTGCTCTACATACAGCAACACCTTTCTCTACATACAGCAACACCTTTCTCTACATACAGCAACACCTTTCTCTACATACAGCAAAGCCTTCCTCTACATACCTTTCTCTACATACAGCAACACCTTTCTCTACATCCTCTACATACAGCAACACCTTTCTCTACATACAGCAACACCTTTCCCTACATCCTCTACATACAGCACCTTCTTTCTCTACATACAGCAACACCTATCTCTACATACAGCACCACCTTTCTCTACATACAGCAAATACAGCAACACCTTTCTCTACATACAGCAACACCTTTCTCTACATACAGCAACACCTTTCTCTACATACAGCAACACCTTTCTCTACATCCTCTACATACAGCAACACCTTTCTCTACATACAGCAACACCTTTCTCTACATCCTCTACATACAGCAACACCTTCCTCTACATACAGCAACACCTTTCTCTACATACAGCAACACCTTTCTCTACATACAGCAACACCTTTCTCTACATCCTCTACATACAGCAACACCTTTCTCTACATACAGCAACACCTTTCTCTACATACAGCAACACCTTTCTCTACATACAGCAACACCTTTCTCTACATACAGCAAAACCTTTCTCTACATACAGCAACACCTTTCTCTACATACAGCAACGCCTTTCTCTACATACAGCAACACCTTTCTCTACATACAGCAACACCTTTCTCTACATCCTCTACATACAGCAACACCTTTCTCTACATACAGCAACACCTTTCTCTACATCCTCTACATACAGCAACACCTTTCTCTACATACAGCAGCACCTTTCTCTATATACAGCAACACCTTTCTCTACATACAGCAACACCTTTCTCTACATACAGCAACACCTTTCTCTACATCCTCTACATACAGCAACACCTTTCTCTACATACAGCAACACCTTCCTCTACATACAGCAACATGTTTCTCTACATAAAGCAACACCTTTCTCTATATACAGCAACACCTTTCTCTACCTCCTCTACATACAGCAACACTTTGCTCTACATACAGCAACACCTTTCTCTACATACAGCAACACCTTTCTCTACATACAGCAACACCTTTCTCTACATACAGCAAAGCCTTCCTCTACATACCTTTCTCTACATACAGCAACACCTTTCTCTACATCCTCTACATACAGCAACACCTTTCTCTACATACAGCAACACCTTTCTCTACATCCTCTACATACAGCAACACCTTTCTCTACAACCTCTACATACAGCAACACCAGCAACACCTTTCTCTACATCCTCTACATACAGCAACACCTTTCTCTACATACAGCAACACCTTTCTCTACATACAGCAACACCTTTCTCTACATACAGCAACACCTTTCTCTACATACAGCAACACCTTTCTCTACATCCTCTACATACAGCAACACCTTTCTCTACATACAGCAACACCTTTCTCTATATACAGCAACACCTTTCTCTACATACAGCAACACCTTTCTCTACATACAGCAACACCTTTCTCTACATCCTCTACATACAGCAACACCTTTCTCTACATACAGCAACACCTTCCTCTACATACAGCAACACCTTTCTCTACATACAGCAACACCTTTCTCTACATACAGCAACACCTTTCTCTACCTCCTCTACATACAGCAACACTTTGCTCTACATACAGCAACACCTTTCTCTACATACAGCAACACCTTTCTCTACATACAGCAACACCTTTCTCTACATACAGCAAAGCCTTCCTCTACATACCTTTCTCTACATACAGCAACACCTTTCTCTACATCCTCTACATACAGCAACACCTTTCTCTACATACAGCAACACCTTTCCCTACATCCTCTACATACAGCACCTTCTTTCTCTACATACAGCAACACCTATCTCTACATACAGCACCACCTTTCTCTACATACAGCAACACCTTCTCTACATACAGCAACACCTTTCTCTACATACAGCAACACCTTTCTCTACATACAGCAACACCTTTCTCTACATACAGCAACACCTTTCTCTACATCCTCTACATACAGCAACACCTTTCTCTACATACAGCAACACCTTTCTCTACATCCTCTACATACAGCAACACCTTCCTCTACATACAGCAACACCTTTCTCTACATACAGCAACACCTTTCTCTACATACAGCAACACCTTTCTCTACATCCTCTACATACAGCAACACCTTCCTCTACATACAGCAACACCTTTCTCTACATACAGCAACACCTTTCTCTACATACAGCAACCTTTCTCTACATCCTCTACATACAGCAACACCTTTCTCTACATACAGCAACACCTTTCTCTACATACAGCAACACCTTTCTCTACATACAGCAACACCTTTCTCTACATACAGCAAAACATTTCTCTACATACAGCAACACCTTTCTCTACATCCTCTACATACAGCAACACCTTTCTCTACATACAGCAACACCTTTCTCTACATCCTCTACATACAGCAACACCTTTCTCTACATACAGCAGCACCTTTCTCTACATACAGCAACACCTTTTCTACATACAGCAACACCTTTCTCTACATCCTCTACATAGAGCAACACCTTTCTCTACATACAGCAGCACCTTTCTCTACATACAGCAACACCATTCTCTACATCCTCTACATACAGCAACACCTTTCTCTACATACAGCAAAGCCTTCCTCTACATACAGCAACACCTTTCTCTACATACAGCAACACCTTTCTCTACATACAGCAACACCTTTCTCTACATACACAAGCAACACCTTCCTCTACATCCTCTACATACAGCAACACCTTCCTCCACATATAGCAACACCTTCCTCTAAATACAGCAACACCTTCCTCTACATACAGCAACACCTTTTTCTACATACAGCAACACCTTTCTCTACATACAGCAACACCTTTTTCTACATACAGCAACACCTTTCTCTACATCCTCTACATACAGCAACACCTTTCCCTACATACAGCAACACCTTTCTCTACATCCTCTACATACAGCAACACCTTTCTCTACTTACAGAACAACTTTCTCTACATCCTCTACATACAGCAACACCTTTCTCTACATACAGCAACACCTTTCTCTACATACAGCAACACCTTTCTCTACATACAGCAATACCTTTCTCTACATACAGCAACACCTCTCTCTACATCCTCTACATACAGCAACACCTTTCTCTACATACAGCAACACCTTTCTCTACATCCTCTACATACAGCAACACCTTTCTCTACATACAGCAACACCTTTCTCTACATCCTCTACATACAGCACCACCTTTCTCTACATACAGCAACACCTTTCTCTACATACAGCACCACCTTTCTCTACATACAGCAACACCTTTCTCTACATACAGCAACACCTTTCTCTACTTACAGCAACACCTTTCTCTACCTCCTCTACATACAGCAACACCTTGCTCTACATACAGCAACACCTTTCTTTACATACAGCAACACCTTTCTCTACATACAGCAACACCTTTTCCAACATACAGCAACACCTTTCTCTACATACAGCAACACCTTTCTCTACATCCTCTACATACAGCAACACCTTTCTCTACATACAGCAACACCATTCTCTACATACAGCAACACATTTCTCTACATACAGCAACACCTTCCTCTACATACAGCAACACCTTCCTCTACATACAGCAACACCTTTCTCTACATACAGCAACACCTTTCTCTACATACAGCAACACCTTTCTCTACATCATCTACATCCTCTACATACAGCAACACCTTTCTCTACATACAGCAACACCTTTCTCTACATCCTCTACATACAGCAACACCTTTCTCTACATACAGCAACACCTTTCTCTACATCCTCTACATACAGCAACACCTTTCTCTACATACAGCAACACCTTTCTCTACATACAGCAACACCTTCTCTACATCCTCTACATACAGCAACACCTTTCTCTACATACAGCAACACCTTTCTCTACATACAGCAACACCTTTCTCTACATACAGCAACACCTTTCTCTACATACAGCAACACCTTTCTCTACATCCTCTACATACAGCAACACCTTTCTCTACATACAGCAACACCTTTCTCTACATCCTCTACATACAGCAACACCTTCCTCTACATACAGCAACACCTTTCTCTACATACAGCAACACCTTTCTCTACATACAGCAACACCTTTCTCTACATCCTCTACATACAGCAACACCTTTCTCTACATACAGCAACACCTTTCTCTACATACAGCAACACCTTTCTCTACATCCTCTACATACAGCAACTCCTTGCTTTACATACAGCAACACCTTTCTCTACATCCTCTACATACAGCAACACCTTTCTCTACATACAGCAACACCTTTCTCTACATCCTGTTCATACAGCACACCTTTCTCTTCATACAGCAACACCTTTCTCTACATCCTCTACATACAGCAACACCTTTCTCTACATACAGCAACACCTTTCTCTACATAAAGCAACACCTTTCTCTACATACAGCAACACCTTTCTCTACATACAGCAACACCTTTCTCTACATACAGCAAAACCTTTCTCTACATAAAGCAACACCTTTCTCTACATACAGCAACGCCTTTCTCTACATACAGCAACACCTTTCTCTACATACAGCAACACCTTTCTCTACATCCTCTACATACAGCAACACCTTTCTCTACATACAGCAACACCTTTCTCTACATACAGCAACACCTTTCTCTACATCCTCTACATACAGCAAACACCTTTCTCTACATACAGCTACACCTTTCTCTACATACAGCAACACCTTTCTCTACATCCTCTACATACAGCAACACCTTTCTCTACAACCTCTACATACAGCAACACCTTTCTCTACATACAGCAACACCTTTCTCTACATCCTCTACATACAGCAACACCTTTCTCTACATACAGCAACACCTTTCTCTACATACAGCAACACCTTTCTCTACATCCTCTACATACAGCAACACCTTTCTCTACATACAGCAACAACTTTCTCTACATACAGCAACACCTTTCTCTACATACAGCAACACCTTTCTCTACATACAGCAACACCTTTCTCTACATACAGCAACACCTTTCTCTACATACAGCAACACCTTCCTCTACATACAGCAACACCTTTCTCTACATACAGCAACACCTTTCTCTACATCCTCTACATACAGCAACACCTTTCTCTACATACAGCAACACATTTCTCTACATACAGCAACACCTTCCTCTACACACCTTTCTCTTCATACAGAAACACCTTTCTCTACATACAGCAACACCTTTCTCTACATACAGCAACACCTTTCTCTACATACAGCAACACCTTTCTCTACATCCTCTACATACAGCAACACCTTTCTCTACATACAGCAACACCTTTCTCTACATCCTCTACATACAGCAACACCTTCCTCTACATACAGCAACACCTTTCTCTACATACAGCAACACCTTTCTCTACATACAGCAACACCTTTCTCTACATCCTCTACATACAGCAACACCTTTCTCTACATACAGCAACACCTTTCTCTACATACAGCAACACCTTTCTCTACATCCTCTACATACAGCAACTCCTTGCTTTACATACAGCAACACCTTTCTCTACATCCTCTACATACAGCAACACCTTTCTCTACATACAGCAACACCTTTCTCTACATCCTCTTCATACAGCAACACCTTTCTCTACATACAGCAACACCTTTCTCTACATCCTCTACATACAGCAACACCTTTCTCTACATACAGCAACACCTTTCTCTACATAAAGCAACACCTTTCTCTACATACAGCAACACCTTTCTCTACATACAGCAACACCTTTCTCTACATACAGCAAAACCTTTCTCTACATACAGCAACACCTTTCTCTACATACAGCAACACCTTTCTCTACATCCTCTACATACAGCAACACCTTTCTCTACATACAGCAACACCTTTCTCTACATACAGCAACACCTTTCTCTACATCCTCTACATACAGCAACACCTTTCTCTACATACAGCTACACCTTTCTCTACATACAGCAACACCTTTCTCTACATACAGCAACACCTTTCTCTACATACAGCAGCACCTTTCTCTACATACAGCAACACCTTTCTCTACATACAGCAACACCTTTCTCTACATCCTCTACATACAGCAACACCTTTCTCTACATACAGCAACACCTTTCTCTACATACAGCAACACCTTTCTCTACATCCTCTACATACAGCAACACCTTGCTCTAAATACAGCAACACCTTTCTCTACATACAGCAACACCTTTCTCTACATCCTCTACATACAGCAACACCTTTCTCTACATACAGCAACACCTTTCTCTACATCCTCTACATACAGCAACACCTTTCTCTACATACAGCAACAACTTTCTCTACATACAGCAACACCTTTCTCTACATACAGCAACACCTTTCTCTACATACAGCAACACCTTTCTCTACATCCTCTACATACAGCAACACCTTTCTCTACATACAGCAACACCTTTCTCTATATACAGCAACACCTTTCTCTACATACAGCAACACCTTTCTCTACATCCTCTACATACAGCAACACCTACCTCTACATACAGCAACACCTTCCTCTACATACAGCAACATGTTTCTCTACATACAGCAACACCTTTCTCTATATACAGCAACACCTTTCTCTACCTCCTCTACATACAGCAACACTTTGCTCTACATACAGCAACACCTTTCTCTACATACAGCAACACCTTTCTCTACATACAGCAACACCTTTCTCTACATACAGCAAAGCCTTCCTCTACATACCTTTCTCTACATACAGCAACACCTTTCTCTACATCCTCTACATACAGCAACACCTTTCTCTACATACAGCAACACCTTTCCCTACATCCTCTACATACAGCACCTTCTTTCTCTACATACAGCAACACCTATCTCTACATACAGCACCACCTTTCTCTACATACAGCAACACCTTCCTCTACATACAGCAACACCTTTCTCTACATACAGCAACACCTTTCTCTACATACAGCAACACCTTTCTCTACATACAGCAACACCTTTCTCTACATCCTCTACATACAGCAACACCTTTCTCTACATACAGCAACACCTTTCTCTACATCCTCTACATACAGCAACACCTTCCTCTACATACAGCAACACCTTTCTCTACATACAGCAACACCTTTCTCTCCATACAGCAACACCTTTCTCTACATCCTCTACATACAGCAACACCTTCCTCTACATACAGCAACACCTTTCTCTACATACAGCAACACCTTTCTCTACATCCTCTACATACAGCAACACCTTTCTCTACATACAGCAACACCTTTCTCTACATACAGCAACACCTTTCTCTACATACAGCAACACCTTTCTCTACATACAGCAAAACATTTCTCTACATACAGCAACACCTTTCTCTACATACAGCAACGCCTTTCTCTACATACAGCAACACCTTTCTCTACATACAGCAACACCTTTCTCTACATCCTCTACATACAGCAACACCTTTCTCTACATACAGCAACACCTTTCTCTACATCCTCTACATACAGCAACACCTTTCTCTACATACAGCAGCACCTTTCTCTACATACAGCAACACCTTTTTCTACATACAGCAACCCCTTTCTCTACATCCTCTACATAGAGCAACACCTTTCTCTACATACAGCAGCACCTTTCTCTACATACAGCAACACCATTCTCTACATCCTCTACATACAGCAACACCTTTCTCTACATACAGCAAAGCCTTCCTCTACATACAGCAACACCTTTCTCTACATACAGCAACACCTTTCTCTACATACAGCAACACCTTTCTCTACATACAGCAACACCTTCCTCTACATCCTCTACATACAGCAACACCTTCCTCCACATATAGCAACACCTTCCTCTAAATACAGCAAAACCTTCCTCTACATACAGCAACACCTTTTTCTACATACAGCAACACCTTTCTCTACATACAGCAACACCTTTTTCTACATACAGCAACACCTTTCTCTACATCCTCTACATACAGCAACACCTTTCCCTACATACAGCAACACCTTTCTCTACATCCTCTACATACAGCAACACCTTTCTCTACTTACAGAACAACCTTTCTCTACATCCTCTACATACAGCAACACCTTTCTCTACATACAGCAACACCTTTCTCTACATACAGCAACACCTTTCTCTACATACAGCAATACCTTTCTCTACATACAGCAACACCTCTCTCTACATCCTCTACATACAGCAACACCTTTCTCTACATACAGCAACACCTTTCTCTACATCCTCTACATACAGCAACACCTTTCTCTACATACAGCAACACCTTTCTCTACATCCTCTACATACAGCACCACCTTTCTCTACATACAGCAACACCTTTCTCTACATACAGCACCACCTTTCTCTACATACAGCAACACCTTTCTCTACATACAGCAACACCTTTCTCTACTTACAGCAACACCTTTCTCTACCTCCTCTACATACAGCAACACCTTGCTCTACATACAGCAACACCTTTCTTTACATACAGCAACACCTTTCTCTACATACAGCAACACCTTTTCCAACATACAGCAACACCTTTCTCTACATACAGCAACACCTTTCTCTACATCCTCTACATACAGCAACACCTTTCTCTACATACAGCAACACCATTCTCTACATACAGCAACACATTTCTCTACATACAGCAACACCTTCCTCTACATACAGCAACACCTTCCTCTACATACAGCAACACCTTTCTCTACATACAGCAACAACTTTCTCTACATACAGCAACACCTTTCTCTACATCCTCTACATACAGCAACACCTTTCTCTACATACAGCAACACCTTTCTCTACATACAGCAACACCTTTCTCTACATCCTCTACATACAGTAACTCCTTGCTTTACATACAGCAACACCTTTCTCTACATCCTCTACATACAGCAACACCTTTCTCTACATACAGCAACACCTTTCTCTACATACAGCAACACCTTCCTCTACATCCTCTACATACAGCAACACCTTTCTCTACATACAGCAACACCTTTCTCTACATACAGCAACACCTTTCTCTACATACAGCAACACCTTTCTCTACATACAACAACACCTTTCTCTACATCCTCTACATACAGCAACACCTTTCTCTACATACAGCAACACCTTTCTCTACATCCTCTACATACAGCAACACCTTCCTCTACATACAGCAACACCTTTCTCTACATACAGCAACACCTTTCTCTACATACAGCAACACCTTTCTCTACATCCTCTACATACAGCAACACCTTTCTCTACATACAGCAACACCTTTCTCTACATACAGCAACACCTTTCTCTACATCCTCTACATACAGCAACTCCTTGCTTTACATACAGCAACACCTTTCTCTACATCCTCTACATACAGCAACACCTTTCTCTACATACAGCAACACCTTTCTCTACATCCTCTTCATACAGCAACACCTTTCTCTACATACAGCAACACCTTTCTCTACATCCTCTACATACAGCAACACCTTTCTCTACATACAGCAACACCTTTCTCTACATAAAGCAACACCTTTCTCTACATACAGCAACACCTTTCTCTACATACAGCAACACCTTTCTCTACATACAGCAAAACCTTTCTCTACATACAGCAACACCTTTCTCTACATACAGCAACACCTTTCTCTACATCCTCTACATACAGCAACACCTTTCTCTACATACAGCAACACCTTTCTCTACATACAGCAACACCTTTCTCTACATCCTCTACATACAGCAACACCTTTCTCTACATACAGCAACACCTTTCTCTACATACAGCAACACCTTTCTCTACATACAGCAACACCTTTCTCTACATACAGCAGCACCTTTCTCTACATACAGCAACACCTTTCTCTACATACAGCAACACCTTTCTCTACATCCTCTACATACAGCAACACCTTTCTCTACATACAGCAACACCTTTCTCTACATACAGCAACACCTTTCTCTACATCCTCTACATACAGCAACACCTTGCTCTACATACAGCAACACCTTTCTCTACATACAGCAACACCTTTCTCTACATCCTCTACATACAGCAACACCTTTCTCTACAACCTCTACATACAGCAACACCTTTCTCTACATACAGCAACACCTTTCTCTACATCCTCTACATACAGCAACACCTTTCTCTACATACAGCAACACCTTTCTCTACATACAGCAACACCTTTCTCTACATCCTCTACATACAGCAACACCTTTCTCTACATACAGCAACAACTTTCTCTACATACAGCAACACCTTTCTCTACATACAGCAACACCTTTCTCTACATACAGCAACACCTTTCTCTACATCCTCTACATACAGCAACACCTTTCTCTACATACAGCAACACCTTTCTCTATATACAGCAACACCTTTCTCTACATACAGCAACACCTTTCTCTACATACAGCAACACCTTTCTCTACATCCTCTACATACAGCAACACCTTTCTCTACATACAGCAAGACCTTCCTCTACATACAGCAACATGTTTCTCTACATACAGCAACACCTTTCCTTATATACAGCAACACCTTTCTCTACCTCCTCTACATACAGCAACACTTTGCTCTACATACAGCAACACCTTTCTCTACATACAGCAACACCTTTCTCTACATACAGCAACACCTTTCTCTACATACAGCAAAGCCCCTCTACATACCTTTTTCTACATACAGCAACACCTTTCTCTACATCCTCTACATACAGCAACACCTTTCTCTACATACAGCAACACCTTTCCCTACATCCTCTACATACAGCACCTTCTTTCTCTACATACAGCAACACCTATCTCTACATACAGCACCACCTTTCTCTACATACAGCAACACCTTCCTCTACATACAGCAACACCTTTCTCTACATACAGCAACACCTTTCTCTACATACAGCAACACCTTTCTCTACATACAGCAACACCTTTCTCTACATCCTCTACATACAGCAACACCTTTCTCTACATACAGCAACACCTTTCTCTACATCCTCTACATACAGCAACACCTTCCTCTACATACAGCAACACCTTTCTCTACATACAGCAACACCTTTCTCTACATACAGCAACACCTTTCTCTACATCCTCTACATACAGCAACACCTTTCTCTACATACAGCAACACCTTTCTCTACATACAGCAACACCTTTCTCTACATACAGCAACACCTTTCTCTACATACAGCAAAACCTTTCTCTACATACAGCAACACCTTTCTCTACATACAGCAACGCCTTTCTCTACATACAGCAACACCTTTCTCTACATACAGCAACACCTTTCTCTACATCCTCTACATACAGCAACACCTTTCTCTACATACAGCAACACCTTTCTCTACATCCTCTACATACAGCAACACCTTTCTCTACATACAGCAGCACCTTTCTCTACATACAGCAACACCTTTTTCTACATACAGCAACACCTTTCTCTACATCCTCTACATAGAGCAACACCTTTCTCTACATACAGCAGCACCTTTCTCTACATACAGCAACACCATTCTCTACATCCTCTACATACAGCAACACCTTTCTCTACATACAGCAAAGCCTTCCTCTACATACAGCAACACCTTTCTCTACAGCAACATCTTTCTCTACATCCTCTACATACAGCAACACCTTTCCCTACATACAGCAACACCTTTCTCTACATCCTCTACATACAGCAACACCTTTCTCTACTTACAGAACAACCTTTCTCTACATCCTCTACATACAGCAACACCTTTCTCTACATACAGCAACACCTTTCTCTACATACAGCAACACCTTTCTCTACATCCTCTACATACAGCAACTCCTTGCTTTACATACAGCAACACCTTTCTCTACATCCTCTACATACAGCAACACCTTTCTCTACATACAGCAACACCTTTCTCTACATCCTCTTCATACAGCACACCTTTCTCTTCATACAGCAACACCTTTCTCTACATCCTCTACATACAGCAACACCTTTCTCTACATACAGCAACACCTTTCTCTACATACAGCAACACCTTGCTCTACATACAGCAACACCTTTCTCTACATACAGCAACACCTTTCTCTACATACAGCAAAACCTTTCTCTACATACAGCAACACCTTTCTCTACATACAGCAACGCCTTTCTCTACATACAGCAACACCTTTCTCTACATACAGCAACACCTTTCTCTACATCCTCTACATACAGCAACACCTTTCTCTACCTACAGCAACACCTTTCTCTACATACAGCAACACCTTTCTCTACATCCTCTACATACAGCAACACCTTTCTCTACATACAGCTACACCTTTCTCTACATACAGCAACACCTTTCTCTACATCCTCTACATACAGCAACACCTTTCTCTACAACCTCTACATACAGCAACACCTTTCTCTACATACAGCAACACCTTTCTCTACATCCTCTACATACAGCAACACCTTTCTCTACATACAGCAACACCTTTCTCTACATCCTCTACATACAGCAACACCTTTCTCTACATACAGCAACACCTTTCTCTACATCCTCTACATACAGCAACACCTTTCTCTACATACAGCAACAACTTTCTCTACATACAGCAACACCTTTCTCTACATACAGCAACACCTTTCTCTACATACAGCAACACCTTTCTCTACATCCTCTACATACAGCAACACCTTTCTCTACATACAGCAACACCTTTCTCTATATACAGCAACACCTTTCTCTACATACAGCAACACCTTTCTCTATATACAGCAACACCTTTCTCTATATACAGCAACACCTTTCTCTACATCCTCTACATACAGCAACACCTTTCTCTACATACAGCAACACCTTTCTCTACATCCTCTACATACAGCAACACCTTTCTCTACATACAGCAACACCTTCCTCTACATACAGCAACACCTTTCTCTACATCCTCTTCATACAGCAGCACCTTTCTCTACATACAGCAACACCTTTCTCTACATACAGCAACACCTTTCTCTACATACAGCAACACCTTTCTCTACATCCTCTACATACAGCAACACCTTTCTCTACATACAGCAACACCTTTCTCTACATACAGCAACACCTTTCTCTACATCCTCTACATACAGCAACACCTTTCTCTACATTCAGCAACACCTTTCTCTACATCCTCTACATACAGCAACACCTTTCTCTACATACAGCAACACCTTTCTCTACATCCTCTACATACAGCAACACCTTTCTCTACATACAGCAACACCTTTCTCTACATCCTCTACATACAGCAACACCTTTCTCTACATACAGCAACACCTTTCTCTACATACAGCAACACCTTTCTCTACATACAGCAACACCTTTCTCTACATCCTCTACATACAGCAACACCTTTCTCTACATCCTCTACATACAGCAACACCTTTCTCTACATACAGCAACACGTTTCTCTATATACAGCAACACCTTTCTCTACATACAGCAACACCTTCCTCTACATCCTGCACATACAGCAACCCCTTCCTCTACATGCAGCGGATAGCATGCACCCCATCGAGCCAATGATGCGACTATGGAAAGGTTGCCATGTCTTGTGTATAGAGTAGAGTCCCCAACACATAAGCAGCATCTGTATATATAATAGGGGACTGACGGTCAAGTTTGCCATGGAGTAAGCGTTTTCAATTCTACCAGCCCAAAGGCTCTGTGTGTGTTTGTGTGTGTGCGTGTGTCTGTGTCTGTTTGTGTCATTATTGATCCAATCACAGTTGAAGGAAACCACGAACATTGAGGTTTAGCGTCTATGGGGTGCATGCTATCCGCAAACTAGACTCAAAGCCTAACGCCATCCTATCTATCACCCATCCCATGACTGGGGAAGATCGTTTGGGGCTGGTTTGGCGTGGTGGTGGTACTACTACTACTACTACATGCTTGACATGATCCCCTCCCCACCAAAAAAAAAGGTTTTCCCATGACACAGTGCAGTATTATGGAGCTGATATCATCACCTACCCACCCACCACCCAAAACGAAAGAAAAGAAAAACACACACACACAGTATGTTGGTCATGATTCTATAGGATAGGAGGAGGGTCACCTCACTCAAACAGTCACCTCTGCCCAACGCGTGGATGGATTCTTGGCATTGTCAGGGACGTGGTGCACTGGTGGGGCGTGATTAACATTGGTAGATATGAACATAATCGGTCCAGTGGTTCTCCAGTTGTTGAATTTAGACCAGGCCAATCGCGCAAACATCAACGAAAGGTGATTGGACTCCTGGGGAAGGAATGACCTCAACAGCAGTTGTTGCCCTTTCACCCCAAACACGGCATTTTAGGACCAATGAGAGAGGGTTGCATTTCGGAGCTTCATTGGGCGTCGCTGGCCGAGACATCGGGGCTATATATAGTCCTGGTTACACTCCCAAAAACTATCTTATCCTGTCTGCGCTATCGCCAATGGTGGGTTGAGTAGACGCTAAACCTCAATGTTCGTGGTTTCCTTCAACTGTGATTGCAGGGTCGGATCTGGGGGGGGGGGTGCAACGGGTGCACGTGCACCCCCCCACGGACGACCAAAAAAAAAAAAAAAGAAGAAGAAGAAGGAAAAGAAGAAGAAGAAAGAAGAGGAAGGAGAAAAAGAAGAGGAAGAAGAATATTCAGAATATCCATAATATTCATAATAATCATCATGCTAATAATCATGCTAATCATCATCATCAGCAGCAGCAGCATAATGATAATAATAATAATAATAATAATAATAATAATAATAATAATAATAATAATAATAATAATAATAATAATAATAATAAAAAGAAGAATAGAGGACAATAATAATAATAATAAAGGACAATAATAATAATAATAATAATAATAATAATAATAATAATAATAATAATAATAATAATAATAATAATAATAATAATAATAATAATAATAATAATAATATTAAGAAGAAGAAGAAGAAGAAGAAGAAGAAGAAGAAGAAGAAGAAGAAGAAGAAGAAGAAGAAGAAGAAGAAAAAGAAGAAGAAGTTGTTTAATGTATTTAAAGTCTTTCCACCAAGGTGATACAATAATAATTTATTAAAAGTCTTTCCACCAAAGTGATACAATAATAATAATAATAATAATAATAATAATCGTCATTTACCCCAAAGATGCTGAAAAAGCGCTATATAAGAATGATAAATAATAATAATAATAAAGATGCATTCTCTCCTATTGTCTTTCCCATATCAATCCCTGCCCTCTTTATGCCTCAATCTCCTGTTACCCCCACCCCCTCCCTCCTTTCTTCTTTCGTTTACTCACACTCACCAATCGGCCTACACATGTTAGACATGTAACAGCTCAACTTCAAAGAACGCCGGCCAATAATGACATGTAACATCCGCTAAAACGTCATATGTCGCTTGCATTTTCACGTGCGTTTATGTAAGAGGTTTATTTTCAATGTAAAACATTTATTTCCTTGTGCGCTGGGCTCATTGTTGATAGAAGCCGGGACTGTCCAGCCCGTAGACTAAACAAGCACAGTGTCAATGATTAGCGCATGATGACAAGACCGGAAATTGGGCGAGAATACCTCTGCTTATTGTAGTTAGCGCACCTCTCCCCTTAATCCTTACACTCCTCTCATTCCCGCTCTATGTAGAAGAGTTCATTTTATATTGTGTCACTCTTTATTTAGACGTCAAAGAAGCAACAGCCTAGCGTTGTTGCACAGCATTAGTGTTAGTTAATAATAATAATAATAATAACGGATTTTTGTATAGCGGATACTCCAGCCTATGACCAGACTCACCACGCTTTACATAGTCATTACATATAAGTACATGCACTCGATAAAACATCGCTTTCGCTACAATACACCAAAAGACAGAACAGTAAGGGTACAAATTATTTACACTTATGTACACAAATTACAATTTACAACTATGTACACAATTGACAGAAAAGACAAATAGAATAGCAAAAACATATTCACAGCTATTTATATGCCCGGTTAGGCCCAGGAGGAAAAACAGTATAAATATGTACAGCCGTGTATACACTTACGGATCAGACAGAGACAAAGAGGAGAGAATGGCAGCGGGATACAGATCATTCTGAATAGTGAAGTTTGAAGAGGTGGGTTTTGAGGGCCTTTTTGAATGCTTGTGTTGATTGTATGTTGCGAATATGGGAGGGACGGGAGTTCCACTGCTTAGGTGCGGAGTAAGCGAATGCACGTTGGCCGTATGTCTTAGTGCGGGTGACGGGAACCTTGAGTGTGCGAGTGTCAGCAGAAGATCTTAAAGTGCGTGAAGGGGAGTAGACAGACAGTAGATCAGCAAGGTAGGAGGGACAAGAATCTGTGAAGAAGTTGTGACAGAGAACAGAGAGTTTGTACTCTATGCGTGCTTGCACAGGAAGCCAGTGAAGGGAATGTAGTAGAGGTGTGATGTGATCGCGTTTCTTGGCTCGGAATACTAGTCTAGCTGCTGAGTTCTGAACCTTTTGTAGCTTGTCAATGATGTGTTTTGGGGAGCCAGCGAGGAGAGAGTTGCAATAGTCAAGACGAGAAAGGACGAGAGCGCAGACTAGGGTTTTGGTGGCAGTGAGCGTAAGATAGTGGCGAAAGGAGCTGATTTGGCGTATGGCCGTGTATGCAGAGCGACAGATGTTGGAGATGTGGTTGTTGAGGGACAGGTCATCGGAGAGAATGTAGCCGAGATTTCTTGCTGAGGATGAGAACTTAATGTTTGTTGTCCCTACCGTAAGCGATGTTGGGAGAGGCGGGAGTGAGGAGGAGGTGTTGTGCTTGTGAATGAGGAGGGCTTCGGTTTTATCGTCATTAAGCTTAAGCTTGTTGCGTGTCATCCATGACTTAATGTCTGTGATGCAGTTCTCCAAAGTCTGAACAGTGGAATTAATGAGAGAGGGGGCTGTGGATTTATAAAGTTGTGTGTCGTCTGCAAATGACTGACTCTCAACAGCATGCTTTCTAAGCAGGAGAAGCAGTGGCTTGGTGTACAGAGTGAATAACACCGGCCCTAAAACGGAACCCTGAGGCACGCCGCACACCAAGTCTGCTGTGCTGGAGAAACAGCCATCGACAGTGACTGCTTGTGATCTGTCGGAAAGATATGAGTGGAACCAATCCAGGACCGAGCCGGAGATTCCAAAGTAGTGTTGAATAGTGTTAAAGAGAATGTGGTGGTCGACTGTGTCAAAAGTGGCTGAGAGGTCTAGTAAGGTGAGAACGGAGACGTTACCATTGTCTAAGGCCAGCAACAGATCGTTGGTTACCTTTAGGAGGGCTGTCTCAGTGCTGTGGAAGGGTCGGTAGGCAGACTGGTTGGGGCAAAGTAAAGCGTTATCATATAGGTAGGCAAACAGTTGTTTGAGAACAATTTTTTCTATGACTTTGGACAGGAAGGAGAGGTTTGAAACAGGTCTATAGTTCTTTAGATTATTTTTGTCTAAACTTGGCTTTTTAAGGAGGGGTTTGATGACAGCAGTTTTGAGCACAGACGGAACAACACCAGAGGACAGACTCTCGTTGATAATGTGGGTAATGGTCGGGAGTAGAGGGTCAAGATTCTCTATCAACATGGGGGTAGGAATGGGGTCAAGAGAGCAAGATGTTGGTTTTGAGCTTAAGATGACTTTCTTGACTTCTTGCTCTGTTACTGGTTGAAAAACTTCCATTTTTGCGGTAGTGAGGGAAGGTGAGAATGGGTTAATGAGTGGGATCTCATGGCTGTCAAGAGCGTCCCTTATGTCAGCCACTTTCTGTGTGAAATAATTACAAAATACCTCTGGTAGCTGACATGGTGGATGCGTGGATGGGAGTGATGTTGCATTGCTCTTACCCCTTAGCTGATTGCAAATGTTGAACAACTGTTTACAAGTTTCGCTGCTGCTGATTCTGTCGCTAAAGTACCGGGTTTTGGCAGTCTGGACTATTTTAGTGACCCGTTTTTTTGCAGCGGTGAAAATCTGCTTGCTGACTTCTAAACCCGATTTAAGCCACTTTTGCTCTGCTTTGCGTCGGTGTTTCTTCGCCTCGGAGAGCTCGTCCTTGATAGACTCGTACCAGGGTGCTGAGCGTGTTGCCTTGACCTTTTTCTGGGCCACGGGGGCGTGCCGATCAAGCACCGCATGAAGTGTACTATTCAGCTGATCCACAGTGGGGCAGATACCAGTTTTTAGGAGTATTTCTATTTTGTGAAAAGACATTTTATATTGTGCTGAACCATTTTGTGACCTACCTCACACTGAAGTGGTATGTACATATTTTGTTTGATGATGATGATAGGAATAGAGATAAAGATATTTATAATTTATTTTATTTGTCGTTTATTCTTGTTAATATTATTCTAATCCTGTTTATTCTTAAAATGTATATTTACAGCAGTTATAGCAACAGCTTGGTCTAAGTACAATTAGGTAGCAACTCAACAACAAATTAAAGAAAGTCTAACACATGTATGTCAGGGCGTTTTGCCCATAAACTGTTGTTTTGAAAGAATAACTGTTCTTTGCTATGAATCTGAGGTAAGATACAAAAACTTCTCTCTATCCCACCCCCCCACCCCAAAAAAAAAAGTGCACCCTCCCGCGTGAACCTGCTGATCCGCCCTTGGATTGGATCAATAATGACACAGACACAGACACAGACACACGCACACACACGTACACAAAACACCAAAACTGGGTTTTACTAAGAATGTAAGAATCGGAAAGTGATTTTTGACAGAAAAGGGTTAGGGCAAGGGTTAGTTGTAGCGCTGCAACTAGCCCTTACCCTAACCCTTTTCTAGAAAGTTGACCTATTTCGTCTCCTATGGGCGACGAAATAGGTCGAATTTTGTTCAAAAATTCTTCGGAAATTCACTGTATTTTCTCCGTTCCGGATAGAGCACTCCTGTGTACTAAAAACACTCTCATGCACTACAACTGCACTCCCATGCACTAAAAGAGCACTCCCGCGCACTTAGAAAAAAGTGGGTGGCTGGAAAACTCTGGGTGACTGATACACTCACCCATTTTCTGCATAAAAAGCAAGGTCAGTCACCCATTTCAAGGCTTATGTGTACGCACACACACACACACACACACACACACACACAGAGCCTTTGGGCTGGTAGAATTGAAAACGCTTACTCCATGGCAAACTTGACCGTCAGTCCCCTATAATTATATATACAGATGCTGCTTATGTGTTGGGGACTCTACTCTATACACAAGACATGGCAACCTTTCCATAGTCGCATCATTGGCTCGATGGGGGTGCATGCTATCCGCAAACTAGACTCAAAGCCTAACGCCATCCTATCTATCACCCATCCCATGACTCGGGGAGATCGTTTGGGGCTGGTTTGGCGTGGTGGTACTACTACTACTACTACTACTACTACTACTACTACTACTACTACTACTACTACTACTACTACTACTGCTACTACATGCTGGACATGATCCCCCCAAAAGGTTTTCCCGTGACACAGTGCAGTATTTTGGAGCTGATATCATCACCTACCCACCCACCACCCAAAACAAAAGAAAAGAAAAACACACACACAGTATGTTGGTCATGATTCTCAACAACGTTGCTATGAAAACAAAATATTCCCAACACTAAATCTGAAAATAGTAACCATTAGACAACATCTGTCTGTGCAACAACGCACACACGGCATTGAACATACAAAGATTGATATAAGATACATTCGACCGATGCGCTTGCTTCCCTTACCCACCCCCTGTCAGAGTCAACAGAACCTGGAAACACACAAAACCCTAACCAACTATCCTACCGTTTGCTTGACTCACGGCCTGTGAAGAAAGTTGCAACCTCTTTTTCCTGGCAGAAGAAAACTTCCACTTCTTGAAACTTTCAACGCCACCCGTTACAGAACGTATTCCCGGCAGCACCAAATTGGGCTCTATGCACAAGTCGGCGCGCGAAAGCGGCATGGTCACATGGCGCGGGAATAGCTTCTTTTAGCTCGCTCGCGTGTACTCCAATGCTGCTTAAAAATTTTAACTTTACCGACATTTTGGGATATTGTGAAGTTTTGAACACAGCACAATCGTGCAATAATGATTACAGACAAATTATAAAGGTTTTACTTCGGAGTTAGAGCATACAAACGCAGCACAGTACTTCACCATTTTCAAACTCGAGCACGCTGTGTTATTCCCGCAGCACGTGACCGCCACGCCTTTGTGCATAGAGCCCATTCCAGTCACTCACTGGCTAAAGAACAATTTATTCTTTTTAAAAGTGTCCAACCCCTACAACGAAGAGCAACCACCGTCTTAAATGTAGAAATAGTGACTGACTAACCACATGCTTTACTGAGCATATGTTTTTAGTGTTTTTGTCTTTATACTGCCGTGGTTTAACTGTGTGCTTGTATGTCCTTTCGCGCTTTGTATGTATGGCTACGTTGTTGACGTCTTGCTTTGGGTATGCTTTGCTTGTTTGCTGATGTTGGTTTTAATTATCGTGCTTTCTATGTGTTGCATGTTTGTGTAACTAGATGTAATTGTAAAACGCCTTGAGCATTTGTATGAAAACGCGCTATATTAAATATACATTATTATTATTATTAACCACTGGGCTCGGCATTAAACACATGCCGCGCACGTGCCTTTTTCGCCCGCCGGCGAAAGAAACTGTAGCGAAAGCACAGGCGCCCGAATCAACTGTGACAATAACTTATTATTTAGCTAAACAATATATTGTTTAGATAAATAAACCATGGTACAGGTAAAGGGAAGTAATTACTGACAAGGAGGCGAGTAACAAACAATAACAATAATTGATGCAATATGTAAGCCTACCTCATTCCCACATCAGATTCAAAGAGCGGCGATCTGTAGCAACCTGCACGTTTCCATGTTTCACAATCTTCGACATACACAACATAGACACATTCATCATCAAACGTGTAGCGCAAAGGCAAGTCACCATTAGAGGACAAAAGGAACTCTATTTATTATAGGCGAGTGATAGTCAACATAATTATTAAAGAGTGGAGCTATGAAACTGACGCTAAGCGGTGTTCACAAAACTATGCAATGTTCAAGATATGGGATAGAAAGATCTAAGAGGGCACTCGGAGTTGGACCGGGGACAGGCAGGGAAGGTTTGGGGAAGGGGGTTTCTGTAGTGAGCAAGAAAACAAAGCAATTAAGGGATCTGTAGGCCTACAATGCTAGGAGACGTCAACTATTTTGGTATGCCTTTCAATAGACATAATTAGTTGTGTATTTTACGCCTCCATAACTTCCCTCTTATAATTCAAAATGTAAATATACAGGGGCGGATCTTGTTCTTGTGCCACTTGTGCACGTGCACACACCCCTGGCGGTCAAAAAAAAAAAAAAAAAAAAAAAAAAGAAAAGGAGGGAGAAAAGGAGAAGAAAGAAGAGAAAAAAATTACTAATTCTCACTCACCACAGCTTCATGTACCTCCAAATTAGTTTTTTTTTTTCGTTTTGTGTGTGTGTGTGTGTGTGTGTGTGTGTGTGTGTGTGTGACCAAACTTGTACATGCATCAGGTCAGTTTTGAATAAAACTGATGTGAGTGGCTATTTCTTGTTTTATTTGCAGTAACTTTATCTGTCTTTGTATAAGCCTTTATGCAAGATGTTCTGCTATTGTAAATTTTATCATCAGAGTTTGCAGAGGGGTGTTTGTGTGTGTGTGTGTGTGGGAGGGGGGGGACTAAACTTAAAGAGGACTTTTAGCACAAACAATACTATTTTCAGTCCTTAAAATAATGCCCAAAATGCACCAGATTGCACAGATTTTAACCATTATTTTCACATTTTTCCGGGGGGGGGGGCATGCCCCCGGACCCCCCTAGTACACTCGCTACGCCACATCGCATTAGTGCACTGTGCACACCCCCTCAACAATGGAAAGATCCGCCCCTGATATAGCCACGTGTGAAAACTATATTTTAGGGTCTATGAAAGCTCCACTGTCCATCTCTTGAAATACTGTTCTGAGCACGTAGTACGCTTGGAACGTTCGTCTGGCATTGATTACAGTTGTTTCAAAATTACTGCACCATCAGCCTCATCATCCATCCAAGGTCCTCATAAAAATAATACTCAACAGGTTGAAACCCCAAGCTGAACAAATCATAGCTGAAGAACAAGCAGGTTTCAGGGCAGAGCGAAGTACCACTGAACAGATTTTCAACCTCAGAACAATCTGCGAGAAATACATATAGCACCAATAACATCTATATCATGTGTTCGTGGACTTCAAGAAGGCGTTTGACCGAGTCTGGCATGCAGCTCTGTGGGCAACCATGAGAGTGTACAGCATTAGCCCTAACATTATTGAAGTCAACAAAAGCCTGTATGACATGGATACCCGGGCAGTCCTCCATTACAGCGCCATCGGAAACGGGTTCAGAACAATAATCGGTGTGCGTCAACATCTTCCTAGAGCGCATCATATCAGATTCCCTTGCAGACCACGAAGGCACAGTCAGCATAGGGGGTAGAGCAATCTCCAACCTTCGTTTTGCCGATGAATTGATGGATTGGCTGGAGAGGAAAAAGAACTTGAACAGCTGGTACAGAGGCTTGACACCACCTCCAGAGCCTGTGGAATGGAAATAAGTGCAGAGAAGACCAAAATGATGACCAACAACACCGATGGCATCAACATGGACATCAAAGTCCAAGGCCAATCCCTCAACACAGTGCATAGCTTCAAATATTTAGGAGCCATTGTATCAGACAATGGGTCCCGACAGGAAGTCCTCTCCAGGATCGCACAAACAATTGCTGCCCTGGCAAGGTTGAAACCCATTTGGAAAGACAAGACCATCAGTCTACATTCCAAGGTAAGGCTGCTGCGCTCCCTTGTCATCTCCATCTTCCTATACGCTTGCGAAACATGGACCCTCACAGTAGATCTACAACAAAGAATACAAAGCATGGAGATAAGGTGCTACAGAAGACTTCTGGGCATTTCCTATACGCAGCACATTACCAATGACGAAGTCCGACTGACCATCACACAAGCCATTGGACAACGCGATGACATGCTCACAGTGGTGAAGAAACGGAAACTTCGATGGTATGGCCACGTCACCAGATCATCAGACCTTGCAAATACCATCCTGCAAAGCACAGTGCAAGGAGGTAGAAGAAGAGGGAGTCAGAAAAAGAGGTTGGAGGACAACATTCGAAAATGGACTGGCTTGACACTGAGCAAAGCCATGAGGGTTGCTGAGGACAGAAAAAGATCGAATACGCTGGTTAAACGATCATCTGTGGTGTGACGACGCGACTTTTCAGCACATGCTAGATTTAGTTATATATCGTGCGGAGTTGCACATCTCTAGTGATACAGTGTACATAGTCGAATCGGCAGTTTCTTTTACTGCGTATGAAAGGTTAGTAAGTGTGGGTTTCACGCGTTTAACGCAAAAGAGCATAATGCATAAATGGGGAAACTAGGTTACTGAGCTCGACTCGATGCTGTCCTGTGTGCTGGTATGTGATTTAGTTGGCAGAGTCATTTTGATTGCTTTTGCAAGCAGTCGGTCTTTTTCACAGAAGTAACTTTGTGACTGTGTGTCAGGTTAGAGTACGTCTTCTGTAAGGGTATCTGTTCGTTGTGTTTCGAACCACCCAAGGTCTTGAGCCCTCGTCGGGACAAGGATGTCAAAAAGTCTGTAGTGGGAGGACTGTAACTGCCATCTATTGGGAGGTAATAGGTGTAGAGTTCTGTCTTAAGGTTGTGTGGCCCTCGTTTGGGCACCTGCCAAAGCTCAAGTACTTCAGCAGTATTGAGATGCCCCTGTGCATAGCTAAGCATTAGCCAGGAACAAACTTGAACTCTCAGACTAACAACCAGTGTGTACTGTACTGTGGGTGTTGTATAGTGTTTGTGTTGTGCTGTGGGTACGTGTCTGTGTATCACAAGCCGAGGACTAAAAGGTGAGTTGAAACCTGCAATTCTTTTCCTTAGTGGCTGTGCTCCGAGTCTGCGTACGTGAATGAATGATGGTGAATGAGGGGGAAAGGGATATATTTTGATAAATAGTAGTATGTTGATTTTTATATGATTTTCATATGATTTTCTTGGCTGAATATGTGTATGAATAATGCCGTTGCTGTTGTTGCCAAAGTGGGTCAAAGGGTGACAAAGAAGTATGCATGTTAAAGAGAGAGAGAGAGAGGGGTGATCAATGTAAAGGAAGGGAGACAATGCACTGTGTTGGAGAGGAGTGATGAAGGTGATGAATATGAGGGAAGCGTGTTGGTATTATAGCATGATAGAGATAATTGTGAATGAAGGGAGATAATGTATTATAACGTGGAGAGGGGTGATGAAGATGGAAGTGTGGATGAGGCGAATCGCTATTGTGTGACTGGATGTGCAGTTGTAATCATTATGTATATTTGTATAAACAACTATGTTTCATGGAAGAGATAAATTATAGAATTAAGAAGTGCATTATGTTATTGAGATGCATGTATAAACAGGTCAAGATGGCGGACGGCGGAAGGCGTATCTGTTGTGTAATGTTTACGTTTTGTGGACGAACTAGTGAGACCCTTTATTTGTCCACAGATTGGGCTTCGGTTTCTACCTTGTTCTATTTCTACCGTTGCTTTCTCTACTGTTGCTACTTCCGTCTTTGCCGTGGGTGTGGACGTTACCAGGCCGCCACCACGACTGCCATATCTTTGTGTCGTCGTTGGCGCCGCTGCTGGGTGTGGTCCCCCATCATCGCTGGGACTTACCTGCTACTTCGGACGACCGGCGTTTTCCACCAGGGCCTCAGGATCCCAGATACACCACACTGACACACATACAGATTCGCATTCACGCACCTAAACATATACCAACTCTTCAGTGAACAACTACTATAGTTATTCTGAGCTCAGTTAAGAGGCTGTGAAGTACGTACAGTGACACTGGAATACAAGTTAGTTTATGGGGTGCAATTGAATTTCTAAGATTTGCTGTTTTGTTTATTCAGTTGAGAATTGTATTTACAGTACTCCTCTTTTAACGTCACTACCGTTTAAGGTCACAAGGCGGATAAGATCAATCAGGTTGTTAGTCCCGGCCAAACATCTTCTTTGTACCATTTAGAATTCCTCGCTTAGTGTCACCTCGCATAAGGGAAAACCTCGGATAACGTCAACCCCGTTTTGGTTCCCAAATGGAGGAGACTACTGCTTAAGAGAAATTGATGTCACAGATGACGTCATTTATGAGGTCACTTCCTGTTTTGAGATGGAATTCCATCACAGAACACCTGTCACGTCCAGCCAGCATCCGCGTTATGCGACACTCTGCAATACACACGGGCACCACTTTGACAGAGTGCGACCCATGGGCGGTGTAGACAGGTGTTACTGTGATCTGACGTTTCCCCTCCTAGCGGGAGGTATTGCCACAGTGGACCTTACCCTGAATTGACTTCATTCACTAGCGATAAAGCATGTGCCGTGGCGTAGACAAAATGAACAATTCGTTAAACTTGTGTAAGGTTTTCTGCAAATACACCCAGTAACTGTCTTGGTGCATACTTTTTATTTTTCATTCTCATTTGCGTGCGTGCGCGTCAATGTGTTTGTGTGTGTGTGTGTGTGTGTGTGTGAGAGTGTGTGTGTATGTGTATGCATGCTTGCATCCGTTCGTTTGAGTGTTTAAGTGTGTGCTTATGCATCATACACACGCACCAAAAATACATATATAGTAATGCATACATGGATACCAACGTGCACACATGTACACGCACACACACACACACACACACACACTGTCACACGACAAAGAAATTTAGCACCTCGTATAAGATCAAGTTTTTTACTGGTAGTTGATCTTATCAGAGGACTGTTTAGGGTGCCCCTCGGATAAGATCAAACAAAAATTTGGTCCCGTGGGGGGTCACCTTAAACGAGGAGTACTGTATCTGAAGTTTAACTGATTATTACTATTGTTGCATATTGTTGTGGGCATTCTGTTTGTGTATAGTTCTGGGATTTTCAGTTAGACAAGGGAGGTAATTGTTTAGTAAATACTGGGTTGGGGGTCTTGATGGGGGTTGAGGGTGGTTTAGTACCCCATTATCCTGTGAGTGTGTGCGTTGTTGTTGTTGAATAAAAGAGTGTGATTGTTCATCTGGCATTTTGCGTTAGTTTCTTTTGTTTGAGTTTCTATTCCTTCCACTCGTTGTTTGTGCTGAACGTCGCGGAACCCACTCGGGTGACGCGACAGTGGTGCCCCAACGACCTCAGAATTACGGGATAGGATAGGATATGAATAGGTTTCAAATAGAGTGGGCTTTTCTAATATGGAAGAGGATGCTAAAAGTGTTGCTAGTGGACAAAGTGGTGAAAAATGTGATGAAGATGATGCGTAATTTAAGCGCTGTAGATGTACGCTACAATTGGAGGGAGGTAACGTTGTTTTCCACAACTATCAGGGAAATGTATATTATTCAAATGTTGCCTCCCTTACACTATTTGTAGCTTGTTCTGTGGGAATCTATGTGCAAATTTGAAATGGGGGCGGGAGGGGGCCGAGGAGAGGGATGAGAGAGAGAGAGGAGAAGGGGGATGGGAGATATTTTCCCAGGAAGATAATTCTATCAAACTTGGTTATTGTGGTTAATCCATTTACATTTATTTATGGTTTAAACCTTTAAGTCTCTGCTACAGTTCTTGTTTTAATAATTTTTGTTTTGTTTAACTCATAGTAACTTTTAGTAACTCATGCCAGTGTAGAACGATAAAAGGGGATGCAACCCTCGCCAGTATTAGGTAGCTATGATGACAGCAATCTGTAATTTCCAGCTAAAATTGCATCCCGCTCTAGTTAGTATCGCAAGTATTTAGGCCTATAAAATGTTTTTTTTCAAGATCAGTGTTGGTCTATATACAATCGAGCGCTGCTTCTGTTGCTGCTAATCACATGAGCGCGAGCCGCGGCGGCTGCTGCGGCGGAATGGGTGTCAAATCCAGCGCTGCTAATCCCCTAATTCTTAGCTACTACTACTGCTGTAATTGCTACTACTACTGCTACTACTACTACTGCTACTACTACTACCACATATACAAAAAAAAGTCCGCACTTTTTCGAACGCATACCTTTAACTCCCTTTCTAGAAACACTCACACGTCACCTATCCTATTATCTTATCCTATCCCGTAACTCTGAGGTCGTTGGGGCACCACAGATGATCGTTTAACCAGCGTACTTCACCTTTCTCTGTCCTCAGCAACCCTGGTGGTTTCGCACAGTGTCAAGCCAGTCTATTCTCGAATGTTGTCCTCCCATCTCTTCTTCGGTCTCCCTCTTCTTCTACCTCCTTGCACCGTGCCTTGCAGGATTGTCTTTGCCAGGCCTGATACACACATCACCATCCACACCTTGTTTTCTTTTGGAACACACACACGGCACTTCCATCTGCCGTCTTTACCGCGCGCGGCTCAGACGTCATTATTTCCTCGCTGGCTGGCCGGCTACCTACCTGTCTTTTTTTCTGGTTTTGCCTTGGTTCAGCCTCATACGCCACTACTTAATAATAATAATAATAATAATAATAATAATAATAATAATAATAATAATAATAATAATAATAAGGATATTTATAGTGCGCTTTTTCCCAAGAAACAATATCAGATCAAAGCGCAGTACTCACGCATTCATTCTAATCATCCGGCTTCATACAAAATAGAATCAGACACTTGATAACGAATAATAGACGAGGGAGGGAGGAGGGGAGAGCTAAGAAGGGGTGATGGGGTGGGTGGTGGCTGTCGCGATACAAGCGCCTACTCTACGCATCCTCGATAATCTGCTATAAGTCCAGACAATGTGTCATAGACAGTACGTCATAGACAGTGACGATAATAATATTGTTTTCGGAATGACGCAGTATGCGACATTGTTTTATTTAGTGTAGTTCAATTTTAGATTATTGTTACCATAGACAATTTGTGTACTATCCTTTCGATTGGCTGGATGTGGGAAATATCGTTAAGAAAAAACCATTCGAGCGACCATCTTGGAGGGCAAGGAACGTATGTTTACGCCAGACCACTATTTCGGATTACTGAGGTCATAAAGTTGGTTCGAAAAGCTCGTCTCACCCTAAACAACACGTGTCGTAGACACCACAAACGAATCCTGAGCTGGTAAGTTACGATTCGATGTGTGAAGCTGGGGAATGGGTAGTCTTGTGCTTGTGTCCATTGCGCCATGCGAATCATTCATCGTCCTTCATCAAGGTGATTCGTTATTATTCTTCAATGTATGCAAATTGTATGATAATAGTTATTTTAACATGTTGTTCTCATTTCATATAAATTCTTCAGCGCGTGAAGTTTATATGGTGATAGTTAATTTAACATGTTTAGCTTAGTTCATAAAGAATGTTGGTGCATTCTTAAACATTGGAACAGTGTGGATGAACAGCGAGGAAAGAACATTATTATGTTTTGAGAATAAGATACAATAACCCGTGAATATGCAGGGTTCTTATTCAGACAACGTCAACGGCGTTCCTCGCTGGTCATTCAACAGGATACAGATTGTGTATTTAGTCCCTGTTAATTTGTCTGTGCGCAGGGAAAGGATTTTTTGTTTTTGCTTCCTTCTTCATAATATTTTCGACTGTCGGATTCCTGATATGATCGTTTAACCACTTCCACCCTCAACGCTTATTCTGCTGATGACATGGAGCTCGTCATATCCCTGACGTCCATGTGAAGCCAGCTGGACGATAATCCTTTTGGTCAAACGTGAGGACAGAATTAAGTTAAACAAAAGAGACAATTCTTCTTCTCCATCAGGGAATCCACGTCAGATAAGTGACAATTTTAATCAACAGTGAAATTCTTTAGAACCATGATTTCACGGGTTTTTGTATCACATCATATGAAATAAATATCATCAACCATCAACCAGTGGTATTTTTTTTTAGTTGTAAAAAAGCAAACAGGACGAATGAATAGCCAGTAATTTCTTTTATTCTTTATTTTCTATTTCTCAACATTATTTTCTTGTTTCTTATCGATTTTAGGCATGGTAAAAAGAGGAAATTGATTCTATTCATATAAAATTCTTTTAATATATTCATTCACCCTTTAACATCAATATATATATTAATATAAAATATATATATAACGCGACAATGGGGGCTCGTCCCGTGATAGTTGGAGTCACAATCACTTTTTAAGTCGTGTTACCACTGGTGGTGATGATATTTACTACATTGTACATGTAAATTATCATTGTATCATTCATTTGTTCAACGCGGGAGGTTGGCGGGAGCCGCTCTTACAAATGGGCGGACTTATGGACTACCCTACCAACCAATGTAACATCAGCTTCCCACGTCGATCATAAGTTACCAGTTATATTTACAGATATAATTAGGTTGCATATTTATAACCTTATGCAAACGACTCCCAGTACGTGTTGTCAATCAAATGTTCAGCTGTAATTTCGGGTATTACATGCTGTAAAAGAATAGGCAGAACGGTGGTCTATTTTATTATCTCAGTCTTAACCGATTGAGTGTTTGAAGCTAATATTGGAATCCTATAGCATTTGTTGTTATAGTGAATCCGGAGACACGAGGACCTGTGTCAATATTAGAAGGAGAGAGATAACAAGTTATAATTTAGTATAAAGACTAAATAACTTGTTGACCTACTAGTCACCTTTGAAGGTAAGGTAAATGTTCTATGTTCAACGGACCGAACAGTAGACAGACAGTAGCGTCGCGCTTAATAGATCAGTGATAAACGGAATAATCACACAGGATCATTAAGTCAGTTTTTTGTAGCCTAACATTTCTGTTCGCCGAAGTAAGAGCGACATAGAAAATTAGAAGAATACTCGTAGTGAGAGAGTATTAGCAGAAGGGTCTAGTAAACTCATCCGCCACAAAGGAACGGACCGCGAGTTATACTAGAGTGTATTTTATAATTTATAAATATACACACAGTAAATCCCTGAGACACGGGTGTATCATCCAGGGTGGATTGTATCTGTGTGGCAATCAAATAAGGCCACGTACAGTTGATCTTATTAGGCGAATCAAGGTAAAGGTAGCAGGATAACTTTTGTGAATTTGATAAGTTTAGCTACTGGATTCGAGCCTAGACAGTGACACGTTATCACAATTCTAATTACATTTACAAGAATGAATTAGAATCTTTGAGTTCGAAGTAGAACTGGTGTTAACAAGAGGGTGCCATTGCCGGATACACAAAACTCTTCTTTTCAAGTTCTTGGTTTTATGCTGTTAATACGCGAATAGCAAATAACAGAATTTGCAGTAAAAGCGTATAGTTATAACGAATCCATTGGGGTTGTTCGAAGATATTTCAAAGAGTTGCCATTTTGTATTTTTTTCCTCCTCGGGAAAATAACGTCATTGACGTGACGTAATCGGCGTGACGAAATCGGAACTTTTCGAACGCTAATTTATTCTTTCCTGTCGTATTACATTTTTGGAATTCGTAAATGACGACTCGTGCTCAAGCGAAAGCAATGGAAGCCAACGATCCTTTCCTAAAGTTTAAGGCCGAAGGAGAAGCGTTGGGGTTGTCGGGTCCAGATCTTGTCAATTACGTCAAGGAAGAGAAAACGCGTTTAGCTCAAGCTGAAGCTGAAGAAAGAAAGCATCAAGCTGAAGCTGAAGAAAGAAAGCGACAAGCTGAAGCTGAAGAAAGAAAGCATCAAGCTGAAGCTGAAGAAAGAAAGCGACAAGCTGAAGTTGAAGTTGAAGAAAGAAAACGACAAGCTGAAGTTGAAGCTGAAGAAAGGAAGCGTCAAGCTGAAATCGATGAAAGGAAACATAAAGCAACATTGGAATATGAATTAGAACTCGAACGAATACGTCACGTGAACAGTGACAACACCAACGACAATGCTGCCGATCCGTCGGATTCTCGTTCATCGCAGTTTTATCAGGAAAAACTGAAGATAAAACTACCTTTTCTGGAAGACAAAGATGATCTGGAAGATTATCTACGCACATTTGAGAGAACGGCTAAGATTCAAGAATGGCCAATTAATCAATGGGCTCCTCGCCTAGGCACCTTGCTAAAAGGGAAAGCAAGGGAAGTCTACTCTATGTTGAATGATGCTGATGCCGGTGATTACGGAACATTACGGCGATCACTATTGTTCCGATTCCAGCTGACGGCAGAAGAATATCGGAAAAAATTTCGAGATGCCAGAAGACAGCAAGGAGAATCAACACAAGAGTACGCTACCAAGTTAGATCTCTGGTTATCCAGATGGCAGGAACTTGCAGGGAAAGATAACACATATGACGATCTGCGTGATTTGATACTGCAAGAAAAGTTTCTTAGTGGGATACCGTTTGATCAAGCACGTTTTGTCAGAGAAAAGGAACCGGAGACGATGGGCGATGCAATAAGATTTGCTTTAACTTACGAATCAGCAAAGCAAGCCACTATGTCTGATCATGAAAGACCCAGGAATAGATTCGGAGATAGACTCAAGCATAGTAGAAGGAAAGAAGATGAGGAAGGAGATAAAAAGAAGGTGGAGGTAACGCAGAAGCAGCTCCACAACGTCAGGACAAGGAGGCCTGAAGTAACCTGCTATACTTGTAACCAGCAAGGTCATGTGGCGAGACAATGCCCAAAAGGAGGGAAAGAAAACAAAGCAGCCGCCGCAATAGCTGGAAGTATGAGGCAGGAGGATGTACAGAGTCACGGCAAGCTCTGTTCATTATGTACGGCGATACCGTTCTCGCCGGAGTGCCAAGTAGAAGTAGAAGGAAAGCAAGCGACGGCATTGCGCGACACTGGAGCGTCGATCACCATCGTCGATTCCAGTCTCGTACCCGAGCGATGTTTGTCAGGAGAGACCATTGAGATAGTAATGGCCTCGTCGCCTGCAAAGTTAACACTACCAATTGCGACGGTACACATGAACACACCATTCTTTGAAGGGAAGACCGTTGTGGCCGTTATGAAGCAACCGGTAGAGCAAGTTCTTGTAGGGAACTACCGTAAGTCTGAGGATGGGAACCTGACACCTGTTCCAGTTTACGCAATTCGAGAAGTATGCGCAGCAATGCAAACTAGAGCTTCTGTGGGGAAAACAGATAGAACATTGAAAACATCCAATTCTCTGCTCGGGAATGTCACTCCAGTGGAGTTGGGACAAGCTCAGAAGGAGGATCCAACCCTGGAGAAAGCAAGAAAGCTAGCTGACAATGAGACCAAGCATGGGAAAGGAGGGCGCAAATCAACTTCTAAAGTCACCTACAGCTGGAGAAAGGGAATTTTGTACCGTTCTTTTCTCCAAAACGGTAAAGAGACCAAACAAATTGTTGTCCCAAAGAAATATCGCAACGAAGTGTTACGATTGGCCCATGACACGCCGATGTCAGGACACCTGGGTGTAACCAAAACCAGGAAGAGAATCTGGAACGATTTCGTATGGCCCGGAATCTGCGGAGACATCAGACGCTATTGCGCGTCATGTGACATATGCCAGAGGACGTCACCGAAGGGTCAAGTTCGGAAACTGCCTTTGGGCAAGATGCCAATAATCCACACACCTTTTGATCGTGTGGCGGTGGATATCATCGGACCTATCTTACCAGCGTCCGACAGGGGGCACCGCTATATAATCACCATGGTGGACTATGCTACACGCTACGTCGAAGCCAAGCCATTAAAATCCATCAAAGCCGAAGATGTGGCCGAATCATTGTGGGAAATGTGGACTCGCTTAGGTATTCCGAGAGAGATTCTGACAGACAACGGATCTCAATTTGTAGGATCCCTAGCTGACGAAGTGAACAGGCTATTAAGTGTGAAAGGCCTGAGGACCACACCAAGACACGCACAATGCAACGGGTTGGTGGAACGTTTCAATGGTACCATCAAAAGTATGCTGAAACATCTTTGTCAAGAACAACCAAAAGAATGGGACAGGTTTATTCCTGCACTTCTATTTGCTATCAGAGAAGTACCGCAAGAATCACTACAATTCTCTCCCTTTGAGCTTCTTTATGGACGAACTGTACGAGGACCGTTACAGATTCTGAAAGAGCTCTGGACACAGGAAGAACAGACGGAAGAAACTAGGACCACATTTCAGTATGTGATCGACCTCCGGAACAGAATTGAAGAAACCTGTAAAATCGCCAGAGAAAATCTTGGAAAAGCGAGCGCTAAACACGCGAAACATTTCAACATGAAAGCAAAAGCACGGAAATTCAACGTTGGAGATAAAGTTCTCATGCTTGTTTCTGATAAAGCCAACAAACTGCAGATGCTATGGAAAGGTCCGTATGTTGTCACTGACCGCATCAATGAATGTGACTACAAGATTGCAGTAGGAGACAATGAGAAAATCTACCATGCTAATGCACTGAAACTGTACGTTGAAAGAGAAAAGCAAGTGAAAACTCATATCGTCGCCGTTGTGATGATCGACGAACATGAACAGAAAGGTACTACTGAGACAAAAGATAGCATACCCGTGATTCAGATGGAAAATGCCAAAGGACCGACAGATATTCATTCATTGGACAAACCGACGGAAAAGCAAGACACAATGAGCAATTTCATTGATGACGTCATGGTAGCAACTGAGACGTGGGAGGAGCACGTGCAAGTCCTCAAAGCAACGTTGGATAGATTACAGAGTGCAATCTGACAGCAAAACCTTCCAAGTGTTATTTTGGATTTGAGAGCCTGTCATTTCTAGGACACATAGTTGGTCAAGATACAATTCAACCAGAAGAGGACAAGGTTGAAAAGATCAGAAACGCGCAACCACCGAAGACGAAGAAAGACTTGCGCGCTTTCTTGGGTCTAGCAGGGTATTATCGGAAGTTCGTGCCGAACTTCGCTACGCTCGCACTGCCGCTGACTGAAAAGACGAAGAAAGGGCATCCTGAACGAGTTCAGTGGGACGACAAATGCGAAGAAGCATTCACGTCACTCAAGCGAGAGTTGTGCAAGAAGCCAGTCATCTGTCTCCCTGATCCAGAGAAACAGTACGTCCTGAGGACGGACGCATCAGACAGAGGCATTGGCGCTATCCTGATGCAAGACCATGGTGATGGTTTACAACCAATCGCGTACGCCAGCAAGAAGCTGAGTGAAACTGAAGGCCGGTATGCCACGATCGAGAAGGAGTGCATGGCAATAGTATGGGGAATACGGAAGTTTGAACAATACCTGTTTGGAACAAAGTTTGTTATTGAAACAGATCACCAGCCTCTACAATATCTGCAAAAAGCAAGGACAGAAAACGGACGGCTGATGAGATGGGCCATACAACTCCAACAGTACAACTTCTCTGTACGTGTCATTCCAGGCAAAGACAATATCGGGGCAGATTATCTCAGCCGCTCGATGTAAGTGTAAGGAAAAATTGCATTCTTGATTTTTCACTTAAGCGGGGGGATATTGTCGCGATACAAGCGCCTACTCTACGCATCCTCGATAATCTGCTATAAGTCCAGACAATGTGTCATAGACAGTACGTCATAGACAGTGACGATAATAATATTGTTTTCGGAATGACGCAGTATGCGACATTGTTTTATTTAGTGTAGTTCAATTTTAGATTATTGTTACCATAGACAATTTGTGTACTATCCTTTCGATTGGCTGGATGTGGGAAATATCGTTAAGAAAAAACCATTCGAGCGACCATCTTGGAGGGCAAGGAACGTATGTTTACGCCAGACCACTATTTCGGATTACTGAGGTCATAAAGTTGGTTCGAAAAGCTCGTCTCACCCTAAACAACACGTGTCGTAGACACCACAAACGAATCCTGAGCTGGTAAGTTACGATTCGATGTGTGAAGCTGGGGAATGGGTAGTCTTGTGCTTGTGTCCATTGCGCCATGCGAATCATTCACCGTCCTTCATCAAGGTGATTCGTTATTATTCTTCAATGTATGCAAATTGTATGATAATAGTTATTTTAACATGTTGTTCTCATTTCATATAAATTCTTCAGCGCGTGAAGTTTATATGGTGATAGTTAATTTAACATGTTTAGCTTAGTTCATAAAGAATGTTGGTGCATTCTTAAACATTGGAACAGTGTGGATGAACAGCGAGGAAAGAACATTATTATGTTTTGAGAATAAGATACAATAACCCGTGAATATGCAGGGTTCTTATTCAGACAACGTCAACGGCGTTCCTCGCTGGTCATTCAACAGGATACAGATTGTGTATTTAGTCCCTGTTAATTTGTCTGTGCGCAGGGAAAGGATTTTTGTTTTTGCTTCCTTCTTCATAATATTTTCGACTGTCGGATTCCTGATATGATCGTTTAACCTACTTCCACCCTCAACGCTTATTCTGCTGATGACATGGAGCTCGTCATATCCCTGACGTCCATGTGAAGCCAGCTGGACGATAATCCTTTTGGTCAAACGTGAGGACAGAATTAAGTTAAACAAAAGAGACAATTCTTCTTCTCCATCAGGGAATCCACGTCAGATAAGTGACAATTTTAATCAACAGTGAAATTCTTTAGAACCATGATTTCACGGGTTTTTGTATCACATCATATGAAATAAATATCATCAACCATCAACCAGTGGTATTTTTTTTTAGTTGTAAAAAAGCAAACAGGACGAATGAATAGCCAGTAATTTCTTTTATTCTTTATTTTCTATTTCTCAACATTATTTTCTTGTTTCTTATCGATTTTAGGCATGGTAAAAAGAGGAAATTGATTCTATTCATATAAAATTCTTTTAATATATTCATTCACCCTTTAACATCAATATATATATTAATATAAAATATATATATAACGCGACAGTGGCCATGGTCTGAATCAAAACAAAAACAAAACAAAACAAAAATGGAGGAATGACGACGATGATGATGGGAGGCAAGATCAGAAACATTTAAGGAAGAGATGAGTGTTCAAGTTGGATTTGAAAGTAGCTATGTTTGGAGAGCTGCGAAGAGACATGGGAAGAGGGTTCCGTTGAAGGGCCAAGCACTGAGCAAGATCGACAGCCAGCACAGGAGAGTTTGTAGCGGGGTATGGGAAGCATTCGGGTGTCAGAGGAAGAACGAAGATTTCTAGAAGGCTTATAGAATTGAATGTTCTGGCTGAGGTAGGAAGAGGCTAAGCTATGGATGCACTTGTAACAGAAAATAGCGATAAGGTTAGACTACGACACACGAAGGGATGGAGGCGCTGGCTAACTGGGTGTTTTTTTTTTGTGTCTTTCTTGGTTTGTCAACCTCATACCTCTCTATTTTTTTTTTGTAGTTTTCTTTTCATTCTTGGACTTGCAGTGTTTTCTAACCATCAACTACGACACACGGAGGGACAGAGGGAGGGGAGAGAGGGTGGTAGTAGTAGTAGTAGTAGTAGTAGTAGTAGTAGTAGTAGTAGTAGTAGTAGTAGTAGTAGTAGTAGTAGTAGTAGTAGTAGTTGTTGTTGTTGTTGTTGTTGTTGTTGTTGTTATTGCCAACTCATTTTCGTTTTCATTAATTTAATTAGGTACATTAATTTTCTTAGTAATTTTTTAAAATTCTTTCCGTACGTGTTAGTTTCAAATCAATTTTATGTTAATTATTTTGTTTGTTCTGAACTATTATTTTTTTTATCTTACAATTTTATTAAGGACTAGCTGTAAGGCAGGTCCATAGGACCTAGTGCTATTATCCTATTAAAGGTTTCGACTTCGACTTCATAACTAGCACTTGAAGGCAAGCAACTGCGGTCATTTCATCAATACGTCGTCGGTCAGAAGCGTATGCGATTTGGTCATTCAAAATCGCGCCACACAAAAACTATCCCACCGATTTGAGTCATTATGACAAAAAAAAACGCCTCGTCACTGGCTACAAGGGGATGCTCTCCGGAAAGGTGGATCTACCCTAGTTGGGGAGAAAATGCACTTTAACTGCGCTCAGTTTTCACCACGGCTTGCCCAAAAGCATCCTTAGCAGCAACCTACGCCCTTTTTTTTGGAGGGGGGAGGGGGGGGGGAAGGGTATCTACACACATCTTGGGGGATGCTTTGGGCCAACTTTCAGCCCCATCCAGCCAGCCTTTCAACAAAGGGGCTGATGCTAGTGACGAAACACAACGCTCATTCATTCACATCGCCGTGAGTGTACTCACGGTGATGTGAACTGAATCCAAGTTCTCACCTTCAATCTGTGCTGATTTGGTCGCTGAAAGCTACACGAGTAAGTAACCCTTTACGCATGTGTGACTTGTCAAAAAAATCTGTAGCCAATACAACGCTAGTGGCTTGCGTGACCACCAACCCTTTTCAACACAATGACGGGGCTTTCGACCAAAGTAGGGCACCCCCTCACCTCATCTTGGGAAACCTACCGCGCATCAAGGTCACCTTGCCATGGCCCAAAGCACCACCTGTTCACTGCAGCTGTTTGGCTCAAAAGCGCCAATCCTACCCTTAACAGCGCCATGTTACCCGACGCAACAAACGTCGACCACTGTCGGCGGGAAGCGTCTGACGCCCAATGCACTACCCTGGACGCTTCTCCTTCACGCAGTCTGTACAACACACACCCACCCCAACCCCATCTTCATCTCCATCTTCCTATAAGCTTGCGAAACATGGAAACTCGCAGCAGACTTACTTCGAAGAATACAAAGCATGGAGATGAGGTGCTACAGAACACTTCTGGATATTTCCCATACCCAGCACATCACCAACGACAAAGTCCGAAAGACCATCACACAAGCCATTGGACAGCACGATCACATGCTCACAGTGGTGAAGAAACAAAAACTCCCATGGTATGAGCACGTCACCAGAGCACCAGGCCTTGCAAAGACCATCCTGCAAGGCACGGGAGGGAGGCAGAAGAAGAGGGAGACAGAAAAAGAGATGGGAGGACAACATTTGAGAATGGACTGGCTTGACACTGAGCGAAGCATTGAGGGTTGCCGAAGACAGAGTAAGATGGAGTAGTCTGGTTAAAAGACCATCTTTGCTGCCCCAACGACTTTCGAGTTACGGGATAGAACAGGTTAGGAATGGGTCAAACCATTGATACCGGGGAGTATAGGGTGTACCTGACGTTATAATAATATAAACTATGGATTTTTGAATTCATTGGGTGATAAAGTGTCTTACGTCTTGATCTCACAGTTATCTACAAAACTTGCATCTTGCCAAAACAACCCAGACAGTTCCGAGGGAAGAAGACAAATCCTCAGTCACAAGATGGACAAAAAAATAACAAAAAAGTCAAAAGATTCAGATTTCGATGAGAGTCAAGCCGATGAAATTAGATGATAATGCTTTCCTCATAAACAAAATATACTAGTAACAAAACAAAACTTAACGTAAATTGCTATTGGAGACAGGGGAGACAACAACTCAATGACAAGTAGCCACTAAAGAGCAAGGTTTCTTCCCTCTAAACCGTGGAGATGCTTAGTCAAACATGAATTACATATACAGGTGAAAACAGGCCAGAATGTCAGCCCAGTATTGATAGTATTGTTTCACCGTGATGTTGTTTTTATTGGAAATTGAAAGTTTACTGCTCACTCTTGCTAAAACTGTGCCCGTGCCTGGTTATGTAAGCATGCTGACCGTTATGTTATCTGACGCTTGTTGTAAGCATGCTGACCGTTATGTTATCTGACACTTGTTGTAAGCATGCTGACCGTTATGTTATCGGACACTTGTTGTAAGCTTGCGGACCGTTAAGTTATCTGACACTTGCTGTAAGCATGCTGACCGTTATGTTATCTGACACTTGTTGCTGTAAGCATGCTGACCGTTATGTTATCTGACACAATGTTGTGAGCATGCTGACCGTTATGTTATCTGACACTTGTTGTAAGCGTGCGGACCGTTATGTTATCTGACACTTGTAGTAAGCATGCTGACCGTTATGTTATCTGACACTTGTTGTATGTTATCTGACACTTGTTTGTAAGTATGCTGACCGTTATGTTATCTGACACTTGTTGTAAGCATGCTGACCGTTGTTATCTGACACTTGTTGTAAGCATGCTGACCGTTATGTTATCTGACACTTGTTGTAAGCATGCTGACCGTTATGTTATCTGACACTTGTTGTATGTTATCTGACACTTGTTGTATGTTATCTGACACTTGTTGTATGTTATCTGACACTTGTTGTATGTTATCTGACACTTGTTGTATGTTATCTGACACTTGTTGTAAGCATGCTGACCGTTATGTTATCTGACACTTGTTGTAAGCATGCTGACCGTTATGTTATCTGACACTTGTTGTAAACATGCTGGCCGTTATGTTATCTGACACTTGTTGTATGTTATCTGACACTTGTTGTAAGCATGCTGACCGTTATGTTATCTGACTCTTGTTGTAAGCATGCAGACCGTTATGTTATCTGACACTTGTTGTATGTTATCTGACACTTGTTGTAAGCATGCTGACCGTTGTTATCTGACACTTGTTGTGAGCATGCTGACCGTTATGTTATCTGACACTTGTTGTAAGCATGCTGACCGTTATGTTATCTGACACTTGTATGTTATCTGACACTTGTTGTAAGCATGCTGACCGTTATGTTATCTGACACTTGTTGTAAGCATGCTGACCGTTGTTATCTGACACTTGTTGTAAGCATGCTGACCGTTATGTTATCTGACACTTGTCGTATGTTATCTGACACTTGTTGTATGTTATCTGACACTTGTTGTAACTGCAGAAGTTGGATTTAAAGGACCGCAAGGTTAGACATTTCAGCGGTGGGGGCCGGGTAGCTCAGTTGGTTGAGCGGCTTACTAGGAACCAAAAGGTCCCTGGTTCGAATCCCGGATTGGCCAACGTGTGACCATATTATTTTCCCTTGGTGTCAGAATAATGTGATCAGTAGTCGCCTATAAGCTCCGGTGTCGTGCGACTGAATCTACTGTTACATTTCAGCGTTCTTTCAGTGGCGACAAGTGTGTAGAGTAGGCACAGTTGTTTGTTTGCACAACAAGGAGAAGACATTTAACTTTCAAAGTTTAACAGTCTTTTGTTTGCGCAAGGACTGCCCATTATATCATCTTTGATTGTGACAACAATGCAGTTCCCGAGTCAGTGGCGTGGCTAGGAGAGGGGGAAGGGGGGCGGGGGAGTCCAAATTCGAAAGTCCCCCCGGGCCCCCACTTGAGGGGGGCCCCAAAGGAGTGTCCGAAGTTTTTTTTTACATTTAATATTACGCCACCGGTCGAAATGCAGGGGCCCCCAAAGAGGCCAAGCCCCCCGGGCCCCCAAATCCCTAGCTACGCCACTGTCCCGAGTCAGCTTGTTGCCACAGTACATGAACCCCTGTATACCCTGGCTCTTTAACCATAGGCTGTTCTATATTGGCACATGTTTCTTGCCCATCTTTTTAATAATAGCAAGTGTGTGTGCGTGTGTGTGTGTGTGTGGGTGTGTGTGTGTGTGTGTGTGTGTGTGCGTGTGTGTGTGTGTGTGTGAATGTCTTGTAAATTGAAGCTTATTTTCGGTTGTCTGGTCGATCTTAGTTTTAAGTGTACGTTTTTCCATTTTAATAGGTATGATTGTCTTGAGTTTATTTCCCCCTTTTTATTATAATATACATGATTGTCACCTATAATGTTGTTTTGTCGAGATGGTTTTTATGCTAAATGTTCTTCTATTTTTGGTTTCAGATCACTTGTTGTTTTGGTATTTTATTTCTTAGCAGTGTTGTGTAAAGTCTCCATGGGGCTCGCTATTTTATTTATGACACGGTTGCTTTACAGTCGAACACGCTTACAACAAATTCCAGGGAAAACAATTTCGATTCGTTATACCCGAAGTTGTATCCATAGTCGACTGTTAGTGACCAAATTGCGTTTTGTATTAGTTATTTCCGTCGTGTCTCTAAAATGAGTCTTTGATGTAATCAGCACAAAGCCACCTTCATCTGGGAGGCCTGGTAAGTTTTGTAACATTTGTTAAATTCATTTCAGTATCGGTTACTTACCTGAGCAGGCACAAAACAAGCAGAACGTTTATCACATTGAGTGAACAACACACCAGCTGTTTGTCACACATACAGAATAGACATAAAATTAAACATCAGCAGACTGTCATCAATAAGCGCAACATTTCAATGCAGATTATGGCCAGAAGGTTGAAATCACAGTCCATCAAATTGAATCACATCACAGGTTGATCAATCAATCGTATAGTCACAGCTGACCAATGACCAATGACCCACACATCGTAATGTGTAACAGGATTTTAAAATAAACAAAAACAAAAACAAACAAGCGCTGCACACTAATTTGGTGTTCATTAATGACTTGGAGGACGATATGCTGACCAGCGTTCTAAAGTTTGCTGATGACACTAAGATCTACGGCGATGTCTCCGACCCAGCGGGGAGCGACAAACTACAGCATGACCTTAAGGTAGCAAAAATGTGGTCAGAGAAGTGGCTGATGCAGTATAACGTGGACAAGTGCAAGACTCTGCATGCAGGCCGTAAAAACACTTGTCATGTTTACACGCTGGGAGGACAAGAACTTGGAGCAGTGGAGGAAGAAAGGGACCTAGGCGTCATCATGCACAGGTCACTGTCGGTCAGTCGCCAGTGCTGCGAGGCAGCAAAACGAGCCAACAGAGCAGTGGGGCAGATCATGCGAACAGTCACAGCCAGAACTAAGGAAGTTATTGTCCCACTCTACAAATCAATTGTACGATCACATCTGGAGTATTGCATCCAAGTATGGCGACCTTACCTCAAAAAAGACATCGCAGAGTTGGAAAAGGTGCAGAGGAGAGCTACGAGATCGATCACAGGGATTGGTCACCTGCCGTACGATGAGAGGCTGGCTTTTTGCAATTTGCAGAAATTAGAAGAAAGGAGAGACAGGGGAGATCTCATCGAGACATTCAAGATCATAACAGGTTTTGCAAAACTTCTCAGCCTCTTTCTCCATTCCTGGCCACCATACTTTCGTTCTCAGGTTCTGTTTTGTTCCTACAATACCAAGATGACCTTCATGCGCAAGTGAAAGAACACGTGGTCTCAGCTTGGTTGGAATCACAATTCTGGATCCTCTGAGCACTAGGTTTCCCACTACACATAGTTCAGGACTCACTGCAGCATACAGCTTATTGCAGTTTTCCCAGTGGCCACTGTCTATACACTGTCGTACCATCTCGAGTTCTTCATCTTCACCTGCAGTATCCTCAAGCTCTTCTGTTGTCACTGCTTTCGGTGTGGCGCTTGCTGTTATGAAGCGGATGTGCTCTTCTGCTTCATCGGCTAAGTCGGACGAAGGATTTGGAGAGGTGTTTGCTACCAGTCTGAACAGACTATCGGCAATGTTTGCCTTTCCTGGGATGTAGACGACTCGAAACTTGTAAGCCTGCAGTCTCAGTACCCATCTTTCTATTCGAGCACTGGGTTTGGAACGTGGTCCGTAGATGGTTTGGAGTGGTTTATGATCTGTCAGGAGGTCAAAGTTCAGACCATAAATGTATGCATGAAATTTCTCACATGCCCAGACGATCGCAAGAGCTTCTTTCTCCGTCTGCGAGTACCGTCTTTCCACATTAGTCAGGCTGCGGTGTGCGTAGCTGATCACTCTGGGTCCATCAGCTTGTTTCTGTATCAGAATACCCGCAATGCCTACTGGAGAAGCGTCAGTGACGATTTGTGTGTGTGCTTTCGGGTCGTAGTATCCAAGTGTCTAGTATTGGCACTCCCCAGAGCTTTCTTCAAGGCTTCGAATGCTTCTTTTTGTTTTGGGCCGAAGTGAAATTGTTGATTCTTCCTGGTCAGTTTGCGCAGGGGTTCTGTCAACGTGGCGAAGTTTGGAATGAATCTGGAGCAGTAATTCACGAGTCCCAGAAAACTTCTGACTTCACTGACATTCTGCGGCTCTCGGGCATTGATCACAGCTTCAACTTTGTCTTTGGTTGGGTCGATCCCTTTAGCTGACAATTTGTGACCCAGAAACTCAATCTCGGTCCGGCGGAACTGGCATTTGTCGGCGTTCAGAGTAAGACCCGCATTTTGAAGTCTCTGTAATGTCTGTTTCAGTCGTTTGTCATGCTCTTCCTGGTTCGGCGCATGAATGATAATGTCATCGGACAGGTTTGCTACTCCAGGAATGCCTTGTACGACTTGCTGAATCTCATGCTGGTAAATTTCTGATGCAGCATTGATTCCCATCACCAGTCTTTTGTATCTGAATAACCCACAGTGTGTCACAAATGTCGTGATGTCTCGGGAGTCGGGGTGTACCTCGAGCTGGTGATAACCCATTCTCAGATCTAACTTTGTGAAGATTCTGCTTTCGGCCATGTCTTGTAGCAGTTCTTCGATTGTAGGAATCGGGTGGCGTTCCCTCATCACGGCCTCATTGACACGCCTCATATCCACACACATGCGGATATCGTTGTTCGCCTTTGGAACAATAACAACAGGACTGACCCAGGGAGTGGGATTTTCCACTGGCTCAATTATGTCCATGTCTATTAGTTCCTGGATTTTGGCTTTGACCTTGGATCTCAGGCCAAATGGCGTTCTTCTAATTGGTTGAGCAACTGGTTTGACTTTCGGATCGACCGTGAGTTTTACTTGACGATCTTTCAGTTTCCCAAATCCATTGAACAAAGGTTTGAACTCGCTGGTGATGTCTTCGTATTCTGACACCGACACATTCTTGATGTTCAGACCAATTTGAAGGACTCCGAGTTCAGTAGCTGTCTTTCGGCTCAGAAGCGGTTCACCTTTTTCTTTGATGACGACAAATTCTGCCTGCGCTTGGTTTTTTCCGATTCAGACTTCTGTATCAAAGCATGTTACAGTTTTCAGTGGTGTGTCAGATGTGTAGGGATATAACTTTGACTTGCACTTTTTCTCTGTGACCTTGGCGTTTTTCACTTTTATTTGTGACCACAATTTCTCACTAATAATGTTTATGTCACTGCCAGAGTCAATGATCATGTCCACTGGCACACCGCCTACTTCAACGGTGATTTTGTCATCTTTGATGCTTTTAGATCGAGCCATGAAGACGCTGTTTTGTTCTTCATCACTTTCAGATTTATCAGAATCTTCTGCTTCAATCTGTTTTACACGGCGCTTTCTTCCTTTCAGTTGTCTGCCTGGTGTAGATTCTGGTTTGTCTTCTTTCCTCTTCCCTGTGCGACATTTCTTCTCGAAGTGGTTTGGCCCTCCACAACCTCGGCAGGTATGTCCTCTAGCCGGGCATTTGGGGTTACTTCCGAAGTGATGTGTGCCACCACATCTGTAGCATTCCCCCTTGCCAGCTTTTGTGTTGATTTTGGCTACGGAGTTGTTGCTGTTGTCGGAAGAAAGATGACACTGTTTCATTTGGCGCGTCTGCTCTTCAACAGCTTCAAACGTTGCTGCTATTTTCAAAGTCATTGCCAGAGTCAGTTCGTCACCTTTTTCAAGCAGTTTTCGACGGAGTACATCGGATCTTGCGGCCTCGACTACTTGATCTTTGATCTGGTCATCCACGTTGTCAAATTCACAGCCATCAGCATTGATCCTTAGTCTGCTAACGAACTGAGCAATGGTTTCATTTACTTGCTGTATCAGCTTACGGAATTTATGTCTTTGGAATGTCTTGTTCGGCTTTATTTTGAAGTGTTTGTTGAGAGCTGCCACTGCCCTGTCATACTCAACCGTTGTGCCTTTGTCTGGTAGGTTAGAAAAAATCTCTCTCACCTCTCTGCCCGCTGTGTACAACAACAAAGCTCGTCGCTGCTGTTTGACAGCGTTATCGGCATTTTCGTCAACGAACAGCCCGACGCTGTCCGCGTACGCCTCGAACTCTTCGATCCACGATGTCCACCTCACACTCAGGGTATGAGCATCGCCTGTCGCTTCAAAAGCTGGTGGGCGGCCTAGTAGATGGTTTAGACTCGTCGCCATTGTCGTGTGTGTGTTTGTATATATATATATATTCAAGTCTTTACACACTTGAGTTGGCAGCTTCTTGCTATTTTATTCCTCGCTCAACTGATTCCGGAAGTGACGGTAGCATACGTCATTCCAATATGTTTATTATGAAAGTGACCTCACTAAATTGATAGTTTCTGTAGACACGACAAGGGGCTTGAAAAAGTTTCTGCTGACAAATTTTTTACTTCATGCCAGTCATCATTCTACTATAGAGATCACAGCAGCAAACTGTTCAAAGAGAGGTCTAGACTGAATCTCAGAAAGAACTTTTTTTTACAAAGAGTTGTGAACCCATGGAATGCACTGAAACAATCAATTGTTGAAGCTGAAACCGTCAACCAGTTCAAGAACCGCCATGATAAAGAGACAGTTAAGGGGGTTAAAATAAGTTCTCAAACTTCCTACCCCGTCGGCCGCGCTCAGTGGTCACTCAGGTAAATTCAGGTAATTCAGGTAATACACTCTACACACACCACAAACACACAACAAACACAAATCCACACATTCACCACACACACCACACCACTCACACACACAAACTCACGCACCCATATTTGCAATATATCACAACTGGGTTTATTTAAGAATGTAGGAATCGGAAAGTGATTTTTGTAGAGAAAAGGGTTAGGGCAAGGGCTAGGGCTAGATCTACAACTAACCCTTACCCGAACCCTTGTCTAAAAAGTTGACTTAGTTCGTCTCCTATAGGCGACGAAATAGGTCGAATTTTCTTCAAAATTTCTCCGAAAATGGACTGTATTTTCTCCTCCCGGATAGAGCATTCCTGGGTACTTAAAACACTCTCATGCACTACAACTGCACTCCCATGCACTAAAAGAGCACTCCCGCGCACTTAGAAAAAAGTGGGGTCCTGGAAAAAAGTGGGTTCCAAGCAAATAAACCCATTTGTTACTAAGAAAGACAAGGTCTGCATTTGTGCGTTTATTCACGTGCACCACACACTCACCCTGTACTTCAGACAATAAAGAAGAAGAAGGAGAAAAACGAGAAGTTGAAGAAGAAACAGGAAGAGGAGGATTATGAAGACACTATTCTTGGATTTTAAAGATACTGACGCTCATGTCCTTGTCGGGTGATGGTCCACTTACATAAATACGACGATTGAGGCGATAAACTAGGCACCTAAGAATGCAAGCTGATGCCTCGGACAGCTTGAAGTTTAGAGTCTGTATTGACCAGTGCCTACAGTGGTGTTTGACACCAATTTCCTACTTCTGGTTCAATAACTATAGGTTCGCTATTCCCTACACTAGAAGCAAGTAAAAGGCTAACTTGATAAACATTTGCTGCTGCAATTAAAGCAATGTGGTCATCCCACGTGTCCTGTTGACTCATTGCCTTGAAGGACCTCCACATCCAAAATTAAACATACAATCTACACCCCCCCCCCCCCCCCCGGATTATCCCTGCCCATAGTCAAGCCTTGGTACGCTGCATACTTTTGTAACATTTGTTGTCCGGTTCTCTAGAAAGCTGGCATGTCATTACATTGCAAACTCGATCAATACTATTATCATCAGCTTTAGAGCAAGCTCCAGATGCTTTTGTCTGTTCTTTAAGCTTTTGATGTACATAGAGATGTAATCTTGTCCACTTTAACTTTAATTTTTCTTCAAGCTGGTCCTGACAGCAAAGACAATGTGTACAAAAAGTGCTTTCTTTCTCCAACAATCGTTAAAAACGCTTTACCTTTGGACACAGTCAGCCTTTCTATCTTTGCAACAGCATCCGCTTTGACTAAAACCACGTCCACAGGTTCATAAACAGTTGGTGGACATTTTGCTAGATTTGCAGATATCATAGCTTCATCTGAAGTCTTAGCTTGTTACTTGATTTCTGATGATGTTTGCAGACATTTGTCTGTTTTGAAAATGTGAACTATTGCCATTAGAAAGAGTGTTAGCGGCTGAACTACTGTTGGGGTGATCATCAATGTGATTTCCTTCACTTTCAATGTTGCTAACACACTCACCTTTAGAACACTGACTGTATTAGAGCACATATAGAAAACATAACTTCATATGGTCTTTTACCGATTGATCTATGCACAGCTGTGTTATAACATTGTGCCAAAGTAAGAAGCTTGACAACCCAGTTTTTGGATAATGTGATAGTTTGCAAAAGTTTTTCATAGTTTGCTTATTTACTTTTCCAGGTGGCATTGGATTTTTCAATCTTTCCCTGGGACTGTGGATGATAAGGACGGTTATGAATCATGTTGATGTTGAGCTTGGCAGCTCGCTGTTTTACTGCACCACAAAATTCTGTACCATAATCTGTCGGAATCAGTTATCAGCGTTTTGTTTGTTTGATGTTAGTACAAAAACGGGTTATCATGTTCACATTTTGTTGATTTCTGTTTTTCTGCCTCTGTCTTTTTCTCCTTTCTGTCTGTCTGGTTCCCTTTATGTCTGTCTGGTGCCTTATTACTAGTCTAGTTCCCTCTTTGTCTGTCCGTTCTGTCTGTCTGTCAATAATCTTTCCCTTATAGACAGGGACGTGAGGCTTGGTGTTGTATGATAATGTTAGCAGTGCTCACCGTCACAGTCCCAAGGGGCGCGGAGGGCGCTGGGGACATTTTACTGCTAAAGGAATAAAGTTGGCCATAAAGTCGTCAACCCTCGCTGCACGCCTGTCTCCCGTATTTAAAGACCCCTCCCTACCCCTATCCTGCACGAGTCTCTTATATTTAGGTTCCTCCTTCTCTTTTCTTCTCTATCGTATCTCTTACTCCCACTCCACTCCCATTTTTGACGGAGAAAGCACAACTACAATCTCCCCTGTTTAACCCTATCAGTGCTTGCTGTGCCAGCTGTAACCTCGGAACAACCTGCCAAGGATGACGTCACAATCTGCCATTGATGACGTCAGTAACACCACCTATCACTGCTGAGTAACAATCTTCCGATGATGACAAAACAACCTGCAATGATGACGTCAATAACACGAACTGTCAATGATGACATAACAAGATGACGTCAGTAACACAACCTGCCAATGGTGACCTCAGCAACACAACATTAAGTGTAAATGACAGTTCCAAACACCTCAAGCTGTATGTTTGTTACCTCTTCGGATGAGAGTGTAGACCGGAGTGTAGTCTATTCAAGCACGCATGTAATCGCACGGACTTTCAAACGAACCTATTGATCTATACCAAAACCGTACTTTGGAAAGAAGTCCTATTTAGGCTAAACCTTATTTTGAAAGACGCTGATGTTGTAGACGGGGAGTGCCAGCTACACAAATACCACCCACAAAGCACTAGGTCCCTTCTCCCCTTTCCTCCTCCCCGCTCGCCCAGGATTGTGCTCAGTTGTCTGACGTCATACCATGCGCCTAAGGCAGCAGGATGGGCGCCTCGGGCGGCTTGAGTTCAATCCTGTATCAGCCAGCGCCTTAAGCAGTTCTTGAGCTGGAAAAGCGCTATATAAGAAAGAGAACGATTACATTGAACTCTGCCAAGTTCTGTGATATTATCATTGTAAGCAAAGTGAGATTGTGTAAACTTCAGATGACAAATAAAACAAGACAGCTAACAATAAGTGGGTACAGGAACTGACAGCGTATTAATATCATAATGATAATCCAAGTTAACAACGTATTATATACAAATGATAGACCAAACCTGTACTTAATAAACCAACACACGGGCATTCGGCAACTTACGCGCCAATTCGTCAGTCGGGCAGGGGAAGGGTTAAGGTCACTAGTGGGTCTCCAAAGTTTAAGAGCTGTACCTAACCCTTCCCGGAAAAGGAAAAGGATTGTAGGCCAACCAATGGTAAGTCCAGAGATTGCACTAAAACTGCCAAAGCCTTTAACTCACCTGACCAACCGTCGTCATGGTGGATTTGACATTGTCAATAATAATTATGGCAGCCTCTCATTTATCATTTGACTTACCAGCGTTAACATTTTGCAGATTGTGGCGTGGCTTTTTGAGGGTTAAAATTCAACATCTCCGTTGACAATGTCAGACGTGCTATGTATCACTATACAGTGAGGCCTATTTCCTACAACCAGATAGGCGATACAACAATGGGAAGTAGAAAAAGCGGATGTGCGAAGGGATGGGGAGAGGGGGTGAAAATACACACACAAGCAGCAGAAGCTCATATTTTATGAACAGATAGTCTATGTCTTAATGGTTTTCTTCAAAGAGTGGAGCAGGTGGAGAATTCCACATAGATTTCTATTCCATTCAATCCCTCAGACGGGTCGGGACGTTGGGGAGACATTAGGTTTGCTGCCGCGGAGTTTTCGTCACTTCACTCTGTTGCTGTCGTCATAAGGCGTAACAAGTCCAAAGCCGTCCACCTTTTAACTTCATCTTTCCAGTTTGTTCTTTGCCTGCCTCTGCCCCTGCCTCATTCCAATGTTCTTTGCATAAATGGTTTGGCAGTAGTATCGTATGGTTTGGCAGTAGTATCGTATGGTTTGGCAGTAGTATCGTGTGGTTTGGCAGTAGTATCGTGTGGTTTGGCAGTAGTATCGTATGGTTTGGCAGTAGTATCGTATAGTTTGGCAGTAGTATCGTATGGTTTGGCAGTAGTATCGTATGGTTTGGCAGTAGTATCATGCGGTTTGGCAGTAGTATCGTATGGTTTGGCAGTAGTATCGTGTGGTTTGGCAGTAGTATCGTATGGTTTGGCAGTAGTATCGTATGGTTTGGCAGTAGTATCGTATAGTTTGGCAGTAGTATCGTATGGTTTGGCAGTAGTATCGTATGGTTTGGCAGTAGTATCGTGTGGTTTGGCAGTAGTATCGTATGGTTTGGCAGTAGTATCGTATGGTTTGGCAGTAGTATCATATGGTTTGGCAGTAGTATCGTATGGTTTGGCAGTAGTATCATATGGCTTGGCAGTAGTATCGTATGGTTTGGCAGTAGTATCGTATGGTTTGGCAGTAGTATCGTATGGTTTGGCAGTAGTATCGTATGGTTTGGCAGTAGTATCGTATGGTTTGGCAGTAGTATCATGCCGAGAGACGTGGCTAAATTTCTTATCTTCACAATGACAAGGAGTGGTTCTTTAGTCCCGCAATTGACGTGACCAATTTCCTCGTTGGTCTTGTGTTTGTACCAGTTGATCTGCAGTATTCCACCCTAGCACTTCGTTTCAAAGGCCTCAATAGTTTGGCTTTTTTGTCCCTTCAAATTCTGCCGTCAAGATCCAGTTCTTGCAACCGTACGGCAGAACGGACAAAGACCTAGAGAGTTTCACCTTGTTGCAGTAACATATTTCTCTGCTCATCAAGACCTTGTTCATTGTTGACATCGCCGGGTCTTGGCCGAAGACGACCTGCCATATTTTGTTATAATGGAGCCAAGATATTAAGGCACACCACCACTTTCAGCTTCTCTCCATTCATGGTGATGTTGGCGCTAATGTTCCTGTGGCTATTCACCAACACCTTGCTCTTTTATGAACTGACCTCCATGCTTTCGGGACCCGCAGGTCAACAAGTTAGTCTGTCAGCTGCAGGTATTGAAATTCCTGCTGGCGGTCTCTAATTAGGTAATAAGGTAAACAAGTTTGTTTGTCAGGTGTTGGAGTTCCTGCTGGCAGCCTTCCATGAGGTCAATATTAGGTAAACACGTCTGTCAGGTGTTGGAGTTCCTGCTGTATAAACACGTCTGTCAGCTAAGGGAGTTTCAGCTCGCTGCCTTTCATTATGTCAATATCATCACTGAGCAGCAGTTTGCACTATTCTGTTTACTGACGTCACATCCTGTCCAGGTTTCGCTACATAGTTTCTGCTAATCAGATTCCATATTATCTTGTATTGGATGTAGACCGTAACTGGAGAATCAAGCAGGGGGTCCCTTTATTAAATGAACAGGAAAAACAGAGAGGTAAATGAATACAAAATATGCACAGTTACATAAATGCAAAATACAGTTAAATGAGCAGGCTTACAAAATACAGTTAAATGAGTACAAAATACAGAGGAAAATAAAATAAATACAAAACACGGATATGTAAATGAAAAAACTACAAATGTAAATGAATACATAATACAGTTATGTAATCTTACCCTATCCTATCCTATACAGTAACTCGAAGGTATTTGGGGCACCATAGATGATCGTTTAACCAGCGTACTTCATCTTTCTTTGTCCTCAGCAACCCTCATGACTTCGAATGTTGTCCTCCCACCTCTTTTTCTGTCTCCCTCTTCTTCTGCCTCGTTGCACCGTGTCTTTCAGGATGGTCTTTGCAAGGCCCGATGCTCGGGTAACGTGGCCATACCATCGGAGTTTTCGTTTCTTCACCACTGTGAGCATGTCATTGTGTTGTTTAATGGCATGTGTGATGGTCTGTCGGACTTGGTTGTTGGTGATGTGCTGGCTATAGGAAATGCACAGAAATCTTCTGTAGCACCTCATCTCCATGCTTTGTATTCTTCCCTGTAGATCTGCTGTGAGGGTCCATGTTTCCCGCAAGCGTATAGGAAGATGGAGATGACAAGGGAGCGCATCAGCCTTGTTACAGTTATGTAAATGAATACAAAATAAAGATATAGATGAAAACAAAATACACGAGGAATGAAGTTGGTAAGATGAATAAGGAGATCTGCCAATAACTAAGACTCAAAAACCAGCTATTGGTTTTGTTATAAAGCATTCCAAACTTTTGTAGCCGACATCATCATCATCGTCATCATCATCATCGTCATCATCATCACCACCACCAAGACCTCCATTACCAAACTGCTATTTCACCGCGGTACCAAAGCTATAGAGTATGACGTAGTTGTAGTATGACGTAGTTGTACTCTGTGTCCGTTGTGTAAAGGTAAAGGTATTCCCGTACTCTTTGGGTCGTTGGGGCGAGAGGAGTTTGGCACCTTTCTTTTCTCTAGGCCAGATTAATGAGGGCGGTGTCCCTCTCTCCTCTCCCTCTCTGCTTCACCTTCTCCTGTTGTCAACAGACCCAAGTACCCATTCACAACAGTACGAGGGATGTCGTGCGCTTGTTACTTCCTGTCGTTATGTGGTGGCCTTCCAAGTATGGTCAGCCATCCAAGTGTAGCCGTGCTGGACGTTGCTTAACACCAAATATTTGTAGCGTGTGCCCAATGCACTATTGTACTGCGCCACCTGCTGTGACGTAGGCAGTGGTGAATACGACAGTCGTCATCTCAGTGATAACACAGATAATATGTGCATTGTGTAGATCGTCCCTCTGTCAGTCTTAGCTAAGCCGGCCAGGCTACGAAAGTCACGACTACTCTTTGTCCGATTAAAATAATATTGCCGAAGTTACTGCGCATCTTGAGATGCTGGGCCAGGGAAAGGGAGCCAGGACCAATGTGCGTCCCGTGTGTAGACATGTGTGTGTGGGGGTCTCTCTCTCTCTCTCTCTCTCTCTCTCTCTCTCTCTCTCTCTCTCTCTCTCTCTCTCTCACTGTGAGGAGGGGCGACAAATATGCTGTAGGCATAACCGTTTTATTCCAGCCAGTAGACTAAAACCCTTGATGGGAGCACAGTTGAGAAATCATATTGTTGTCCGAAGCTTTCTTGCCTCAGGCACGCTCTATCAGTCTTTGTGGATTCCGGCCTGCAGAAGTTGTCAGCATCCTCAGCAACTTCAATTTCATCGTGGATAGTATTCTTCTCCTGTCCAGCCTGGGTTGGACAAACTGTAAATTTCTTTTTTCTTGTGTGGGCCTCAAAATAAAGCAGTCAAACCGCCTGGACTTTACAGTGGGAGCGTCGACTGGAACTACATTTCGCTGGGACCAGGAGTTGTGTTAAGACAAAACAAATGTGATATTTTCTTTGTTCGTCCAGTGAATAGTGTGACCAACCTTTTACGAGGAATTGTTTAATGTTTAGCTAAAATTAGATAGGCCTAGCTTCATTCTCAGTATGGATTAATTTTTATTAATCCAATTTTATTGAAAGTAAGATTTGTTTCCAGTTACAACTGGATATGACCTCGTTCTTCTGTGAGTATGATGCTTCATTATCGTTTACTACAATTTTCAATTTTCATTTGTATCTGAACCAGTTCCTTTTTTAATAAATAGAAACAGCGACAGTAACCTAAGATATTTGATAACAAAAATGTTGTTTATTTAAAATACGCTCGTCTTTTTAATCTTCTTCACTATCGTGATAACCTTCTCATGAAAAAAGTGGTTGATATATAATTCAGTTGTTGTTTCTGGTTTAAACTCTTCTTTCTTCTTCTTCATTCTCTTTCTTTTCCTTTTCTTCCTTCTTCTTGGTCTTCTTCATTCTCTTTCTTTTCCTTTTCTTCCTTCTTCTTGGTCTTCTTCATTCTCTGCCTTTTCCATTTCTCTTCTTCCCACTCATCCATTTCTCTCCACCTTCATTCGTCTTTTCCTTGTTCTCTTCTTCACCTTACTTCTTCTTCTTCTTCTTCGTCATCCTCCCCCCCCCCTTCTTCTTCAACACGAACATGATGACTGTCGTTTTCAATAAAATGTGTAAAAAGGCGAAGGCGTGATAGGGCCTTCATTCATTGTCAACATCAAAGCCACGTCTCTTCCCCTAAAACTCCCCTTCCTCATTTTATGTTGGGCTTTTCAAATTTTCCCATTCTGTGACGTCAACGTCCAGCCTATCCTAAATTTAGTATTGTTACTGTAAACAGTACCAATAGTGTTGTTACTGTAAACAGTACCAATAGTGTTGTTACTATAAACAGTACCAATAGTGTTGTTACTGTAACTGTAAACAGTAAAAATAGTGTTGTTACTGTAAACAGTACCAATAGTGTTGTTACTATAAACAGTACCAATAGTGTTATTACTATAAACAGTACCAATAGTGTTGTTACTGTAAACAGTACCAATAGTGTTGTTACTGTAAACAGTACCAATAGTGTTGTTACTCTTACTGTAAACAGTACCAATAGTGTTGTTAATGTAAACAGTACCAATAATGTTGTTACTGTAAACAGTACCAATCGTGTTGTTACTGTAAACAGTACCAATCGTGTTGTTACTATAAACAGTACCAATCGTGTTGTTACTATAAACAGTACCAATAGTGTTGTTACTATAAACAGTACCAATAGTGTTGTTACTGTAAACAGTACCAATAGTGTTGTTACTGTAAACAGTACCAATAGTGTTGTTACTGTAAACAGTACCAATAGTGTTGTCACTGTAAACAGTACCAATAGTGTTGTCACTGTAAACAGTACCAATAGTGTTGTCACTATAAACAGTACCAATAGTGTTGTCACTGTAAACAGTACCAATAGTGTTGTCAATGTAAACAGTACCAATAGTGTTGTCACTGTAAACAGTACCAATAGTGTTGTTACTGTAAACAGTACCAATAGTGTTGTTACTGTAAACAGTACCAATAGTGTTGTTACTGTAAACAGTACCAATAGTGTTGTTACTGCAAACAGTACCAATAGTGTTGTTACTATAACCAGTACCAATAGTGTTGTTACTGTAAACAGTACCAATAGTGTTGTTACTGTAAACAGTATCAATAGTGTTGTTACTGTAAACAGTACCAATAGTGTTGTTACTATAAACAGTTCCAATAGTGTTGTTACTGTAAACAGTTCAATAGTGTTGTTACTGTAACTGTAAACAGTACCAATAGTAATGTTGTTACTGCAAACAGTATCAATAGTGTTGTTACTGTACACAGTACCAATAGTGTTGTCACTGTAAACAGTACCAATAGTGTTGTTACCATAAACAGTACCAATAGTGTTGTTACTATAAACAGTACCAATAGTGTTGTTACTATAAATAGTACCAATAGTGTTGTTACTGTATACAGTACCAATAGTGTTGTTACCGTAAACAGTACCAATAGTGTTGTTACTGTAAACAGTATCAATAGTGTTGTTACTATAAACAGTACCAATAGTGTTGTTACTGTAAACAGTACCAATAGTGTTGTTACTGTAAACAGTACCAATAGTGTTGTTACTGTAAACAGTACCAATAATGTTGTTACTATAAACAGTACCAATAGTGTTGTTACTATAAACAGTTCCAATAGTGTTGTTACTGTAAACAGTTCAATAGTGTTGTTACTGTAACTGTAAACAGTACCAATAGTGTTGTTGCTGTAAACAGTACCAATAGTGTTGTTACTGTAAACAGTACCAATAGTGTTGTTACTGTAAACAGTACCAATAGTGTTGTTACTGTAAACAGTACCAATAGTGTTGTAAGCTTACATACGTAAGTACATCTAGAGATACTTTACTACAACAACAACTACTACTACTACTAACTACTGCTACTACTATTACTACTACTACTACTACTATAACCACTTCTTTTACCCCTACAACTACAAAAACTATTACTACTATACTACTATTACTACTACTACAACCACTACTTTTTCTCCTACAAATACAACAACATTACGACTACTACTACTTTTTCTTCTTCTTTTCCTATAACTATTTCTGCTACTATTTTTTTTCTACTACTACACTACGTCTTCTACTAGTACTACTTCCTCGTCGCCCATTGATCCTGTGAGCTGTTCCATCTTTAGTCTTTCGAACTCGTGCGAGCTCGCACCCACCCACCCCCTACTGACCCCCCCCCCCACACACACACACACACACGCAAGCCTGCGATATACATGTATTTATAACGCGCGCGCGCACACAAACACACACAAACACAATCACATCCACACACACACATACACACACACTCACACCCACAACATACACGCTTGCAATATACACATACAGCCAAACACGCGTACAACGAACACGCTTTCAGCGAACAACTCTTTTACCGAATGAAAAAAACATTTCCCTGCCAGAGTTGTTCTTATTTATTACTTAGAACTTCATGGATACAACGAACACGGTTACAACGTAGCTTGTCTTACATCCAATGTCTTCTTCTATCCCATAACTTCTGGTGTGTGTGGGGGTGGGTGTGTGCGTGTGCGTGCTTCCTTTCTTTTAACATTGTGTATGATAACTGGCTTGTCTATGATATGCACATGTCCAGTTGTGATATTTTATATGTCAAGTGTGATGGTGCAGGTCCAGTGTTGCTATGGTGTCGGTAAACAACACAAAAAAGAATTAAAGTTGAAGTATTATAAAGTGTTTTGTGTGTGAGAGATTTATGATCGTAGGAATGATGATGTTTGCCCGTGGTGTGGATGTTTGTGTGTGGATGTTTACCAACATTAGGGCAATGTTCAATATGCAATGTAACTGTTGTCATTGGGCTCAATAATCTGTATACTGTATTCTGAGTGAAAGAGCATAGTGTTGATAATCTGTATACTGTATTCTGTATACTGTATTCTAAGTGAAAGAGCATAGTGTTGATAATCTGTATACTGTATTCTGTATACTGTATTCTAAGTGAAAGAGCATTGTGTTGATAATGGAATGTCATCTGTATACTGTATTCTAAGTGAAAGAGCATTGTGTTGATAATGGAATGTCATCTGTATACTGTATTCTGAGTGAAACAGCATGTCACCGCCACGACTCCCCCTGGGCAGACGCCACAAACAAACACCTTACACACGCAGACAACCCAGACAGAATGACAGTTTCCCGCAGACGTGAAGCGATGATAACACAACGAATATATGTACAACTTTCAAGCTATTTATTCATTCATACCACACACTCATACACATATAACATTTACACATGAAACGAGAAAGATGGTGATGGAACAATCAATGGATCAATGAGCAATGAAATGAAAATGTCAGATGAACGGGGGTTGCTGATCAACCACGTCTAACTAACGACTGTGCACTGCAAAAGTCCGAGCACAGAGGGGGTCGAGTATCAGAAGGGGGACAAAAAAGAATGAGCCGACCTGATCGTAGGGTGTCCCCGTTGATATTCCTGTAGACGTATCCGTCCCTCCTCGTAGTTGTCACCGGCTGTCGCTGTTAAATCCAGCGTGGTAGTGTCGTCACTTTCCCCCGCCGCTGACGATGATGATGATGATGATGACGACGCTGTAGTTGCGGCGGCCCTGACACCGTCGACACCTCACAGCCGGACTCCTCCAGTCGGCTACACTGTCGATGATGAGGCCCAGTCCCGTACGCAGACGTCGCGCTCACCGTGGAAAAGGTGGGGTTGTGGGACGATGAGGATGCTGACAAACAGGTGATGTCGATGATGCGGGCCCAAACGACCAGATGTCGCTTCCGATGGTGGACTTTCGAAGAGCTTTCGAAAGGCTTACGAAAAGCTTACGAACCTGCAACATGCTTGCCGTATTGTTAATGTCATGTCCACCTGATTCTGTCCCCCTACCTCCTCACACTCTCCCCCCTTACTAACTAACTATTTCCTGTATCTTGAAGAAGCGCCACTGCTGTTCATTTCACTTCCCTTGACTACTTTCACTGTCTCTTGTAATCCAACACATAATTCAAAAACTAAATGACATTATGAAAGCATGAAATGAACAATGCTGAAAATGAATACATGAAATCATCAACACATTATCCATCTTGAGCAACCGCAACCTCAACAACAGCAACCACTTCCATCCTACCTTCATCACACTTCACCCCCATTCTCCTCCCTCATTCTCCCTCCTTCAGTCGCACCCTTCCTCTCCTCAGTGCAACCATACTTCCTCTCCAGCCTCACGCACAACTATCGTTCAACACCCCAACAGCCGGCCTTTGGTCAATAGCACAGTAAAGGAAGACCCATCACACTTACCCAACGGCTCGATTGTAAAGGTACCTGTAGCTAGCCACTCTCCACTGCTCGCCTACAAAGTACTCCAAGTAAGGTATCCGAAGCGTAGTAGTTCCCGTTAGTGAATTACACCTGACACTAGCCTACCACAACTTCACAACTTAGATATTTGCTCAACTTTTCCTCGAGCTTGCTACCACAATGTAACACCTCCACCTAAGTTTCCTATTTGGAACCAGATATTATTTACGTTAATACCTGTCCCGACCTTACTTCTAGAACATTACCACCACAGAGAAAACAAGACCGCACACCTTGTTTGTCGCTCTGCCAAACGTGTTCTGACTATAGTGAGTAACTTCTTCACTGGCTGACCGCCCCTTATACTGTTTATCCACGATCCGCACGCATACCCTAACATACGCTAGCGCGCAGTAACTACCCCAACTCCTTACCCCTCCATCCACACCTTCTCCCCGGTTTCATCAACAGGCTGCCCTGTGACACACCCCCCTCCCAAGACGAAACTACGGAGAGTTCAAAACTTAATCTTCCACAGGGTCAGATCTGCTGAGGAAATCCGCTTCGATGTTGTCTCTTCCTTCTTCCTTACTCGCACGATCGGTACTCTGTACGGCGATGTACACGACTCAATAACCCCGGACTCCGGCATCGGTTCCACTTCACCCTCGACGACTTCCATCTGTGAAAATGGTAGCAGATGCGGATGTATACGCATAGGGCTATCGTCAGTCGGCATCACCCCGCACTCGCCCAGGTTGGTTAGCGGCAGTGCTCTCCCACGTAGCGCAGATAGCTCCGCGTCTGTCTGCATGTCCACCGGCCCTTCGCTCGCTTGAAGCGGTATCAGCGGTACGGTACCCTGGTAGCTGATACCTGTCGTTCCCTCTGTTCCTGCCTGGTCCATCGTCACGGCTACCCTCGTCTGTGGTTCCGCTCGGCGTTCCACATAGCGCTTCCGCACGATCTTGTGGTACGGTTTCCTGTTCTTGCCGACTCTCTGCACTGGTACCTTCCTGGCTCTCCCCTTCGGCGTCGTTCGCTGGCATGCGTCGCATGAAGCACAATACTTCCGGACATCGCGGCACATCCCTGGCCAGTAGTGCTTGGTCCACACCTGATCTAGGGTCCCCTTAGCTCCCCGGTGTTCAGCCATAGGCGTGTCGTGTCCCACGCGTAGCACCTCCGGTCGAAGCTTGGCTGGTACCACCAACTGACTGCGATCGACTTTGTCCTGTCCTGTGTATTCGCGGTACAACAGGCCCCGCTTCCAGACAAATGCCACTTGCCCCTTGCCTCGTTGCTCCTTTCCTGCCTTCCGGTCTGCTAGCTGTCGCACCTTCGCAAGTTCGCTGTCTCCCAACTGCAGTTGACGAATCTCCTTTGGCGTCGCGACGACGCTCTTGCTCGGTCCGGCCATCACTGGTTCCGCAGTGACTTGCTCCTTGGCTGACTGCGCTCGCATCTGCACGGCGCAAAACTCCGTGTCTCCCTCGGCGAATACTGGCAGTGCTGCATCACGTTGCTGTTCCGTCCTCGCCCAGTTGCCGATCACCACTGGGTAAATCAAGTCCGGCACCACCACTACCTCCACTCTCCCGGTGTAGAACGGTGACTCCAGCTGTACCCAAGCTGTCGGTAGCGACTTGGATAGCTGGCGAACGGCGAATCCTACACGCCGCGTGCGTCCTGTGTAGACAAGGTTGGCAACCTCTCCCCTCCGCAGGCAAATCAAGTCGGCCCCCGTGTCCCTCACAGCCGTCAGCGGAACACCTTCCACTACCACTTGGCTCTGGAACCGAGGATCTCCCTCCTTGCCTGCCTCCTTCAAGATGCGCAACGCTCCTCCACTTCGCTCGCTGCGTTTCGGACAATCTCGCTTCAAGTGCCCTTTCTGTCCGCAAGTGTAGCACACCCGCTTGTCCGGCGAGTTGGGTCGTGGTCCTGCTGGCTGGCGACCCTCGCTCTTGTCCCTGGGTGTAAAGGGTTGACGGGGTGGAAAACGTAAGTTGGTTCCCGCCCTGGCGTCGACGTACTGCTGTGCTAACGTCGCGGCCTCCTCCACCGTTGCTGGGTTGCGCTCGCGCACGAACGTGACCAGTTCTGGCGTCATACCGTTGATCATCTGCTCCATCAGCACTAGGTCCAGTAAGTCTCCATACGTGGCCTTCTTGTTCGCTAGTCCCATCCAGCGTTCCAGGAACAACTCTGACTTCCGCAGATACTGTTTGAAAGTCTCTGGTGGCTCCCTTCGTAGCTGGCGAAACTTCTTGCGATACGTCTCGGCCGTCAGGTTGAAACGTACCAACAACGCTGCCTTCAGGATCTCATAGTCGGCAGAGTCGTCCTCGTTCAAGCCAACGTAAACTTCCCTCGCCTTCCCCTTCAGCAAGGTCCCCAAACGAATAGCCCACGTGTCCTTGTTCCAGTCTTGAGCCTTGGCGAATCGCTCGAACTGACACAAGTAGGTCTCTAGGTCGTCCTTATCCTCGAAGAACGGTAACCTGAGCTTAACCGTCTCGAACTCGGGTTGACGATTCCTGCGGTCCCCGGCGCCTTCCTGCAACCTAAGCTGCGCCATCGCTAGTTCGTGTTCCATCTCCCTCTCTCTCAGCCTCCGGTCTGCGTCTCTTTCGCTGACCCTCAACTCGGCGTCTTCCCGGCTCGCCCGCTCTCTCCGGTTTGCGTCTTCCTCCCTAGCCGCTTGGTCTATCGCGTAGTCTAACGCTGCCTGACCCTTCAGTCCTTCGCGCTTGGCGAGTCTCAGGATCCTCTCCATCGGCGTCTCGTCCGCGAACGGTCCTGTCTTCGGCGTCGGTGCCGCCTCGACCTTGTAGATCGAACGGTAGGGGTTGGTCTCAAACCTCTTCGGTCTCGTCGCGTCGCTCAGACGATCCTGGTCTCCGTAGACGTAGGTGCCTGCTGACATCCCGCCAGTCGCGCCAAATCCCGTCACAAAAGGATCACTCACTGTGTCTCTGGCTTCGAACGTCGTCAACTCCTCGTCCACTGACCCACGACGCGATGACCTAACCGGCGATCTCCGCTGCTCGGTCGCAGAAGGTAAATCGATGACTCCTGTATCAGCTGCTGCCGCCGTGCGCTCGTCCATCGTGACACCCACGCGAGAACGCGTACGAGCCGCGATCGGTGACACTCCTTCAGTCTCCTCGATCGATGCCATCCTGCTTAAGGAAAGCAACAACAACCAACAACAACAAGTCAAAGTCCTACAACCCTACCTAACCTAGCCTAGCCTTAGATACTAGCCTACCTATCTAAGCTATCTTCCTTACCTATCACCCACCTCCTCCCACTCAACAGTGGAAACTGGCCTGCAAGGTGGCGAACCGGTTGGCGAGTGCGACGGCCCCCTCCCTCACGAGTGGTCGAACCTAGGCCGGCTGTGAGCCTCCGCTGAACAGCGACCTGACTCCCTCCAACCACCCGCTGGGGTGCACACTCTCGCCGACTCACGCCTCACACACTCGGACACCACAAGACAATTACGAGACAACTTCACGTCTGGGCACACTTACACCTACCCTGCATCTCCACCAAATGTCACCGCCACGACTCCCCCTGGGCAGACGCCACAAACAAACACCTTACACACGCAGACAACCCAGACAGAATGACAGTTTCCCGCAGACGTGAAGCGATGATAACACAACGAATATATGTACAACTTTCAAGCTATTTATTCATTCATACCACACACTCATACACATATAACATTTACACATGAAACGAGAAAGATGGTGATGGAACAATCAATGGATCAATGAGCAATGAAATGAAAATGTCAGATGAACGGGGGTTGCTGATCAACCACGTCTAACTAACGACTGTGCACTGCAAAAGTCCGAGCACAGAGGGGGTCGAGTATCAGAAGGGGGACAAAAAAGAATGAGCCGACCTGATCGTAGGGTGTCCCCGTTGATATTCCTGTAGACGTATCCGTCCCTCCTCGTAGTTGTCACCGGCTGTCGCTGTTAAATCCAGCGTGGTAGTGTCGTCACTTTCCCCCGCCGCTGACGATGATGATGATGATGATGACGACGCTGTAGTTGCGGCGGCCCTGACACCGTCGACACCTCACAGCCGGACTCCTCCAGTCGGCTACACTGTCGATGATGAGGCCCAGTCCCGTACGCAGACGTCGCGCTCACCGTGGAAAAGGTGGGGTTGTGGGACGATGAGGATGCTGACAAACAGGTGATGTCGATGATGCGGGCCCAAACGACCAGATGTCGCTTCCGATGGTGGACTTTCGAAGAGCTTTCGAAAGGCTTACGAAAAGCTTACGAACCTGCAACATGCTTGCCGTATTGTTAATGTCATGTCCACCTGATTCTGTCCCCCTACCTCCTCACACTCTCCCCCCTTACTAACTAACTATTTCCTGTATCTTGAAGAAGCGCCACTGCTGTTCATTTCACTTCCCTTGACTACTTTCACTGTCTCTTGTAATCCAACACATAATTCAAAAACTAAATGACATTATGAAAGCATGAAATGAACAATGCTGAAAATGAATACATGAAATCATCAACACATTATCCATCTTGAGCAACCGCAACCTCAACAACAGCAACCACTTCCATCCTACCTTCATCACACTTCACCCCCATTCTCCTCCCTCATTCTCCCTCCTTCAGTCGCACCCTTCCTCTCCTCAGTGCAACCATACTTCCTCTCCCAGCCTCACGCACAACTATCGTTCAACACCCCAACAGCCGGCCTTTGGTCAATAGCACAGTAAAGGAAGACCCATCACACTTACCCAACGGCTCGATTGTAAAGGTACCTGTAGCTAGCCACTCTCCACTGCTCGCCTACAAAGTACTCCAAGTAAGGTATCCGAAGCGTAGTAGTTCCCGTTAGTGAATTACACCTGACACTAGCCTACCACAACTTCACAACTTAGATATTTGCTCAACTTTTCCTCGAGCTTGCTACCACAATGTAACACCTCCACCTAAGTTTCCTATTTGGAACCAGATATTATTTACGTTAATACCTGTCCCGACCTTACTTCTAGAACATTACCACCACAGAGAAAACAAGACCGCACACCTTGTTTGTCGCTCTGCCAAACGTGTTCTGACTATAGTGAGTAACTTCTTCACTGGCTGACCGCCCCTTATACTGTTTATCCACGATCCGCACGCATACCCTAACATACGCTAGCGCGCAGTAACTACCCCAACTCCTTACCCCTCCATCCACACCTTCTCCCCGGTTTCATCAACAGGCTGCCCTGTGACACACCCCCCTCCCAAGACGAAACTACGGAGAGTTCAAAACTTAATCTTCCACAGGGTCAGATCTGCTGAGGAAATCCGCTTCGATGTTGTCTCTTCCTTCTTCCTTACTCGCACGATCGGTACTCTGTACGGCGATGTACACGACTCAATAACCCCGGACTCCGGCATCGGTTCCACTTCACCCTCGACGACTTCCATCTGTGAAAATGGTAGCAGATGCGGATGTATACGCATAGGGCTATCGTCAGTCGGCATCACCCCGCACTCGCCCAGGTTGGTTAGCGGCAGTGCTCTCCCACGTAGCGCAGATAGCTCCGCGTCTGTCTGCATGTCCACCGGCCCTTCGCTCGCTTGAAGCGGTATCAGCGGTACGGTACCCTGGTAGCTGATACCTGTCGTTCCCTCTGTTCCTGCCTGGTCCATCGTCACGGCTACCCTCGTCTGTGGTTCCGCTCGGCGTTCCACATAGCGCTTCCGCACGATCTTGTGGTACGGTTTCCTGTTCTTGCCGACTCTCTGCACTGGTACCTTCCTGGCTCTCCCCTTCGGCGTCGTTCGCTGGCATGCGTCGCATGAAGCACAATACTTCCGGACATCGCGGCACATCCCTGGCCAGTAGTGCTTGGTCCACACCTGATCTAGGGTCCCCTTAGCTCCCCGGTGTTCAGCCATAGGCGTGTCGTGTCCCACGCGTAGCACCTCCGGTCGAAGCTTGGCTGGTACCACCAACTGACTGCGATCGACTTTGTCCTGTCCTGTGTATTCGCGGTACAACAGGCCCCGCTTCCAGACAAATGCCACTTGCCCCTTGCCTCGTTGCTCCTTTCCTGCCTTCCGGTCTGCTAGCTGTCGCACCTTCGCAAGTTCGCTGTCTCCCAACTGCAGTTGACGAATCTCCTTTGGCGTCGCGACGACGCTCTTGCTCGGTCCGGCCATCACTGGTTCCGCAGTGACTTGCTCCTTGGCTGACTGCGCTCGCATCTGCACGGCGCAAAACTCCGTGTCTCCCTCGGCGAATACTGGCAGTGCTGCATCACGTTGCTGTTCCGTCCTCGCCCAGTTGCCGATCACCACTGGGTAAATCAAGTCCGGCACCACCACTACCTCCACTCTCCCGGTGTAGAACGGTGACTCCAGCTGTACCCAAGCTGTCGGTAGCGACTTGGATAGCTGGCGAACGGCGAATCCTACACGCCGCGTGCGTCCTGTGTAGACAAGGTTGGCAACCTCTCCCCTCCGCAGGCAAATCAAGTCGGCCCCCGTGTCCCTCACAGCCGTCAGCGGAACACCTTCCACTACCACTTGGCTCTGGAACCGAGGATCTCCCTCCTTGCCTGCCTCCTTCAAGATGCGCAACGCTCCTCCACTTCGCTCGCTGCGTTTCGGACAATCTCGCTTCAAGTGCCCTTTCTGTCCGCAAGTGTAGCACACCCGCTTGTCCGGCGAGTTGGGTCGTGGTCCTGCTGGCTGGCGACCCTCGCTCTTGTCCCTGGGTGTAAAGGGTTGACGGGGTGGAAAACGTAAGTTGGTTCCCGCCCTGGCGTCGACGTACTGCTGTGCTAACGTCGCGGCCTCCTCCACCGTTGCTGGGTTGCGCTCGCGCACGAACGTGACCAGTTCTGGCGTCATACCGTTGATCATCTGCTCCATCAGCACTAGGTCCAGTAAGTCTCCATACGTGGCCTTCTTGTTCGCTAGTCCCATCCAGCGTTCCAGGAACAACTCTGACTTCCGCAGATACTGTTTGAAAGTCTCTGGTGGCTCCCTTCGTAGCTGGCGAAACTTCTTGCGATACGTCTCGGCCGTCAGGTTGAAACGTACCAACAACGCTGCCTTCAGGATCTCATAGTCGGCAGAGTCGTCCTCGTTCAAGCCAACGTAAACTTCCCTCGCCTTCCCCTTCAGCAAGGTCCCCAAACGAATAGCCCACGTGTCCTTGTTCCAGTCTTGAGCCTTGGCGAATCGCTCGAACTGACACAAGTAGGTCTCTAGGTCGTCCTTATCCTCGAAGAACGGTAACCTGAGCTTAACCGTCTCGAACTCGGGTTGACGATTCCTGCGGTCCCCGGCGCCTTCCTGCAACCTAAGCTGCGCCATCGCTAGTTCGTGTTCCATCTCCCTCTCTCTCAGCCTCCGGTCTGCGTCTCTTTCGCTGACCCTCAACTCGGCGTCTTCCCGGCTCGCCCGCTCTCTCCGGTTTGCGTCTTCCTCCCTAGCCGCTTGGTCTATCGCGTAGTCTAACGCTGCCTGACCCTTCAGTCCTTCGCGCTTGGCGAGTCTCAGGATCCTCTCCATCGGCGTCTCGTCCGCGAACGGTCCTGTCTTCGGCGTCGGTGCCGCCTCGACCTTGTAGATCGAACGGTAGGGGTTGGTCTCAAACCTCTTCGGTCTCGTCGCGTCGCTCAGACGATCCTGGTCTCCGTAGACGTAGGTGCCTGCTGACATCCCGCCAGTCGCGCCAAATCCCGTCACAAAAGGATCACTCACTGTGTCTCTGGCTTCGAACGTCGTCAACTCCTCGTCCACTGACCCACGACGCGATGACCTAACCGGCGATCTCCGCTGCTCGGTCGCAGAAGGTAAATCGATGACTCCTGTATCAGCTGCTGCCGCCGTGCGCTCGTCCATCGTGACACCCACGCGAGAACGCGTACGAGCCGCGATCGGTGACACTCCTTCAGTCTCCTCGATCGATGCCATCCTGCTTAAGGAAAGCAACAACAACCAACAACAACAAGTCAAAGTCCTACAACCCTACCTAACCTAGCCTAGCCTTAGATACTAGCCTACCTATCTAAGCTATCTTCCTTACCTATCACCCACCTCCTCCCACTCAACAGTGGAAACTGGCCTGCAAGGTGGCGAACCGGTTGGCGAGTGCGACGGCCCCCTCCCTCACGAGTGGTCGAACCTAGGCCGGCTGTGAGCCTCCGCTGAACAGCGACCTGACTCCCTCCAACCACCCGCTGGGGTGCACACTCTCGCCGACTCACGCCTCACACACTCGGACACCACAAGACAATTACGAGACAACTTCACGTCTGGGCACACTTACACCTACCCTGCATCTCCACCAAATGTCACCGCCACGACTCCCCCTGGGCAGACGCCACAAACAAACACCTTACACACGCAGACAACCCAGACAGAATGACAGTTTCCCGCAGACGTGAAGCGATGATAACACAACGAATATATGTACAACTTTCAAGCTATTTATTCATTCATACCACACACTCATACACATATAACATTTACACATGAAACGAGAAAGATGGTGATGGAACAATCAATGGATCAATGAGCAATGAAATGAAAATGTCAGATGAACGGGGGTTGCTGATCAACCACGTCTAACTAACGACTGTGCACTGCAAAAGTCCGAGCACAGAGGGGGTCGAGTATCAGAAGGGGGACAAAAAAGAATGAGCCGACCTGATCGTAGGGTGTCCCCGTTGATATTCCTGTAGACGTATCCGTCCCTCCTCGTAGTTGTCACCGGCTGTCGCTGTTAAATCCAGCGTGGTAGTGTCGTCACTTTCCCCCGCCGCTGACGATGATGATGATGATGATGACGACGCTGTAGTTGCGGCGGCCCTGACACCGTCGACACCTCACAGCCGGACTCCTCCAGTCGGCTACACTGTCGATGATGAGGCCCAGTCCCGTACGCAGACGTCGCGCTCACCGTGGAAAAGGTGGGGTTGTGGGACGATGAGGATGCTGACAAACAGGTGATGTCGATGATGCGGGCCCAAACGACCAGATGTCGCTTCCGATGGTGGACTTTCGAAGAGCTTTCGAAAGGCTTACGAAAAGCTTACGAACCTGCAACATGCTTGCCGTATTGTTAATGTCATGTCCACCTGATTCTGTCCCCCTACCTCCTCACACTCTCCCCCCTTACTAACTAACTATTTCCTGTATCTTGAAGAAGCGCCACTGCTGTTCATTTCACTTCCCTTGACTACTTTCACTGTCTCTTGTAATCCAACACATAATTCAAAAACTAAATGACATTATGAAAGCATGAAATGAACAATGCTGAAAATGAATACATGAAATCATCAACACATTATCCATCTTGAGCAACCGCAACCTCAACAACAGCAACCACTTCCATCCTACCTTCATCACACTTCACCCCCATTCTCCTCCCTCATTCTCCCTCCTTCAGTCGCACCCTTCCTCTCCTCAGTGCAACCATACTTCCTCTCCCAGCCTCACGCACAACTATCGTTCAACACCCCAACAGCCGGCCTTTGGTCAATAGCACAGTAAAGGAAGACCCATCACACTTACCCAACGGCTCGATTGTAAAGGTACCTGTAGCTAGCCACTCTCCACTGCTCGCCTACAAAGTACTCCAAGTAAGGTATCCGAAGCGTAGTAGTTCCCGTTAGTGAATTACACCTGACACTAGCCTACCACAACTTCACAACTTAGATATTTGCTCAACTTTTCCTCGAGCTTGCTACCACAATGTAACACCTCCACCTAAGTTTCCTATTTGGAACCAGATATTATTTACGTTAATACCTGTCCCGACCTTACTTCTAGAACATTACCACCACAGAGAAAACAAGACCGCACACCTTGTTTGTCGCTCTGCCAAACGTGTTCTGACTATAGTGAGTAACTTCTTCACTGGCTGACCGCCCCTTATACTGTTTATCCACGATCCGCACGCATACCCTAACATACGCTAGCGCGCAGTAACTACCCCAACTCCTTACCCCTCCATCCACACCTTCTCCCCGGTTTCATCAACAGGCTGCCCTGTGACACAGCATAATGTTGATAAAGGAATGTCAAATCCCTTGTTTATATCAGCTTTTTTTTTTCTTGCGTCAGTGCGCTCCCATGTACGATATTATTTCAAGTTCTCTATCCGAGAGAGCTGAATAAATTATCGTTTTGCCGCCATGTTTTTAACTCTTAGGGGACGATCAGACGATCTATCAGCCCCACCTGTCTGTGTCAAAAAGACGAAGGGGCCGATAGGTCGGGCCCGGTGTAGCAGGCCAGATTATACCCTGCCTCAAGTATACCCAGGGTATAAACTTGCCTAGCCCAGACTATGCCCCTGTATAAACTGGCCTAGCCCAGACTATACCCCTGGGTATTATCTGGCCTAGGCTCGTTTAACCCTCTCCTGCCCATTATAACCCCCCCCACCCCCACCCCCCACTACGGAAGACCTTATCCTTCAAGTTACTCTTTAATTTATGTGTTGTAATTGTTCTGATGCACTCAGATAGATAGACAGATAGATAGATAGATAGATAGATAGATAGATAGATAGATAGATAGATAGATAGATAGATAGATAGATAGATAGATAGATAGATAGATAGATAGATAGATAGATAGATAGATAGATAGATAGATAGATAGATAGATAGATAGATAGATAGATAGATAGATAGATAGATAGATAGATAGATAGATAGATAGATAGATAGATAGATAGATAGATAGGATTAGGGTTAGGGTTTTTATAGTTGTTTTTTGTACACGCAAGATAAAGGCTGTTAGCTGAGTTCACTCATTTTTTTTTTTTTTACACGCAAGCAAAAGGCTGTTACCTGAGAGTTGGTCACGCAAAAGGTCATGTACACCCATGAGTGAAATCTCTTTAGGTGGGGGTATATTCCGGGCGCGAGGGGTATGACCTGGCCTAGGCTGATCTATACCCAAGGGGTTAAACCCGCCTAGGCTACATTATACCCAGGGTATAAAATAGCCAGGAGTATATTCCGGCCTGTTACACCGGTCGAGAATTGCCTCGGATTCGCTCTCAAAGAACGAAACCTGTTCATCGGATGTTTTGTGTCTAAGAAGGAGCTTCCCCTCTTGATCGTTATCGGCGATCGTTTTGACGGGTTCCGATCTATTTTCCAGTGAATGTATTGTGACAGTGTGAAAGATGCACGACCACCAATCGTCCACTATAGTAGTGAAATCTTGTCTGAAATCTAATTTTCTTTGTTTAATAATATGAACGTTAATGCTTCTGTAAGCCTTTATAAAGCAGACACAGTAATAATGATGTTGGGAGCCATATATTTCCTTCCTTCCAAGTGTATTGGAATTTAAAAAAAACAAAAACTTGTATATTTGCACTAAATACACGCACACTCCTAATACATTTTGAAAATTCAAAGTCTAAATAAGTCTTACTTTCAGAAAATGTAAACTTTTGTTTACTTTTGAAAAAATTCCTGGGTGCTAAGAACAAACAAACAAATAAAAATAATAATTTTAAAAAAAATTCTTTCTGCCAGATCTTACCATGACATTTAAATTAGTACTTTGCAAAATGGTGTCCGCTCAAAGGGTTAGGAAGGGTCTTTCTACTGACACACAATTGACGTCAACATTTTTCATGCCGATTTTATATCATTTCCGCTAATTTAGGTCATTTGCGATATTTTTGTACTTGGACTTCTATATCTGTCAAAATTTGGTGTATCAAAATCAGAATCAGAATCTTTATTGTCCCCATGAAAACACAAGGAAATGTGTGTGCGGCGTACACTTCATCAACACAACGGCACAAAAGCAATAAAACACAAAAGACTTCAGGGATTAAAACAATACACCCCCAAAGAACAGAAAAGCAGTTGTACACAACATGAATGTAGCTTATAAAATAATAAAAGTCATGCATCCTACTTTCTAACCCCTAACACAAAACACCCACCTACACACACACACCCACACACCCACCCACACACCTACACACACCCACACACACACACCCACACACACGCACACACACACAAATAACACACAACACACAGGACTGCAATATACCTATCCTATCCTATCCCGTAACTCAGAGGTCGTAGGGGCACCACAGATGATCATTTAACCAGCGTACTCCATCTTTCTCTGTCCTCAGCAACCCTCTTGGCTTCGCTCAGCGTCAAACCAGTCCATTCTTGAATGTTGTCCTCCCACATCTTTTTCGGTCTCCCTCTTCTCCTACCTCCTTGCACTGTGCTTTGCAGGATGGTCTTTGCAAGGCCTGATGATCTGGTGACGTCGCGTGGCCATACCATCGGAGTTTCCGTTTCTTCACCGCTGTGAGCAGGTCATAGTGTTGTCCAATGGCTTGTGTGATAATCTGTCGGGCTTCGTCGTTGGTGATGTGCATGCTGGGTATAGGAAATGCCCAGAAGTCTTCTGTAGCACCTCATCTCCATGCTTTATATTCTTCGTTGTAGACCTGCTGTGAGGGTCCATGTTTCGCAAGCGAATAGGAAGATGGAGATGACAAGGGAGCGCAGCAGCCTTACATTGGAATGTAGACTGATGGTCATGTCTTTTCAAATGGGCTTCAACCTTGCCAAGGCAGCAGTTGTTTGTGCGATCCTGGAGAGGACTTCCTGTCGGGACCCAATGTCTGATACAATGGCTCCTAAATATTTGAAGCTATGCACTTTATTGAGGGATTGGCCTTGGACTTTGATGTCCGTGTTGATGCCATTGGTGTTGTTGGTCATCATTTTGGTCTTCTCTGCACTTATTTCCATTCCATAGGCTCTGGAAGTGGTGTCAATCCTCTGTACCAGCTGTTCAAGTTCTTGTTCCTCCCCAGCAAATCCATCAATGTCATCCGCAAAACGAAGGTTGGAGATTGCTCTACCCCCTATGCTTACTGTGCCTTCGTGATCTGCAAGGGCATCTGACATGATGCGCTCTAGGAAGAGGTTGAAGAGTGTTGGAGAGAGTCTGCAATATACACATACTTGAAACGCGCGCGCGCACACACACACACACACACACACACACTCACACGCCTGCAATATACACGTACTTACAACGCACACACGCACACACACACACACACACAAGTAATCCAACCAAATATTGTGTAATAATAGCACATCACTCGTCCATTATAGTATTAATCTCTGTCTGTTTATATGTCCCTCTATTTGTCTGTCTGTGGTTATTCATATGTTTGTCACTGTGTCTAGGTGATGACAGTCACAGAGCACATACCTCAAATACAGCAGAGAACAACGCAGAGTCATGGACAGCATTACTTACTTGGGGGTACGTCTTTGATTTTGCTGTAAACGTGTCCATTCTATGTCGTCATTGGCAGTTTCTTCGGAGCTGACGTCACGGAACAGACATAAATGTACGTATGACGGCCTAGCTCCAAATCCAAGAGTTGCCATTATCACGAGATAATTGAAAGTAACAGGTGTTCTGTGTAATTTACAGAGATACCGGTAATCCAATTTGTTAATTAATACTTACTAGCATTTGCCACGTCTTCCTGGCGCCAAAAAAATGATAATTACAAATATCATGAGATAGTTACAAATATCATAGGAAAATTACAATTATCAATGGATAATTACAATTATCATTTCAAACTTACAAATATCTTCGGGGGAACATGTTTAATGTTCCGTTTTGGCTCTAGCAATCTATCTGGAAATAGGCCAAACCCGACAATTGTAATTTTCACTTAATAATTACAATTGTTACGTGTTAATTGTAAAGATGTCATTATTATTTGTAATGATCACATAATATTTGTAATGATCACACAATATTTGTAATGATCACATAATATTTGTAATTAGCAGGTTTGGGCGCTAGTAGGCCGTCATAATGCGAATTATACAGAACACGTGTTAATTACTATTATCACTGAAACCTGTACATGCACGTTTTGGCGCTAATAAGCCGCCTAAGTCAGAATTAAGCTTGGTCACATACAAATTATGTGATAATTACAAATTTAATTTTAAAAAAAAGGTGTGTAATAAAGCAGTTGCTCTTGTTAAATCACAAGAAAGATATTGTAGTAATAGTACCTGCATGTGTGTATGAATGTGTTCATGTATGTCTGTTTAAATGCGTGAATCTATATATATGGTCTTTATCATCTTGATAAAAATAAAAAATAAAAAGACGTTAATAAAACAACCAACCAACATCACAAAACAGAGTAAATTCATGATTTTGCAATTTTCTTTCTCACTACCACATAACCTCATAGTTGTACGACATGTACCCGCGAATCTCCTAAATAATGAAAAGTGCAGTACTCTGAGTACAATGAATTGTTTACGTAAATAATGCGTTATTTAGCAACATCTTCTAAATAATACATTATTTAGCAATCTCTGCTAAATAATACATTTTATAGGTAAACACGTCATTATTTAAAAACATTTATAAATAATACATTATTTAGCACAATCTGCTAAAAATAATGCCTCATTATGAAAAAATTATCTTTTTAGCTACAATGCCTTATTTACCTATATCATTTATTTACCTAAACAATAATTTAGGTAAATTTTAAGTTATTTATGGAGAAACTATATTTCTAAAAGAAATCTTAATTGTTTGTAAACAAATGCTTTTTTTGAAAATATGCTTCTAAATAAAGATTATTTAGCTCAAAGAAAGTGAAAATAAATATTTTACCAAGGGAATTCTGGTGCTCATAATTATTGTACCAAGCCAAACCTAACTATGACTCTGAGTACTTATGCACTAAAAACGCGTACTGATAGAATATGAAAACTGATGCCCTATAAATATTGATGCACTATTAGGGCTGACGCACAATGAGTACTGACGCACTGGCACCACCACAACCCGCCCACTACCTCTACTCCGGCCTCTCCGTGTCCGCCAATCAGGCGCGCGACAATTACGTTCCTGCAGCGGACGGACCGGAGGTGGGCGACAACGTGACGTCACTGCTGCTGGAGCTGGAGTCGGAGCGTCGTCTGTTCAACGTGCCGGTCATCACCTTCCTCGTCTTCCTCGCCGGCTTCGGCGTTTCCGGCAACGTCTGCGTACTGCACGTGTACCGCACGCGATTTCGCAAGACGGCAGGCAGCTTCTTCATCACCACCCTGGCCCTCCTCGACCTGCTTAGCGCCGCATTGTGCGTGCCCTTTGACATCTACGACCTCAGCTACCCCTACACGCACCCCGCGCCCGTCCCCTGCAGGATCTTCAGGTAAGATGTTGCTTCGATCTCTTTGATATCTTGCCGCTGCCTCCTCCTCCCATTCTACATTGATGCTTTATTATTGTGAAGTACATGAAGTACAGAGCGTTAGGGGGTGAGGGTTTAAGGAGATGCCACAGTCGCTCAGCCTTTAAGATGTGAGGATGTGAGAAGATGCCACAGTCGCTCAGCCTTTAAGATGCTCGTCTGAAGTGCAACACAACCTGAGTTCGGATCTTGATGGTCTGCAAAATGTATCACAAAAGATGACTTTGTGTAATGACTAATTATACAGGGATCACGGCACATTATGGAAGCTGGGAATTATCCCGTTTAAAAGAAACCCAGAAAAGTGTCCGGCAGGCTTACATGGAGATGGACTAGGCGCTGGATAGAGCTCTGAAGTCTGGGATCCTGATTTCTGCCAGTGCCTTGAGTTAGCTCGCTACGAGACAACGATTCTAACTGTGGTTGTTTGTATTACAGGTTTCTGGAGTACTTCACAGCGATGGCAGCCGGCTTGGTGCTGACGTGCGTGGCTTTTTCCCGCTATTTCAAGATCCTCCACCCTTTTCACCTCTATTCCGCTGGCCAGGCGCGCTCATTGGTCATCGTCATGGTAACCATGGCCCTATGCACGTGCTGGCCGGAACTCGTGTTGCGCGGAACTCGCACGGTACACACGCGGGTGCCGGGAATTCTGGGCTGGGACTGCAGCTTGTCCGACTGGGCTTCAGTAACAGTGTATCCCCTGATCTACTATATGTAAGTACCCTTTGTTAACTGTACTTTAAGAAGTGTCCTTTGTTAACTGTACTTTAAGTGTCCTTTGTTAACACTAAGTGTTAATGTCCCTAATTGTGTTTTTCAAAGAATCATTGTTATCGTATTGTATTGTTTGTATTGTATATTTCAGAGTGCTGCTGGCCATATTCTTCCTGTGCTTCACCATCATGCTGGCTTTCTACAGCAGAATCGTCTGTGTAGTGTGGAAACGATCACGCACACGCATCGGAGAGAGAGTGCCCAGCAATCGGCTCAGGGCCAACAGAAACACCGCAACTTCAAGACGAGGAGGGGGAGAAGGAAGAGAAGAAAGAGGAGGCGGAGAGGAAAAACGTGCGGAAAGGAGGTGGTCATCTGACGACCCGAGAGGAAGTTACACAGGTGATGTACTTTGGAGGAAGATGAGAAAGAAAGAGGAGATGGCAGTGAAGATATAGTTATGATGATGTTACTGTTGATAGTTGTGGCTATTGTGATGACGACGCCCGCGATGATGATGATAATAATAATGATGACGACGACGACGATGACGACGAAGGAAGCTTTGCAAGGGCTGTAGCTTATGAAGAATGCTGTTGTTTGCAGGTTCGGAAGGTTCTCTGACGTCATCGCAAATCTCCATCAGCACCATCTCCAAGCCGGGACGCAGCGCCCCCTACTACCCCCGAGCAGGGGTGGCGTGGGGAGGGGGAGGTGAAGGCAGCGGGAGGAAGAGAAGACGACGCAGCAGCCAGCCACCCAGTCACTTAGGAAGGACAACTCGTATGCTGGGCCTCGTTACATTCGTCGCTCTTTTGGGTTATGTCCCTTTTCTGACGGTGCAGGTCGTCGCCCTTGCCGGTGCCGGTTTCCGTGTGGGGTCGCCGCTAAGCTATGGCGAGGAGCTGGCGTTCCAGTTCTGCCTTAAGTCCCACTACCTCTCCAGCGCCGCCAATCCCCTTATCTATTCGGTTCTCAGCCCAGCCTTCCGCAAGGAGAGTTTAGTGGCGCTCAAGCGAGCCGTCTCCGCTCTTAAACACTGCTGCAAAACTACAGACCACTCGCCATGAAGTGACAGCAGTGTTGACTGCATGGAGCTATTAAGTGATCACAGTGTAGTGACGCAGTGTTGACTGCATGGAGCTATGAAGTGACAGCAGTGTTGACTGCATGGAGCTATGAAGTGATCACAATGTTGACTGCATAGAGCTATGAAGTGATCACAGTGTTGACTGCATGGAGCTATGTAGTGACCGCAGTGTTGACTGCATGGAGCTATGAAGTGATCACAGTATTGACTGCATGGAGCTATGAAGTGATCACAGTGTTGACTGCATGGAGCTATGAAGTGACCGCAGTGTTGACTGCGTGGAACTATGAAGCGATCACAGTGTTGACTGCATGGAACTATGAAGTGATCGCAGTGTTGACTGCATGGAGCTATGTAGTGACCGCAGTGTTGACTGCATGGAGCTATGAAGTGACCGCAGTTTTGACTGCATGAAGCTATGAAGTGATCGCAGTGTTGGCTACATGGAGCTATGTAGTGACCGCAGATTTGACTGCATGGAGCTAAGAAGTGACCACAGTTTTGACTGCATGGAGCTATGAGGTGATCGCAGTGTTGACTGCATGGAGCTATGAGGTGATCGCAGTGTTGACAGTATGAAGTGACCGCAGTGCTGACTTCATAGAGCTATGAAGTGGTGACTGTATGAAATGATCGCAGTGTTGGCTGTATGAAGTGACCGCAGTGTTGACTGTACGAAGTGACCGCAGTTTTGACTGTATGAAGTGACTGCATGAAGTGACCACAGTTCTGACTGTACGAGTGACCGCAGTGTTGACAGTATGAAGTGACCGCAGTGTTGACTATAGGAAGTGACCGTAGTGCTGACTGTCTGAAGTGACCCCGATGTTGGCTGTATGAAGTGATTGCAATGTTGGCTGTATGAAGTAACCCCAATGTTGACTGTATGAAGTGACAGCAATGCCGACTGTATGAACTCCAATGGTGACTGTACGAAGTGACCACAATGCTGACTGTATGAAGTAATCCCAATGCTGACTGCATGGAGTGACTGCAACGCTGACTGTATGTCATGTGATACCAATGTTGACTGTATGATGTGACCTCAATGTTGACTGTATGTGACCCCAATGTTGGCTGCATGGAACTCTACATTGCTATAACCAGAAAACTGCCTACACTGTTGGCTCTATCAGTCTATGCATTGCCCGTTTTCAAAAGCTGCAGGAAGAAAGACCAGTCGTAATGAACAATTTAGGGTTAGAGATCACTCACCATGAAGAGCTATAGACCATTGCTAACTCGTATCTGGATCTGGATACTTTAAACAAGTACTAATTGACTACAAAAACAAAACAGAATACAAACATTATACAATATGAACAAAACACATACATGTATATAAATTGCCAAATAATAACATCATAGGAAGCCCCAGTGACCATTTGGCAGAAAGCATCCAATATTCCCAAGCTGATCCAACAGACCTCACACACAAATGAGGAGTTTTGTCCCGGAAAAGTTAGGTGACTGGTCTAGCGAAGAAGAAGATAGTATAGTAGATTGATAGAACAGATTATGAATGAGAAAGAACAAAAAAGAGACAGTGACAGTGGGAATTTAAAGCACTAAATTTCCAGTTTGTTTGTTTGTAGGTAAATTAACGTACACGGACACATGGAATTATAGGGGACGATGCATAAAATTTTCAGAAAGTGGGGATACTATTTATACTGAAACCCCCGGCACCTCCACGGGTGGTTTTGAGCGGGAAAGGTGGGAGAGTATATTATAGAATCACATCGCTGCATCCATGCCAATCCAAAAGACACCAAAAAGTAGAACTACTATTGAACACTTTATTCATCCAGGAAATGATAATTATGATGAACAACAAACCATGAACACCATGGTTTCCAGTTATGCACTTTTCACACACACACACACCCACACACCAAATACTGTGTTGTCAAATAGGGCTCATCAACTGCCAGATCAGTCCAACAGTCTGTAAGCTCCTTCTGTGTGGCTGACCAGTAACATCATCAAAAAAATATAAACCACATAGAGAAAGCCAAACCAGCACCCACACTGGACAGCCAGGCCAACAGTTTATGACTGCGTCCAAAGGGTAAAAATATATACATACAGCAAAATATACATACAGCAAAATACCAATTTTATTGAGGGTGTACAACGAAGATAAACAAACATGTCAGAGCAGTTTTACAGAAGAGATTGAGATTCTTAAAGCTACCTAGTTGGTGTACAGATGGATCATGGGGGGATTTAATTAAGTATTTAAAACAGTTTACAAGTTCTAGTACTCATTAACAGCTTCATGTTTTATCAATTTAAAAAAGCTGAGGACATGATTTTAAACTTACTAACAGTGTTAACAAAACACAAAATTTAGAAAGGTATGTTACTAATGGAACAATAACATCATGGAAAACCTACCAACTGTGACCGTTTATGCAAACTCACTGAATGCTTTTAAAAATTATTTGCCCAGTTATTCAAAAATATAGTTTACTACACCAACTGAGAGTCAAAAAGTCCTGTAAATTGTTAGGGACAAGAAGGATTGGTCTGGTTGTGTGACTGTCAGTAAGACATAACATGAGCTACAAGCTTAACATACCATACATAGCACTTCACACTATAGTTTATGTCACAACATAATAAACATTCTCAAAACTATGTCATAACTGTCATTCTTTGCTAATCGTAAACAAAATGGGCCTTTTACCCAAAAATAAAACTTGCTAATAGAATCAATCAACCAGTGCCATTTTGTAGGGAAATCTTTCAATCATCTGAATATGTAAACACTAAAACAGCAGCTATACCACCTTTGACAAAAAATCGATTCTTGTTAGGGGTCACCACGCGGGTTACTTGCATGATGTTGTGACACTAAAACATTAAATGTACCACTTGAAATTACTTTATTTGACAAATATCTTTTTATATGATAGGAGTACTCCTTATTCTTTCAATCTGAATGATTTTTTTAATTAATGAGGGAAACTAGCAAGGAGTGTGACGCAAGGAATTGTGTGACACCATATGCAAGTAACCAAGCCACTTATTTTTTTCTACCATAGACTGAATTTCTATGTTGTCAAAATCATACTCTAGTCACATTTTTTCAACATCCAGACACACACAATAACTCAATCAAAACCTAATTAAACGTATTCTTTGATGACAAGAGAAGAAGAAAATGAAAATTGTAACTTGCATGATGCGCGACACCATCGCATGTTAAGTAGTAAAAAAGACTGCAAGATAAATGCAATAAACGAAAAGCAAATAAAAACAGAATAATTTGGTTGTTCTTATTTAAAATAACTGCTCTTTACCTTTGAAACTTTTAATTTAACCTACGAAACAAATACAATACGTAAGGAAACAACACATTTTCTACCAGAACAAAGCTGATCACTGTATTTATCGGTTTCTTGCATCATACATGACACTATTGTTACATTTTATTACCTTTTGCTGACAGCAAATCCATGTTAGAATTTCTCCTTGGAGATAATAAAGTTTTCTGAATCTGAATCTATCTTCAGGCCATCGGAGTGCAGTCACTGTTAAACTGATTAACATTCTTAAAATACTGTTGCTCGATAATAACCGAGTCTTTTGTTGAATAAAATAAAGCATTAGAAACACTTTTAAACTTAACGATCGACGCTAAAAAACGTAGTGCAAACGAAACAACACTTGATTTGCGTGTACCAAGCCAAACAAAGTTCGCGGTTTCTTGCGCATTTCTCTTTCGTTCCATGTGACACGTCATAGAATTTGATGTAGAAATGAACATCACGTGATTATTTTCCATCAAACGTCATTTAGTTGTGTGTAGAGTTTGGAAATGCAGCTTACCAGGCCATTTACACTCCGAAACAAAACTTTAAAAACAAACTTTGGTTACTTGCATGACGAATGTAACACCATAATTTAAAAAATTTACTACAAATCTCCTGACATGTCTTCTGCGTTATTTTTCATACCAATGTGCGTGTTTTTCGCTTGTTTGTTTAATTCCTATTAGATTTTGATAATTCAATTCTTGTGTCGTCTGCTTGACCTTGCTTTGAGATTCTGATTTTTGTGACGTCATGAGTACGCAAGTAACCCTCTTTTTTAAACCCCAAATTTACGGCTAAAATCAAGCAAATTTAAGCAACTGACTGTGCTGCTACTTTCTTCAAACCATGGACAATCACATTTCATTAATCAGTTAGATATAGTAATCTTTACCGTTTTTTTATGTGGAGTTTAAAACGCAAGGGGTGTGAAGGGCTCTTGTCAGACGCCATTTTTAGCCAAAAAATTGCATTTAAATCAATATTTACCATACTAATAATTAACTATCTGCCATAGTTCCGTTTTTCCAGTTGCATTTACCTTATTAGAGCACAAATTTAATTTTATTTTGTTTCAAAACTAGCTTACATTTTTTTTATGGGCCTTGAACAAAATGTACCCCAACATTTACGACTAGCAAAGAATGACTCATAACATTTTAAAAAATCTCAAAACTACGTGATAACATAATAAAACATTGTGAAAAATGTCATATTAACATAATAAAACATTTTCAAAACTATGTCATTACATAATAAAACATTCTCAAAAGAAAAGGCCTATTCAACCGAGACGTTCTGTAAAGTTAGAAAATGTGAGTGAGTGAGAAAACTGTTTAAAACAACAACAAAAGCAGGTTTGATTGGAGTGCAAGCAATGAAATGTTGCAGTCTGCCTCCTATGCTACACAAGTTTGCTGGTTGGTCGTGTCATGCAACACAAATAGAAAATGCACAGCTTAGTGGTACTCTTGAACGTTATAAAACTATACATCTACATTTTATATATATATATCTATTATTATTTTTGCTACAAATGAATTATTGCTGGGTATGTTGTGTGTTGTTGATGAACGCTGAATAAAGTTTGAAAACTTCATACGAAGACTTTGCCTTGTTGCTGAGTGAGCAGGCTGCGTGGATAAACGAATCAGAGTTACACCTATCAGGATTTCAAGCATCGGGGCTGAATCAAATACTGATAGAAAAACACCAACATCAAACGAGTGTAACATTTGATGGTGGTGCTTTTCTTTATCAGTAGTTGATTCAGCCCCAATGCTGAAGTCCTGATAAAGTGTAACTCAGATTCGTTTATCCACGCAACCCGTTCAATCAGCCACAAGGCACAGAGTCGAATATGAAGTTTTCAAACTTTATTCAGCGTTCATCAACAACTGCATACAATCACCTTCAGTTTTAGCATGTCCCGAGAACAGAGAAGAAGAAGAAATCCTCCCAATTCTCCGGGAAGAAGTTGAGGCAGCAGTGCAATCGCTAAAGAAAGGGAAGTCAGCAGGAGTGGACAACATACCCTCAGGACTGCTACAAGCAGGAGGAGAAGCGATGATTGAATGATGCCCTCACCATTATCTGTAACAAGATCTGGCAGAGTGGGGAGTGGCCTATAAAATGGACCCAGTCGCTTGTCATCACTCTTCCCAAAAAAGGTAACCTTCAGGAGTGTGAAAATTACAGCACCATCAGCCTCATTAGCCGTCCCAGCAAGGTCCTCCTGAAAATAATACTCAACAAGTTGAAACCTCAAGCTGAACAAATCATAGCTGAAGAACAAGCAGAATTCAGGGCAGGGCGAAGTACCACTGAGCAGATTTTCAACCTCAGAATAATCTGTGAAAAATACCTACAGCACCAACATCTATATCATGTGTTCATAGACTTTCAAGAAGGCATTTGACCGAGTCTGGCATGCAGCTCTATGGGCAACAATGAAAGTGTACAACATCAGCCCTAATATTATTGAAGTCATCAAAAGCCTGTATGACAAGGCTACCAGTGCAGTCCTCCACAACAGCGCCATCGGTAACTGGTTCAGAACAACAATCGGTGTGCGTCAAGGATGCCTACTCTCTCCAACACTCTTCAACATCTTCCTAGAGCGCATCATGTCAGATGCTCTTGCAGATCATGAAGGCACAGTCAGCATAGGGGGTAGAGCAATCTCCAATCTTCGTTTTGCGGATGACATTGATGGATTGGCTGGAGAGGAACAAGAACTTGAACAGCTGGTACAGAGGCTTGACACCACCTCCAGAGCCTATGGAATGGAAATAAGTGCAGAGAAGACCAAAATGATGACCAACAACACCAATGGCATCAACACGGACATCAAAGTCCAAGGCCAATCCCTCAACACAGTGCATAGCTTCAAATATTTAGGAGCCATTGTATCAGACAATGGGTCCCGATAGGAAGTCCTCTCCAGGATCGCACAAACAACTGCTGCCTTGGCAAGGTTGAAGCCCATTTGAAAAGACATGACCATCAGTCTACATTCCAAAGTAAGACTGCTGCGCTCCCTTGTGCAAGGAGGTAGAAGAAGAGGCAGACCGAAAAAGAAGTGGGAGGACAACATTCGAGAATGGACTGGTTTGACACTGAGCGAAGCCATCAGGGCTGCTGAGGACAGAGAAAGATGGAGTATGCTGGTTAAATGATCATCTGTGGTGCTCCTACGACCTCCGGGTTACGGGACAGGATAGGATAGGATGTTGTGCGTGCGTGTGTGTATTTGTGTGTGAAAGAGAGAGAGAGAGAGAGAGAGAGAGAGAGAGAGAGAGAGAGAGAGAGAGAGAGAGAGAGATTGGATTTGTGAGAGTTATAGAGAATGTATTTATTATACATACATATATAGTGTAAAGACTTTTCAGCATTATAATCACAATTATTTTAAAAAAAAAGATTTCTGTTCTTTGTAGCTTTGTTTTTATGTCTGTCTGTCTGTCTCTCTATATGTGTGTTTCTTCCATTTTGACATTCATTATCACATTCATTATTTCTTACTGAAGAATCTTACTGCAAAAAAGTAAAAGGTTTGAAAATAAAAATGCAGTTAGTGTCTTGTGTATTTTCCTCTTTAACTATAGAGACTGTGACTATTTCAACTGGGGAAGGCGTAGTCGCAGCCTGTGGCTCGCCCAAACACAACCTTACTAATAGTGTTTGTTTTTTTCCTTGAAATTTTGTTGGGGAGCAAACCGAAGTACCCGGAGTAAACCCCCGAGACGCTGCCAGAGTCGAAAGTAAATATTTGGAGAAACATAATGCCCTGAGGCAGATCGATCCCACGTTTGTCAGGCGCCATTGGTTATAGTCTGGGGATAAGGCAAATTGGTCCAGCCTTAGACCACGCAGCCACAATGCTTGCTTTTTCTTCTTTTAATTGTTTAAAAAAATTATATACTCTTATATAGTGCACTTACAAGCTCAGAGAGCTTCTCAAAGCGCTGGCCACTACTATCCAGCAATCACAAAATAGTTTGCTGAAGTCAGGATTCGAACCCACGTCCCCCAAGACGCACGTACACAAGTCGTGCGCTCTGATGACTGAGCTATCCCTGCCGCCAATATATATACAACGTTAATTTTGGGGTGGACTCATTTTTATGAAAAATAAACCAATACTTATGGGGGTAGATGATGCCTTGACTTGAGCAATACTATAATGCTGCTGCCCAACACAACTTACAAACTATTGCAACCGTAAGCTTTAGCAAATCAATACAAAACAATTCTCACATCAACAACGAAAGTAGCAACACTGATACAAATAAACAAAGTAGCAACAATGCACTGACTAGCTCACCGATCAAAAGGTGGTATCATTATGGTTTGTTTCTGAAGTAAAAATAGTCTAGCATGTCATGAAATTAAAACCATATCTCATCGTTATCCTTCTTGTCATGTACAAAACAAGAAGTTTACATCTAAAATTAATGAATGCCTAAGAGCCACTGCTTGTTCTTTCCCCCAACAATAAGATGACAACGAGATTGCACTGAAAAGTAATCAGATGGCTGACTCCCCCCCCCCCCCCCCCCCAACACCCACCAAGCAGATTGCACATAACACTAAATAATGCTTCTGGGTTGCTATGTGTTAGTGATAAGAGTTTTGCACCTAAAAGTAGTTAATGCCCTCGGGCGGCTGTTGCATCTTGTGATTGTGCTTGAGGATCATGCTGTCGCGGATGGCAATCAGGACTGACTGTATGGTGTGTTTGGAGTTCCACGGACACAAGCCTGGGATGTCGCGGATGTCCACCTGAAAACAACAATTAAACGTTGAACATGTTGTATACAATTTTAGATAATTAAAACAGTAATATATAATAAGCAATGTTAATTGTCAACATTTTACTGGTCACCCATGGCTGTGAAAAGAAAAATAGTGTTAATTGCCAACATTTGCTTTACTATGCATCAACGCAAATTTGGACGAGAGTATAAACCAAGGTCTTGTCTGTGCATGTGTGCATTTGATGGCACAGACTTGAGGGATCCTGACATGGTGAGTGCCAGTGACATTAACACCCCACCACCATTACGTCCCTTCCCTCCCGTTGTTCAACACAGCTCAATGGTTGGAACAATTAAACAATGCTAAAACAAGCAGCAAGTTGGTGCTTTGGATGGCCTGAGTTAGATCCTGTTTTGGACAGTGTCTTGAGCAGCTCTTGGTTGATAAAACGCAACATAACAATGATAAGAAAGGTTCATAAGCATTTGAGTAGTAAAATTATCAACAACATAACAATGATAAGAAACGTTCATAAGCATGTGAGTAATAAAATTATCAACAACATAACAATGATAAGAAACGTTCATAAGCATTTGAGTAGTAAAATTATCAACAACACTAGTGGTTTTTGTACCCTGGCAAGCCAGGGTACACAGGTTGCTGTTTAAAATGTAGACAGAGAGACAACTGTTGTCTGCGAGTTTCATTTGGACGATGATACCTCCCCATATCCCCCTTGATACCCCACCATACCCCCCCCCCTCCCTCTCTGATATCTCCCCGTCCCCCCCCCCTATGATGCCTCATCATACCCCCTTGATACCTCCCCGAACCCACTTGATACCTCCCCATAACCCCTTGATACCTTTCGTACCCCCCTTGTAACCTACCTGTACCCTCCTTGATACTTCCCCGTTGATTGTTTCGCAGGTATGGATGAAAGGAATCGACCATCACCATACCCCCTTATATATACACCCGTATCCCCGTTATGCCTACCCATGCCCCTTTAAACCTACCCGTAGCCCCCTTTTACCTACACGTACCACCCCATCCCGATCCTTGATAATAATAATAATAATAATAATAATAATAATAATAATATTGAATAATACAAATAGAAATCATAAAAAACACCAAGGTTTTAAAATAAAATTTGATATAAGATATTATAATTATAATAATAATAATTATTATTATTAGTTTATAAATAATAATAATAATAATAATAATACAAATAATAATACAAATAATAATAATAATAATAATAATAATAATAATAATAATAATAATAATAATACAACTAATAATAATAATAATAATAATAATAAATATAATAACGTACCACCCCATCCCGATCCTTGGTAATAATAATAATAATAATAATAATAATAATAATATTGAATATAGAATAATACAAATAGAAATCATAAACACTAAGGTTTTAAAAGAAAATTTGATATAAGATATAATATTATAAATAATAATAATAATAATAATAATAATAATAGTAATAATAATAATAATAATAATAATAATAATAATAATAAGCCTAAATTAAAAAGAAAAATATCCATATTGTAGTGGGGAAAAAAACATTAAAAAAAATATGGCCTGCATCGGATTCGAACTTGGGTCGCCCTAAACGGTAGGCGAAAGTGTTACCAACTGAGCTATCAATGCTTCGTACAACAACAATAAATTTTTTGGTCTATATGGGAAAACATGCTGAAACCTCAATTTGATTTTTAATGGAAGCGCGCGGAATGAGGCTATTGCAGTTTGTGGACATTTTGTTTATTTATTTATCTCAAAAACGGTTACATGTTCGGTAAGGAAATGTCGGCTATAACGATTTGGTGGGTTTTGAGCACACAGCAGGCCGATCGGCGGCCTCCAGCACCTGCCCAGATCAGCGTCCATAGGAGACAAACTTTATAGTAGTGGCGAAGAAGGACTTCCGGCTAAGCAATTTATATATATAGATAACAATGATAAGAAACGTTCATAAGCATCTGAGTAGTCAAATTATCCACAACAGATTTTATTCCCACAATCCCTTCCCCTTTTCTCACAGGTACAGCTGACAAGAGTCAATCAGGCACCCTCTCCACTTGTTGTCACTTTCCATTTGTTTTATTTATTTATTTAATCGTTTTTATATAGCGCTTTTCCAGCTCAACAGCTGCTCAAGGTGGTGGATAATACACAACTGACATGCCCACTTGCTGCCTTTGGGCGCAAAGTCTGACAAGCAGGCCACTGGGAACAATCCTGGACAAGCGGATATGGGGGACAAAGGGACCTACAGCTCACTTGCTGTAATTGTGTAACCTGCACTCACCAATCACATGAGCGTCAGGATCTTTAAAGTTCCAACGGTTAATGGAATATGTGCACAGACTAGAACTCAATTTACACTCTCATCCAAAAAGAATAGGGGCGCAGTGTCTCAGTGTGATTCCCACCCACCCAACACATCTTCAACCAGCTTTGTACCACACTGTGCAGGCTGCCATGTTATCACTTGCCATTCAATGCATAGAAGCAATGACTTTACAGGCTGCCATGTTATCATTCGACATTCAAGGCATAGAGCCACTGACTGTACAGGCTACCATGTTATCACTTGCCATTCAATGCATAGAAACATTGACTGTACAGGCTGCCATGTTATCAGTCGACATTCAAGGCATAGAGCCACTGACTGTACAGGCTGCCATATTATCACTTGCCATTCAATGCATAGAAGCGTTGACTGTACAGGCTGCCATGTTATCATTTGACATTCAAGGCATAGAGCCACTGACTGTCCAGGCTGCCATGTTATCATTTGACATTCAATGCGTAAACTGTTTTGGCGGCTGGGTACACCACTTAGCCAATAGTATCTCATCGTCACATGATTATTTTAGTTTGTTTGGGCACTGAGGTTGTCATTGGGCTTGGAACCACTGTCTGTATAGGCTGCAATGTTATCTCATGCAACTATTCTGCCATAGCATACACCACTGAGCCAACTGTTTGAACGTCATTAACATTAGCCCAATAGTAGGGTTGAAAGAGGGGTGAATAGAGTCCTATTTAACTTTTTACCTCCATTAATAATAACTAGAAGGACAAAGCCCATATGACTCACATGCACCTTAAGGAACTCGCAATATTTAACATGACAAGAAGTGCTCAACAAAACCCAAAATGAAATAGTGGCATTAAAATGCAAATACTGACTTTGATCTTTTTGAGCTCTTGACATAGAGATGACATTCATGTACTAACAAATTAAGTGCAGCAAAAGATTTATTAAGCCCAAAAATGGTGACCTCAGGATAACATTGACCTTCAGTGACCTTGACCCTCACATGATCTCTCATGCATGTCTGATCAAACAACCCAATGCTGTTACATACTAAGGATTAAATAAGCAGCCATTCTAATGTAAGATGACCTAGTTTTTGTACATTTTTCCAAGGCCTAAAATGACCTTGACCTTCAAGATCAACGCAAAAACGGAACACATATAAAAGATCAATATATCATCTCTAAATACAAATCTGGACTGTATATATTTCATAGTTTAGGGTCAAGGTCACTTCAAAGTACCTATACTAACTGACTTTGGACAGCTTCAGTGGACTTGACCTTGGAGTGAAGTTGACCCAATTTGCAAAGAATGTTTCTCATTAATATCTATCATGCATCAAAGAATCATAAGTCTAATATTAGTAACCTCGAAAAATAGTGAAATTTCATGAAAGTTGGTTATTCTTTGCTTACAGGGTCCAGCAGACTGCAGAGAGCCGAATCAGGACCACAAAATTAAGATCACAACTTCGCTGAAAAAGGGCTCACCCCTGATCCGCATAAAAGATCTGCTGAAACAACCCTAGTGGTAACACTGAAGGCACTAAATCAGCCGGTCACTGTACAATAAAGGCATCCTATGCAGGGGACGCTTAGGCTGTACTCTAATTTATCAAACCCCCGTTTACAAAAACAAAATAGAATACAAACATCATTATAAAATATCAACAAAATACATACATATAAAATGCCTACATTGCTAAATAATAATATGATAGGAAGCCATAGTGACCATTTGGCAGAAAGCGTCCAACATTCCCAAGCTGATACAACAGACCTCACACAAATGAGGAGTTTTGTCCCGGAAGAGTTTTCAACAAAAAAGGTAGGTGACTGGTTTAGCAAAGAAGAAGATAGTATAGTAGATTGATAGAACAGAGCAAGGATGGGCAAACTACTTTTGAAAAGTAGTCCGCTACACTACAGTTACATTAGTTTAAAAAAAGTAGTTCGCCACTTTACAATTACATTTTGAAGGAATGCATTTCGCTACTTTTACGCTACTTTAAAAAAAGTAGCTAACTACTTTTCAAACTACTTTTTTTTTAAACTGTAATCACAACTGGGACTGCTAAGTATTTTTTAAATGTAGGTAAATTTAAAAAAAAAGACAAGAAAAAAAAAACATATAAAGAAATGCTTTTAATGATATATGCTCTTCAACAGATTAAAAAAAAAAAAAAAAAAAAAAAAAAAAAGGAACAAAATATTTCCTTAGACTACAAAATTTGTTATTGATAACATTGCAAGTCAAGATCATTATATAGGAGCACACTTAATACATTATGTATGGTATAAATATACCATTTGCAAAATACAAAAAAATATTAATAATACATTAATATTAAAAGTCAAAATAGAAAAAAAAAGTTATATGTACTCTGTTATGTCTGATACAAAACATAAATACAGCCTTAAGGTTGTACAGGCATTTGAGAATAAATGGGCCAAATTAGTTTTAACAAAATAAATACACACAGACTGCAGTCCAACTAATCATTCAATGAATCAAGAAAACACTGACACTTCCTTAAAAACCTTTCTTAGAATTGTACTTAACCAACACTTTTGCCTCAAAGTTAGAATCAGTAACTCTGGTTCTGATCTTAGTTAAAATAAGTCCAGCCTGACTAAACAAACGCTCAACTGCTGCACTGCTGGGCAATGAGGTGTTCGTCCTCAGAAAGTCAGCCTTGACACCAGGGTACTTGTCCAGTTCATCCAGAGATTTGGCCAGTCCCTCTGTCAGGTAGGCTGTAGACTCGGCCTGTCAGTGACATTATCAAAGAGGATAAAGTCCTCATCCATCTTTCTCCATCTTCTGCGGTCTAAAATTTGTGCGTTCTCAGGGCTTGCCGAATTTTCAAATTTCTGTAATTCCCGGGGTAATGTAAATTTGATTTCTGTAATTCCCTCCAAATTTTTACATTACCCATGGATTTTGCGGAAACGCACAACAAATAAACCATAAAAACAAATCCTAATACATTAATTTGTAAACACAGTCACCGCAAAAAAAGAAACAACCTCTTTACTTTAAAACCTTGTGACTTCACATACTGTTTTCTGTCAGTCAAATAAACTAAAAGTTGTTTATGTGCAGTTAAAAATTAATGAGTTAAAAAAAATTAAACTTAAAAGTCAGATATTACAAGTAACATTAAGAAAATGAGTATCGATTGCAGTTTTTTCAGACTAGATTAAAACGGACTAGAATAAAGAAAATAACATCCACATGAAAACTCTTCCAGCCATTTTTTCTCTCCACTCCATCATTCATTCTTTTAAATCCGAATTTTTCTAAAGACATGTGTTGAATAAGTCAATAACTATCGGGCGGGGATCGGCTTTCTTTCTAAGTCGCCGGCAAATTCACCGGATGTTTATTGAGTTTACGTTACTATAACAAACTCTTAACTTAACTGATCTCCCATTGGCTAAAATATCGACAATGAATTAATGAAATTTTATGAAAGAAAACACGTCGGAAGGTGGCCAGAAGGGAAGTAACTCTTTACTAAAGCAGGCAGACGACGCAAAGCAAAACAAACAGTTGTTCGCGGCGATGGAAATCTCGAAAAAAAAAAACTTTTTGTTCATGGTAAAAGGCCAGCTCGCAGAAAAGAAGCGAAAATAGTGAAGCTCTATTATTTTATTATTTTTTTTATTTCTGTATTACCCGCGGGAAATGTACTTGATGAATGTGTACTACCCGATGAAATGTTACACTTCCCCGGGTAACGGGAAGTGGGATTTCGCAAGCCCTGGTTCTGTGCTTGATTTGCCCGAACAAAGACTGAGATGATGCGCAATTTTGAAAGTCATGTGGCTGGCTTTTGCTTTCAGCCTATCGCAATCATGCTTCGTTCGCTGAGCGAGCGATCAATCTCGCGCGAGACAGCACTCGCTTCGGCTTGACTGAAAGTGCAAGTCACACGGCAAGGAAAGTAGCATAGCCAAAAACACATTTTCGCTACTTCGCTACTGACAAATTAGTAGTTCGCTGCTTTACAACTACTTTTTTACAATATGTAGTTTGGATCGTTACAAACTACTCCAAATAGTAGCGAAACTACAAAATGTAGTCGCGATTCTCGCTACTTGCCCATCCTTGGAACAGAGTAGGAATGAGAAAGAACAAATGAGAAAGGCAGCGAGTGGGAATTAAAAGCACTAAATTTCCAGAAAGCGTGGACACTAATTATACAGAAACCCCCGGCAACCTCATGGAGGATGAAATTTCATGAAAAAATGTTCTTTTTTAAAAAACTAAAATTTAATGACGCTTTGACCTTGAAGTGAAGTAATTCATTCCCTGATCATTTATGAGGTCTCGTGGATATATACCATCTTACCAAGTTTGGTCGTTCTAGTTGAAATAGGCTCTGAGTACTTAGCCACGTTAAAGATTTTGCACAGACAGACCACATTTTTGGACTATTTAGAACTCGCCTCGCACAAATTTGAGTGCTGTCAATACTGATGACAGTAATAATAATAATAATAATAAAACAATTTATATAGCAAAGCACAAAAGCAAAGTAAAAGTCGAGTTTGCTGTAAGCTGTGGCACACATACTGGCAAGGAGTGCAGTAAATAAAACAGTAGTTCCCAACGTTATCACTTCTTCCCTACATTTTGAAGATGTTAAAAAAACAAAATCTCCCAATAATATTCCATATATAAACTCTTGAAATGTGTTGACCATTAAGAGCAAATGTTGCTGTTTAATTTACATTCATACGGCTGTTTATAAACTGATTTGTTTTCTTCTATTCCATATTTACAATTAAAAATATGTTTTTAAAATTATTTAAAAAAACAACAATACAAATTGTTTATGAGCATCTAAATTAAAAAAAACACATAAATGATTAATTGTTAACCCTTTGAACCCCAGCCCAATCACAGGCTTACCGTCTGTGAAATCTCAGGTTCAGGGAAGTTACTCAGTTAGTCACATTGTTGGGAACGTTATAAACTAAAATTAAATACAAAAACAATTTTTAAGTTACCAGATTTTTTTTTATAGTATTGCCAACATAATCTTTTTTTCATTTGACATAAATATTTATGTGATACATAAAGTAATAAAGGCAAATAAAAAAATCCAAAATTTAAAATCACTTACTTTTCTGATGACAAAACTTTCTCAAACTATAACCAGTTTCCCACCATTTCACAGGCTCTAATACAAATTAATATTTATCCAAGCACAGATTTTTTTTTTTTAATTGCCAACAAAATCTTCTTTTATTTGACATGCATATTTATGCTGTATATAAAGTAATAAAAGCAAACTAAATCCAACATTTAAAATCACTTACTTTTCTGATGACAAAACTTTCTCAAACTGTAAGCAGTTTTCCACCATGTCACAGGCTCCAATATAAATATTTACCCAAACAAACTTTAAGAAATGTTCATGCTACAATTTAATAAAGAAATAAACAAAGGAGAGACCTTTTACTTTTAGGACGTATGATGCAACAACATAGAAGCCCGAGCATGATCAGCGTTCTTTTGTACACACCTAAAAGAAATTGTAGCAGCAGTCACATTTACCTGACAATTGAATTAGATACCACAGAAAATGGTGAGAAATAACGAAAATGAGGCTTCGGGGTTGGCTAGAATTCTATTAATAGTGCCGATGCAATAGATGTAAGCAGCGAACAGGTGTCAATCGTCCGATAGTGGGTGTTCTGGAGTTTTCCACTGCAGAAAAATATCGGAGAATAGTAGACTATCTGGAGTTTTCCACTGCAGAAAAATATCAGCTGATAGTAGACTATCTGGAGTTTTCCACTGCACAAAAATATCGGCCAATAGTAGACGCTCTGGAGTTTTCCACTGCAGAAAAATATCAGCTGATAGTAGACGCTCTGGAGTTTTCAACTGTAGAAAAATTTGTGTTGCTAGCTGGCGCTCGGCATTCTAAAGGGTTAATGTCCTTTCTGTCTTCTAATAGCGATCTCCCTACCTTTACACCACATGTTTAAGTAATAAATTTGTGTTTGTTGCACATATTAGAGTGTGTGTAGCATGTGAGCTTCAGTGCTAGTTACCGATTCATTGATTCTTATTGTGTGAGAACCTGTGTCTCCAATCACTATATCTTGCGAGATGTGTGTTCATGTCACATTTTCGTTTTATTATTATTATTATTATTATTATTATTATTATGACTTTAGTGGATTCACCTCTGGGCCACCATAGTCAAGTTTTGTCAAGGTGACTTCATGTTAAATGACATCAAAGCATTGTTTTGCGCAGCACTTGGTAGGTTTGGATATAAAATGTATTTATTCTCATACATGTACTTTTCTTTTTCCAATTCAGGTCGCTTTATTCAATGTTTTAATCTTATAATCATTTGAATTATCCTGAATGTCTTTGTAATATGCTGCTTGTCAGCATCATGGTAGAGGGTGGCTGTGTGACATTGTGCTGCAGAAAGCCTTGAGTTTGTGTTGTATGTAGACAGAGAGGGCTTTAATAAACCCTTCTATGATCATACAATTTAATGTAAATGTTTGCAAAAATGACCTCACTTTTAAAATTGTATTTCAGGGTTTATATCTCTGATATTCAGCGCAAAGAAAACATTCCAGTATATTATGACGCAAATAAAACATCCAGTGTATTATGATGCAAAGAAAACATCGTCATGTGTACTATGCAGCAAAGAAAACATCCATGTCATGTGTACTATAAAGCAAAGAAAACATCGTCATGTGTATTATGTCTTTATGAAGCAAAGAATACATCTTGCCATGTGTACTATGCAGCAAAGAAAACATCCGGTTATGTGTATTATGAAGCAAAGAAAATATCCACATGTATTATGAAGCAAAGAAAACATCCTGTTATGAGTACATGTATTATGAAGCAAAGAAAACACCCTGTTATGTGTATTATGAAGCAAAGAAAACATCCTGTTATGTGTATTATGAAGCAAAGAAAACATCTGCGTTACATGTATTATGAAGCAAAGAAAACATCCTTGTCATGTGTATTATGAAGCAAAGAAAACATCCTTGTCGTGTGTATTATAAAGCAAAGAAAACACTGTCATGTGTACAGTGAAGCAAAGAAAACATACATGTGTTTTACGACCCAAAGAAAACCTCCATGTATATCATTATGAGGACAAAAAATGAATGTGTAATTTTGATCTGAAATGGTGACATCTACCAAAGCGAACAACGGCAGTGAAAGAGTTCATGCAGTTGACCTTACACTTCTTCAGCTTGCTTCTGGCACACTGCTGACTTTGGCTATAAAAGTATTTTATTATTTATTATTATTATTATTATTATTATTATTATTATTATTATTATTATTATTATTATTATTATATTAAAAATGTACTGTATTATCGAAATATTAAAAATGTACTGACCACACCATTGTCCTTGTGAACTCCCTTCAAGTTGATTCTGGTTTGGAACTGTATGGATGGTGGGAAATAGGGGTACTTTTCACCACAATGTAACTTGAGCGTGTAGATCCTCCCATCAAAAGTGGTCTGAACATACAAGCAGACATCATGCTACACACCAGGCTACCATTGTTGCACAGACAACTGCTACCAACAAACACTACCGTGGTTACACAGACAACTGCTACCAACAAACACTACCGTGGTTACACAGACAACTGCTACCAACAAACACTAAAGGCTACTCCACACATGCCGATTGTGCAACGATTTTGTTTGCGATCCGATCCCAGTCGCTACGTGATGACGTCAGAATTCCTACTTGCCTGCGGTCCGATTTGTAATCGGCTCGGTATTGTGTGATTAGAGCCTATTCTATTCTGCTGTGCAAAATCGGCCCGGTTGTAAACTTCCAACCAATCAGAATGCGTCCCGTGTTCATTGTCAGCTTGGCGGCACAAACGAAGCTGATGACAGGTGAGTGGAAATGCAACCACAGGCTGGGAAGTCCCATCTTTCGTAGGCCTCAATTACATACTATATATACTATACTACGTACCTATGTAGGAGGCCCACGAGTTTTCAAAGATGAAATAAAAGACTTCAGAGCCTGTGATGCAACTTGCGATGTTTTGTATGGTTTTGATTTGGTTTTCCATTACGTTTTTTTTTTTTTTAAATAGTTTTTGTAGCATGTAGAGACATTATTTCTGCTGTGGTTTCAGACTAGATGGTGAGCTGTTGTATGGGGATGGTGAACTGTTGGATGGGGTTGGGGATCGTGTACACTGACACTAGTAAAAGTGAATATAAACAATGCACATTGTATGGAAGTTTCGGGTCGACTTGATCGGAAACGTGTGGCAGTGCTACCGGTTTTGGAGTCTGGCCCGATCGCACTTCAATCGAAACGGATCCCAAATCCGATCTAGAATCAGCCTTCAAACCGGTATGTGTGGCGGGGCCTTAACCGTTACACAGACAACCGCTACCAACCCTTTTATCTAAACCTCAGCCTCCTTATCAACTCTCCTCCAACCCTTGTCCCATGAAAGAAACAATTAGAAAACTGCTGGTTCGTTTGTCCAACAAAAATAATTACAAACAACTTATTGATAAATGCTGGGATTTTGTCTCAAAACATAAGCAATTACGAAACAACTTACTGATAAATGCTGGCATGTTTGTCTTTCAACAGAAATAATTAAAAAACAACCATTGATAAATGCAGGTGTTTTGTCTCACAACAGAAGTAATTACGAAACAACTTAGATAAATGCTGGCATGTTTACCTCACAACAAAAATAATTACAAACAACTATTGATAAATGCTAGCATAATTGTCTCACAATAAACATGATTACAAAACAACTTCTTGATGAGTGCTAGAACGTGCAAGTGGTAGCCAACAGATGACCCTTCCAAGCATGTGTGAATGTGGAGATCCTCAAAACAATCCATCAAAACAAAACAACCAAACCCAAGTAATTGGGTCCATTTAACTGTTGACTTTAGGAGTAACGTACACGCGTTTCCATGTTGGAATGTTCTGATGCAAAGTACTAGTGTACACTCAACACATTCTGTAGCATACACTTTCTTTCAGCACAGTCTGTAGTGTACACTTTCTGTCAGGACAGTCTGTAGTGTACAATTTCTGTCAGCACAGTCTGTAATGTACACTTTCTGTCAGTACAGTCTGTAGTGTACACTTTATGTACATCAGCAGTCTTTAATGTACACTTTCTGTCAATACAGTCAATGGTGTACACTTTTTGTCAGCAGTCTGTAGTGTACACTTTCAGTCAGCACAGTCTGTAGTGTACACTTTCTGTCAGCACAGTCTGTAGTGTACACTTTCAGTCAGCAGTCTGTAGTGTACACTTTCAGTCAGCACAGTCTGTAGTGTACACTTTCTGTCAGCACAGTTTGTAGTGTACACTTTCAGTCAGCACAGTCTGTAGCATACACTTTCTGCACATTCTGTAGTATACTCTGGCTGTCAGCACAGTCTGTAGTATGCACCTTCTGTCAGCAGAGTCTGTAGCATACGCCTTCTTCAGCACAGTCTGTAGTATACACTTTCTGTCAGCATAGTCTGCAGTGTACACTTTCTGTCACCAGTCTGTAGTGTACACTTTCTGTCGGCACAGTCTTTAGTGTACACTTTCTGCCAGCATAGTCTGCAGGGTACACTTTCTGTCAGCATAGTCTGCAGTGTACACTTTATGTCACCAGTCTGTAGTGTACACTTTCTGTCAGCACAGTCTGTAGTGTACTCTTTCTGTCAGCATAGTGTGCTGTGTACACTTTCTGTCAGCACAATCTGTAGTGTACACTGTCAGCACAGTCTGTAGTGTACACTTTCTGTCAGCACAATCTGTAGTATACAATTTGTCAGCAGTATACATCTTCTGTCAGCACAGTCTGTTGTGTACACTTTCTGTGAGCACAGTCCGCAGTGTTCACTTTCTTTCAGCACAGTCTGCAATTTACACTTTCTGTCAGCACAGTCTGCAATTTACACTTTCTGTCAGCACAGTCTGCAATTTACACTTTCTGTCAGCACAGTCTGCAATTTACACTTTCTGTCCGCACAGTCTGCAATTTACACTTTCTGTCAGCACAGTCTGCAATTTACACTTCCTGTCAGCACAGTCTGCAGTTTACAGTTTCTGTCTGCTGTCTGTAGCATACACTTTCTGTCAGCACAGTCTGCAGTTTACGCTCTCTGTCCGCAGTCTGTAGTGTACATTGAGTCAACTTATCCTTGGGGGACCAATGATGGAGCCTATCAAATCAGTAACTTACCCTTGGTGGGCCAATGATGGAGCCTATCCAATCAGTTAATGTGGTGTCCGAATCACTGGCCAAGCCCCAGCTGATGCTGCTGTCTCCGACGCCTTTCTCACCAAGCTCCAACTCATCAAGCAGTCTGAAGTTACGAGGCACAACTGAAAGTCAAATGTTCCCATAATAATACTTAACAGTAAATCAGTAACATTAAAGTGGATTGATACTGTTAGTTTTACAATTAGTGTCTAATTAATATACCAGATATTATATACAGTTAATGACTGTTACAGACTGCCTATCCTGATCAGAATTCTCTCTATTGTCAAGTAATGTGATAGTTTAGATGATAACTATTACTGTTTTCACACCACACAACGGCCTATCTGCAATGTGCAACCCTTACCTGTTTAAAATTGTAGCCTTAACCCTAACCCTATGTAACCTAAGCACTAAAACTGAGCCAGGGTCAAAAGATCATTGCAATCCTGGGCTGGCGTGCATGAACGAACTTAAAAGCCGACTTAGACTTAAGTAGCATGTTTCAGTGAAGCGTTAAGTCTAAGTCGGCTTTTAAGTTCGTTCATGCACGCCAGCCCAGGGTTACATCTTGACTGTGGTGACAATAACAACCATAAAATATTTACAGTTTTGATATTCCTCGTCTACAGCCACAACTCCATATTGTCCTAATTGTGATTGTAGGAATAGTTGGGCTCTGTATTATTTTCAAACAAGAGATTTGTCCTTAGTACAGGAGGAGTGAATGACCACACAACATACTTATGGTATGGTCAAGACTCGTAATTTATACTGACCTTATCTAGCTAATACCCATAGTACCCTGAGATGACTGTCAGTTCTTTCTAAGGTCACCTGACCTTATTTGGAAGGAGATAACTTACAGACACCCACAGAATGACTTTTTTGCAAGCCCGTTTTGTGACAGAACCCAAAACTGACTGGAAAATCTTTGCACAGCGCTGCAATACTAACCTGCGGAAGTTTTGTTTTTCTTTTGGAATGATGTACCATTTTCTTTTAAAAAGGTACCTAACAATAAATTATTTTAAAAACCAGTTGGATTGATTGATTGTTGCTTTAGGTCCAGCGGACTCTTCCGAGCCAAATCAGGACCGGACAACCCCCGATCCGCATAAAAGATCTGCTGAAACAACCCTAGTGGGAAAATTGAATGCCCTCCACCGGCCAGTCACTTTACAATAAAGACATCCCACGCAGGGGATGGCTGAGGCTTTACCCCAACTACTCGAACCCCCGGTTACAAAAACAAACTAGAATACAAACATCATTATAAATTATCAACAAAACATATATACATAAAAAATGCCTATATTGCTAAATAATAACATCATAGGAAGCCCTAGTGACCACCCGGCAGAAAGCGTCCAACACTCCCAAGCTGATCCAACAGACCTCATACAAAAACAAGGAGTCTTGTCCAGGAAGAGTTTTCAAGAAAAAAGGTAGGTCATTGATCTAGCGAAGAAGATAGTATAGCAGAGTGATAGGACAGAGCAGGAATGGGAAAGAGTAAATGAGGAAGACAGCGACAGTGGGAATTTAAAGCACTAAATTTCCAGAAAGTGGGGACACTATTTATACTGAAACCCCCGGCACTCCAACGGGGGTATTGTTGCCGCAGTGAATCGGTCATGCCTATAAAGGCAAGACAGGTTTTCAACTGGGGCTTTCACTTTTCCCTTTAAAGGTTAGAACAATCTACAGTGGCAAGATTGCTCATGACCCCAAGGGGTAACCAGTTGGATGAATTACCAAAATTTAAAGAGATTTTCTATAGTATAGCTGTGATGAATGATTTGTAGGAAAATCTACATGTATGCATGCATAACAAACCCATAAAGTAATTCAACCAGTCAAAGAAAGGACACTTGCAAAGGCTTCATCAAGTTCATGACCTTTTTTGTCCTCACACTACTACTACTAGAACTTATCCTAGAGTCAGAATTTTGCCAATAATATCTTATTATCCAGAATGGAAGTAATGACTGTACATAATGTTTATGAAGACTAAGATTAGAAGTAATGCCTCAAATTAAAATGTAATTGCAGTAAACATGCAATCTGTGGTATACAAAGCATACCAAGCCTTAACACTCTGGCACAACCATCCAAGAACACTCTGTCCACAGGCTCACAGCACTTACTCCTAGGCCTCATGAATATGCATACTCTATTCCCAATGTGTTACACTTAAACATTTCAGCCACTGCCCCCAAACAAATGCATTTCCTACCTTTCCTACATTTCAAGCTAAAACGGAGTGTGCCAACGAATCACAAACACTCTTCTTAGCAACACATTCCTATCACTTTAAACGATGTCCGCTCCAAATTCACTGCGAGTTTAATCCAAAAAAATGCACCTACAAATTCAGTTCCGATCGCCTTCACCATGCATCACTGGGAGTTTAATCCAAAATGCACGGTCTACAAATTCAGTTCCTATCGCCTTCACCATGCATCACTAAAACATCCATCAAGACACAAATCCATTCGGCACCGTGATTGGTCGAAGTACAAGCTATTGGATACACTTTTCTTTTGAACATCCCATAACAAACAAACAAAGGGAGAATTGCTACTTGCATGGTGCCAGAGATCAGGGGTGGCCTCGTGGCGCAGTGGATAAGTCGCTGGTTTCCTATGCCGAAGGTCGCGGATTCGATTCCCGCAAGGGGCGAACATATGTGACTTAGGTACGAGACTATTGAGGCCACCGAGGGTTTTCTCCGGGCACTCCGGTTTCCTCCCTCCCTTCAATAATGGTACAGGATGCAGTCAATATAAAAATTTCAAAAATAAAAAAAAAAAGATTTTCTTCCGTATTCTAATAGCGATCTCCCTACCTTTACACCACCTGTTCGAGTGATGTATGTGTATTTTGGTGTGTGTGAGGGTAAATGAGACAGGTGAGAGTGTATGTTGGTATAGATCGCCGCGCTTTGAGCCTTGGGGAAAAGCGCGTTCATAGCATCCTGTATTATTATTATTATTATTAATATTATTATCATGGAACTAGAGTATGAAGAATGCCTGCTTGATAGAAGATTCCTTGGAGACATGTTAGAGGTGTACGAGTACATGCATGACCAATACAAAATCCAGTCAAGCTTCGGAAGTAACCATCAATACGGGATTTCAGAGGACATTTTGGGGGGCTGAGGGTCGTCAATGGCTGGAATGGTTTGCCAGAGGCTGTGGTGAATGTGCCAAGTGTAAGCTCCTTCAAAAATAGACTTGATAATCTGATGAGCGACTACCGGTATTCACTAGAACCACCCCCCATTTTGCAATCCAAGACAAGAGGCTTAATTATTGAGTGAACGCCACAATAATCCAGAAGAACAAGATACACTAGTTATAGGCTACTGGCCTTTGTGTTCCAGCATCTGTAAGCTATATTACACTTAAAAGTCTACATCTTCATCATCATTTGCACATCTAACTGAAATAGATTAGTCCTATCCTATCCCGTAACTCGAAGGTCGTTGGGGCACCACAGATGATCGTTTAACCAGTATACTCCATCTTTCTCTGTCCTCAGCAACCCTCATGGCTTCGTTCAGTGTTAAGCCAGTCCATTCTCGAATGCTGTCCTCCCACCTCTTTTTCTGTCTCCCTCTTCTTCTGCCTCCAGGCACTGTGCCTTGCAGGATGGTCTTTGCAAGGCCTGATGCTCTGGTAACGTGGCCATACCATCGGAGTTTTCGTTTCTTCACCACTGTTAAGCATGTCATCGTGTTGTCCAATGGCTTGTCTGATGATCTGTCAGACTTCGTTGTTAGTGATGTGCTGGGTATAGAAAATGCCCAGAAGTCTTCTGTAGCACCTCATCTCCATACTTTGTATTCTTCGTTGTAGATCTGCTGTGAGGGTCCATGTTTCTCAAGCGTACAGGAAGATGGAGATGACAAGGGAGCACAGCAGCCTTACCTTGGAATGTAGACTGATGGTCCTGTCTTTCCAAATGGGTTTCAACCATTGTGTCCCTGGGAAAGACACTTTACTCTCGTTTCCTACTCCTTTGGATGAGAGCATAAACCGAGCCGAGGAATAGTCTGTGCCACATGCACTCCATCATAACGAACTTTAAAGATCCTGACGCTCATGTCCTAGACGGGTGAGTGCTGGTAACAAGAACATACCTAGCATTTGGTTGCAGAGTCCTCAATAAGCTGAGGATGGCAGCCCCCAATGAAAGAAGAAGAAGAACCTTGTCAGGGCCGCAGTTGTTTGTGTGATCCTGGAAAGAACTTCCTTTCGGGATCCACTGTCTGTCAATGGCTCCTAAATATTTGAAGCTACGCACTGTGTTGAGGGATTGGCCTTAGACTTTGATGTCCATGTTGATGCCACATAGATTAGTAACCGAGTACTAACGATACCTAAAATGCTAAATTAATTAGTTATTTATAATTATAAAATTAAACTAGTTTTGGTAGTTATATTCTTATAATACTAATACGTAAAAGACATACTCAAAGTCAAACTAGAACAATTGTACAACTCTTCTTCTTCCGATCTATAACTGAGATCATTTCTGTTGAGTACTGGGGCGACGTATCACTCAGGATTTAAGGCCAGCAGAGAGGATCTGAATCTGAATCTGAAAGTATACACTGTGCTATAAAAACTGATATTTCTACAGTGTTGCGCGCAGGGAGCAAGAAAAAACTGTAAAAAGAAAAAAGCAACTCAAACGATAGAGGGTGGTAAGGGAAAAAACAACAACAAAAAACCTTACAGTCTGGCTACCATGGCGGTCCCCGGAGCTAGGCCCCGACCAGCACAGCCTCAGCCTTCATCATCACTACTTTCTGAAGGATGGAAAAAAGGCTAGAATCATAGAATGGGAGGGACTTTAGCCCCTGCTTGAAAAATGCCAAGCTGGGGGCCTCGGCTACTACTGCCGGTAAAGAGTTCCACACTGGAATTGTTCTGGGGAAAAAGCTGAATTTAAAGGAGTTGGTTTTGGTTGTCAGCTGACGGAATTTAAATTTGTGATTGGAACGGGTTCTAGAGGGCATGGGGGTCAGGTAGGGTGAAGCTGGGATGTCGACAAGGTTGTTGACCACTTTGTAGAGCATAGTCAGCTGAATCTTCTGTCGTCTGGACTCCAAGGTCTCCCACCCAAGGTCTTCAAGCATGGATGTTACGCTGCTTGTGTTGTAGTAGCGGTTGGTGGCATACCGTGCAGCGTGCTGCACGCCGTTGGACCATCTCGATCTTATGTACCTGGTCTTCTTGGTGGGGGGGATAAGGGAACAGGGATGAGCACCGAGGCCCTCGCAACGAAGGCCTCACACATGGAGCCTGGATGACCTCATCAGGCAAAGAGTTCAAGTTTTTGATGATCCGTGGCTAGAAATATGATTGGAGGTGGTCGGTGCGGGCGTACTGCAATCTATTTATTATTGCCACGCCGAGTTTTTTTCATTAGCATAGCATAGCATAGCATAGTTCGGCGTGCAGGCTAAAAGCCTTTGGCCCTCATAATTAATCTTAATGAGGGTCCACGACCCACCCCCCTGGCATCAGTGCCTACCAATTTAGAATTTTTTAACCTCCAACTTGGTGGAGTAGATGCTATCCTTAAACAATTTGTCCAAACTATTTTTGAACGCATTAAGTGATCCAGCATCCACAGCCTCGGCAGTCAGGTCATTCCAAGGGGTTACCACTCTATTAGTAAAATACTTATTAAATTTGCGAGTATTATTAAAAGTTTTAGTAAGTTTAAATTTGTGACCTCGTGTTAAACCAACATCATTAAAATTTAAAAGAGAACAAGTGGTTAAAGGATCATACAATTTGTGTACAATTTTAAAAATTTCGATTAAATCACCCCGCTGTCTCCTATATTCTAAACTGGGTAACCTCAGTGACTTCAGCCTCTCCTCGTAGGAGAGCCCTGACATTCCACAGATCTTCCTGGTGAATCTGCGCTGGATACCCTCGATCAAGTCAACATGCCTCCTTAAATATGGGCACCAGACAGGGTTAGCGTACTCCAAGATGGGACGTATAAGGGCCTTAAAGAGGGGGACCATTATGTCCTTGGATTTGTTACTTATAGTTCTTACAAGCAGGGCTGATATTTTGTTGGCTTTCTTAACAGTACTCTCAATGTGGTTCTCAAAGCTGAGCTCTGTATCCACTGTCACTCCAAGATCCCTCTCTGCACCAGTCGTCTCAATCTTACACCTTTCTTTACCATCATTCATAAAGTACTCATGCTGGGGATTATTTTTGCCCAAATGTAACACCTTACATTTTTCACTGTTAAATTTAAGTAGCCATGTCTCCGTCCATTCAACCAATTTGTCAATGCATTGCTGCATTCTCTCCTTAGACTCTTCACTTTCATCAACCTCTGCATATGCCTTTGTGATTAAAACTCCCATTGAAAGCCTGAAACTATCAAACATGACTACGATAAATTAAAAATCAATTACTGCATGCGCATTCACAAGAGATATGAAAGCAAAGGACAAGTAACTGCAACAGTAATATGAAGTAGAACGGCTCTGTTTAGTAAGTAATCTTACCAACTGTTCCGGCATCATTAGCACCCGCCATGTTGGAACAGTAGTCTGCAGAGTGGAGCAAAAGTAAAATAAATATTACAATAATAGAATGTGGCAGTACTCAAAAATTATAAATCAATTATAATTATAAAGAAATAGCCTTTATATATTTAATAACCTTTTTGGCATTCTTACAGAATATTTTTACCAGTTACTGTGGAAGCAAGATTTAGCGCGAAACTGTTTTGTTGTGATGACGTCACTGCATAGCTTTCTTCGCGGTGCTTCAAATGATGTCGAAGCAGACGACAAGCTAGCAAAACCTCGGAAATTTTCCCTATCCGCAAGACGAGCCAATGATAAGATTTCAAAAAAGTAAGTTTTACTTTGTTCGTATCGTAACTTTATTGCAATTATTTGCTTTCTGAAAAGAAAAGAAAATAGTTTTCATGTATATGAGACGTTGCCTGCAACGTCGTTGGTGCATGCGTTCCACAGGCACTACTCACTCCGTTGGCGTTGGGGACTGGTTTTGAAAATTTAACAACAATTTTGTAGGATTTGATAAGCAGATTTGGCTGAAATAGATCTAAACCTGTCAAAGTGACCGCGGATAGCCACCATTTCTTCTTTTTCAAAATTAAACTTCTTGGCGTGACATTAGACAATAACAATAGGCCTGGCCTATTTTAAATGTTAATAAAACTATTTCTACAAGGACATACCAAGAATTAAACATTCTTTAAATATGCATTCTCACAAACTATTATATTCGCCAATCGGGAAATTAGCCTGTCATTGATTATTGGTCAACTATTTGGGATACTGCTAGACTAGTAGCAATTCCGAGCCCCACTGTCTGATCCCTCTCAAATACTCCGATCCCTGATCCTGCTCACTGATCATCTGGGCAGCAAAATTTTGTTCAGTTTTTCTTCCCACAAAAACTTATTTACTTTTGTTGCAAACCTCCCACAATTGGCTGCAGAATTTTCAAGATGCTGAAGGTGGCGACCCAAATTAAAAGAAGAAGAAAGAACAAGCAATAGCTAGTAGTAAGTAGTAAGCATAAACTGCCTGCTGACAATGTAGTCCTGCTCACCACCGAAAGCAGAAGACGAATGGTCAGCCGGGGATAACAAATGTCGTGTCACCTTGTCCTGCATAAGCCAATGGCCTCTCCAATTGATACTGCACAACAGGAGCCACCCAAGGCTAGTCTAACCAAGAAATGCAAAAAAGACAACCTCTCTCCCAAGCTTGAACCAGTTGCCTCCAATTCCGCTACAGATCCCACAGCTCAAATCGTTTCATGTCCTCATGTCCTACTTAAGCATTTCAAACAATTTGCTATTGTTTTCTTCTATACTGCTGGGGCTTCTGTAAACACCACCAATTAACTACATAATCCTTCTGTGCACTTTTAATTTTAAACTATACACTCTCTGGAAATCCATAGCTATAAATTCCATCATCATCTTTTATTCCTTCAGCATTTAGCAACTGTCTTACCTATAGGGCTACTCCTCTTTTGGGGTCTTCTAACATGTCAAAACCTGCATGGTAGTATATGTTCAACATCTGTTATAGATAGTGCTCTCTTTTTTTCTTATTTCTGTTAATACTATTGTAACAAGACAGGACAGAATAAAGATAAAAGAGTCCAGTCCAAACAAGGAGTTCGGTTTATCCCCTGCTATACGTTTATTTTTTCGAAGATGTCGGATAACATTAGTTATAGAAATGAAAGATGAAACCCTGAAACACATTTTACGTGGCCACATGATGTTGGGTATGGCAGATTCTCGACTACTGCCACCTCCAGTCTGTTGCTCACTTGTGTGAATGCAACGGCTCTTCTTTGACAGGTGACTCCATAGTAATCATGACCTGCTGTTTCATCCATTCCATCTGTCACGTGACGCTGACGTAAGTCAAAATCCCGCGAACATCGTTAGTCCATACGACCCGAGCACACCCCACCCACACACTAAATAAGAACACAAACACCAGTGGTAAATTAACGAAACAACTCTTTTATTCCCCAAACGTACTAACTACCCACCCGTCCCTCTAACAGCACACACTTCCCTCACTCATACTCACAAGCATACACAACATATTTAACAATAAACAAATGATATTTACAAATGCAATGATGAAATGAAAATAAACTGATTTATGAAAACTTGTTTTTATATTCGCTATATTCAAAACTCTGAAAAAAATATGCGCATATTAAGGCCTTTCTTGTTATACTTTTATAACCTTTTACTCAAAGTTGTTTAAGCACTTTTTTCCAGGTCTCTTTTCCAAACTAGAATGAAACACTCCTTGACGTAAACCTTCCTGTAGACGATACAAAATTACCACCCCTGAAGACACGGCAACGCATAGGCGGCCCTCACAAGGTTCCCATCTGAACCGCACACGGTCCTCAGTACAGGGGGAAGGTAACTCGGCTGGGTGGCTCCTGCGTAGCGTAGCTGACCAGACCTCTCAGCGTCCAACCCAAGTCGGACCGGAACCAGAATCAGTTCAACCTCAGCCGCTCAGATCGTCTTGGCAGATGTTCAAAACAATCATCATCATCACCGGCAGCATCAACATCAGCATCAGTGCACTGAAAATACAGTCAGATATCCTAACATTTGCCAACACGATTATATTTGCCAAAACTGTCACCATCGTGTTGTCTTCACTGTTTTCCGCGCACAAACGTCATCACGAATAAAATCGTAACACAAAAACTGTATCAATGTCTATGTTTCATTGTTCATACTTGTTCCGATTTATGATTATTAAATGTCTTTCAGCGTACACAATCTTGACTACACTCTCTCCAAATTGTTTACTTTTGCCTTCGACTCAGATACTCCAGCACAAATCTTTACTATTGACATCATGCCTTATGAAAATACATAAAAGATGAAATTCAACAATTGTTTAGATACTAACCACAATCAAACCTTTAATGATATAGCAATGAAAAATACTTCCATTCAACTTATATTTTATTTTAAATGCAGTCATTCCTCTACTAAAATACTTATTAAATTTCCTTTTAAAAATACTGATAATATACTGACACATTATCTCCCTTGCGAAAATAATGAAAGCAAGGTATATGTACAGAATAATTCTCTCCCTTCGTTTAACAAAACGATTATACTGTATTCAATAATTTATTTACTATTAAATAAATAATAATAAGAAGAAAAATCCATCATAAATTAACAGAATAAAATTCCCCCTATGAACGTATTTACCCCAAAACGCTGACCTAACATAATGGTGAAAAATATTACATTCTACACGCTTACCTATTTACACACTCATACACCAGAGAATGCAGCACGCCACTAAAGAAAAACATGGGTATTTACCTCCACTGGTGATACGACCCCAACTGGCACGTAGACAACACAAGACAAGACAACACAAGTTGAGGCGTCCTTCAGTCTCCGCCGCACTCCTCCGGGTCACAGGGCATCCAAGTCAGGGCTACTGAAAATGGCCTTGCAGGGGAACCAATAGAGTTTCCACTACTGCTTACTAAGGATATCAAACACAGATATACGCCTAGTCCTACCCTCAGTGCGAACATCCGTCTTCTCTGACGCTTTCTGATTGACTGACCTCTATCATTTCAGTACAATACCCTTTGTAACTTTCTAGAATAGTGAACATGCTCAGCAAACAGCCGACCAGGCCTAAGCTGGTTTCCTCTCTCTCTATCACTTATGCGTACACTCTTGCTCGGAATTGACAGCTAAACGAGAAATAGCAACTAACTTACGAAAAGCACGAGTTTATGTACAGTTAAAAAAAATGTATGGTAGCCGGCGCGTGACACCATCAAGTCGTCTGCAGTGTCGGCCTTCGGCTGAAGACCCAACGAACGGAAAGCCACCAACAGTTTCTTCTCTACCTCTGATACCTCCATGATGTGAGCCAGATGTCGCCAAGCTCAAGTGTCAGTAGTCAATAACTGCTGCAGTGGTGTGTAACTCTTCTGTATCTTCGATGCAGGGGTCCCCTATTGGGCGCCACTTGTGACAAGACAGGACAGGATAAAGATAAAAGAGTCTCTCATCCAGAGTCCAGTCCAAACAAGGAGTTCAGTTTATCCCCTGCTATATGTTTATTTTTTCGAAGATGTCGGATAACATTAGTTGTAGAAAAGAAAGATGAAACCCTGAAACACACAACATAAAATCCATGCTCACTACCAATCTCCATTCTGTTTCATTCTCACTATTCTCAAAAATATATAGATCTATCAAAATTAATTCTATATTTATCACATTAATAACGGCTTAAAATAATAAACATTAATAGGAAATAACTATAGACTATATTACAGAAAAGAGAATCCACAAAACAATTATTTTAAAAATGGCTACAGTGAACATGTTGATGCTCACTCATACTAAAGAAAATCCAATGACAATAAAAAGATATAATTATTGTCCCAATAAAAAAAGGTAATTATATACTACTCAAAATAATACAAGGGCCACTTGGACATATGGGTCTCTCTTTAAATCAGAAACACGAATTCAATGTATTAGTTCATCATATTTTATTGCAATCATTTCTGCCTCAATAACAAAAAAGATTTGAGACACCATGCGCTTAAAATTCGAGTAAATTCAATTTAACAGGACATACCCCTCATTTACAAAATCAAAACTTTAGAAACCAAAAATCTATAGAGTCAGCATCGGGTGTGGCCACCGTTTGCATCAATGCAGTCTTGGCATCGTTGTCTCATGGACAGTATCAGGTTATGGAGGATGTTTCCTGGGATGGCCAACCACTCTTGCTGGAGAACTTGGGCCAGCAGTGATGGAGAAAGTTTTTAAGCTAGGGGTATTTATACCCTCAACCAAAACAGGTGGGGGTTTTCATACCCTCATTGCAAACATAAGGGTTTTTTTATACCCCCTTTCAGTTTTGTAGGGGGTACACCAACATTTTCTTTCAGTGTTAGCCACGGAATTTCCAGGAGCCATTTCTCCTGGAAAGTCTTTTCATCAGTTTGAGTTTCTTCAGCCGGGCCCGGTTGTGGCTCACCTTTTTCTTCTCTTACCGAGCACTTAAAGCCAAAGGCTCACAAAAAAGTTTATTTTTCTTTTCCTTCTTCTTCTTTTAATTTTTTTTTAGCAATTAGTTTTGTCTGCTTTATTTTTCCTTTTCTTTGGCTTCCCCTCAGATCGCTGCTTGTCGGCCATGTTTAATGTTGGGTTGTTGTCAATCTTAAATAGCCAGTCAAAAGCGTCGAAAAAAAATAGTGAATATTATCGTGCATATGATTGGCTGTTTCTCGGAAGCGACAGAATGAATAGGAGGGGGAGAGAGGGTGGTAGGCGGTCGCGCAGGACGCACAGGCACACGATCCAAATCGAGCGAAAGCTGTACGCACGGCAGTGCATTCAAGTACTTTCAGACTGTGGCTAAAAACTCCCTTAGTTCCGCCTCGTAGGGTCCCTTAACGCAGGCTTGACTGCTTATAACCAGCTGAGAAACGGCCAGCGACCCACAGCACAAGCTATGCAACTGGCACTCGCCTGGAAGCTTATAATTACTTTAACCGCGCGCCAAGCTCTGTACTGTATAGGGCCAGGCAGGGGGCTGGCCGGGCGGCTGCGCTACATGCAATTGAGTGCCTATTGCTTGCACCATTAGCACCACAAGACTTTTGTAAATTCGCTGCAATTACAGAGACCAGCAACCAAACACAAGAAGAGCTTTTATAATGTCGACTACATCACCAGAAAGTTCAAACTTTGTAGTAAGTGACTTCAAATGGTGAACATTGTAAGAAGGATTCAAATGTGTAATTACAATGTACACGTATACACACTCGAAAACGTAAAACCGGTCCACTGCTAGTAAGCTTATAGTGCAGGACCGGACAGCTAGTGCCGTCAAATCGACTTAAATATAACACAAACCAAATCGACTTCGTGGTTATAGATTATGCTAACACAAAACACAGATATGGAAGTAACTAAATGCAAACCATTATCACAATACAAAGGATATTCCACATAAGACGATCACTTTTAGTACACAAAAATAGGATGATGAGCCATACGTTTCCTCATAGCTGTGTACTGCAGAGAGCGTGGCATTGGCGTCTGCATCTGGATCTGCATGCGCTAGGCTCCAAGCTTCGCTAAAAATAGCTTGCACATGCAGGCAGAGAGTCATGTTTTACACAGGGCTGCACTGCCGTGTACGCACGACCGAAATAGTTGTACCTGATGATACCTCCCAGCAACTTAGCTTTACGTTTTCATACCCCTTTGGCACTGACTTTGTGCGTGTTTATACCCTTTCATTACATTTTCGTTACGTGATTTCCCAACTCAGTACGTGAAACACGTACGATTGTACGTGATCTCCATCACTGGCCAGAACTTCAAGGTTAGCTCCTGGAGGGAGGTTTGCCCGTGTCTATCGACCCAAGACATCCCACAGATGTTCTATGGGGTTCAACTCGGGTGATCGAGCCGGCCAATCCATCCTTATGACGTGCTGTTGCTGCAGGAAGTCATTGACGATACGCGCTCGGTGGGGTCTGGCATTATCGTCCTGTAGTATGACACCTTCCCCAATGGCCCTCAGAGCTGGGAGAACCCTAGGTTGTAGGACGTCATCCCTGTAGCCAATACCGTTTAAGTTGCCATGAATTTGGAGCAGGGGTGTTCTGAAGTTTAATGCGAAACCACCCCACATCATGACAGATCCACCACCAAAGTGGTCATGCTCGCGCACCGTCGCATCAGCAAAACGCTCCCAAGGACGCCTCCAAACATTCACTCGACGGTCGTTGAAAGACAAGGAGAACCGAGACTCGTCTGTAAAGAGCACCCTTGACCAGTGTTGCCTAGTCCACACCAAATGACGCCAAGCCCAGGCCAAACGCGCTGCACGGTGAGCTGGGGTGAGCAAAGGCCGTACTGCTGGTCGTCTTGATCGCAGGTTTGCCTCGTGTAGACGGTTGCGAATTGTCTGGTCACTGACGTTAACATTGCTGGCTGCGTGAAGCTGTCTTCTGATGGAGTTTGCTGTAGCGGACCTCATCCTCAGAGCTGACAGGGTGATGAAATGGTCTTGTCTTGCAGTGGTAACGCGGGGGCGTCCGGACCTTCTTGGTTCTTGGACGCTTCCAGTGTTGTTAAAGCGCTCCTGCAGCCTTTGCCCGCAGCCTTTGGACAACGGAGTGGGACACTCCCAGCCGCCTGCCAACTTCTCTCACCCCCACCCCTTCCTGAAGCCATGCAATAGCTCTGCCTCTATCCGCATCAGTCAATCGTCGCCTTGGGGGCATGGTTAGAAAAGCAGCAAAAGCACTGCCATTTATACCCAGAAAAAAGCACCGATTGTTGAACTGAACTCACAAAATGCAAGCCTTTCGCATGCAAATCACTTTTTAATGTTGAAAATTTTGCTTTATTAGCAAGACAACAGTAAATTAGGGTCATTTTTTTTGTAAAAATTGGGTTTGTTTTTCAACTCGGTGCAGAAAGTTCAAAACTCACACATGTGATTACTTGTCAGAATAAGATTGTCTTGAATGTTACTGTACAGGATAAGTTTTGAAATAAGCAATATAAGCGATATTATTAATAGCAGCAAAAAATAATTAAACTAAATGAAATATGAGAGTGGCCCTTCAATTATTTTGAGTAGTATATTTTAAAGTACAACATGTCTTTTACTCAGTCTGTTGTACCTAATCTTTGGAAGATGTCATGCATAGTACCTGTTCCTAAAAAGAATCCAGTCAAAGTTTTTAATGATCTTCGCCCTGTTGCTTTAACCTCTGTCACGATGAAAGTTTTTGAAAAATTTGTTCTTAATAAGTTATATGTTTTAGTATAAGATTTTATTGACCCACTGCAGTTTGCCTATAGAAGTAAGAGAAATGTTGAAGACGCTGTTCTTTTTGTTCTCAACAAAATGTACTCACATTTAGAAAATGCAAATTCTTGTGTCAGGCTTATATTCTTTGATTTTAGTAGTGCTTTTAATACTATGCAATGCCATTCACTTGTTCAAAAACTAGCAGGCATGAATGTTGATATTAGAACTATTCTATGGATTTTTGACTATCTTACAAATAGACCTCAGTTTGTCAGAGTTCAAAACAATTCCAATTCTATTGTATACAATTCTAATATTGTGTTGACTAATACAGGAGCCCCTCAAGGAACTGTTCTAGCACCTTTTTTGTTTTCTTTGTACACCGCAGACCATAGACAAAAGCACGAATCCTGTCCCTTGATAAAATTTGCAGACGACACGGCACTCTCTGGTCTTATTACCAACAACATGGACAACATGTACAGAGATGAAATAGATAGCTTTGTCAACTGGTGTGATTCGAATTTTCTAGATCTAAATGTAAGCAAAACAAAAGAAATGATAATTGATTTTAGGAAGGGAAACAAGTTTGATTTTAATCCTATCTTTATCAAAGGAGAAGAAGTAGAGAGAGTGCATGCATATAAGTATTTAGGTGTGGTTATCGATGATAGATTCACTTGGAAAGATAACACAAACTACATTTACAAGCGACTGCAAAGTTGAATGTTTTGTTTAAGAAAACTGAGATCCTTTAATGTAAAACAGGAAATTTTACAAATGTTTTATACAGCTGTAATAGGAAGCATCATTTCTTTTGGAATCTCATGTTGGGGAGGAAACGTATCACAAACAGAAAAACGAAGATTGGACAAACAGATAAAAAGGGCTAGTGGGGTGATTGGGAGGGAACAGGATGACATGGCGACGATACATAGCAGACAAGTGACAAAAAAGCTGACTGCAATTTTGGCTGACAGTAACCATCCACTTTTCTTGGAATTTGACTCTCGACGGATAGACAGGAGTGGACGTTTTAGGGCACCAGCGGGAACATCAAATAGGTACAGGAACTCATTCATACCACTTGCCATTCAAGCACATAACAAACAAGTCGGTAGGTCTTACTAAACATACTCTACAACTCTCATGCAGCTTAGTTAGTTTATTTTTTTATTTTTTCTTTATTTATTTATTTATTTTTAAAACTGCTTAATTGAAATATCTGCATTATGAAAATATGTCCAAGTGTTTGAAGATCATTAATAATGTATAAATATTTATGTGTGTGTAAAAGAAGAATGAATGGACATGTTTAATTGACAGACAATGTAATTTCCATGCTTTTGGATTAATAAAGTAATATCTTATCTTATCTTATCTTATCTTAATAATAATAATAATAATAATAATAATAATAATAATAATAATAATAATAATAATCTACATGTATGTTATTCACATAGATGCAAATAGTTTAGATTTGTGACTTACCCTATTTGTGGAACAAGGGCTACACAATTCATAAAGAAGTCTTGCCTCTAAGGTTATCATAGAAAAAGTCCAAAAAATATCTAATTACAGAATATATATATCCTATTCAAAACTAATCACATAGTGTTCAACTTTCTCCCAGCAATAAAAAAAATAACCGGTTTATACAACTTACTAATAAGAACAATACTCATTAGAAGAATAAAAATACAACCTTAGAGAAATAATCAAGGTAACTCAAAAACCATCTTAGTCATACACTTTTTACTTCCCTCTTCCTCATCATCATCATCATCATCATCATCTCTCTCTCTCTCTCTCTCTCTCTCTCTCTCTCTCTCTCTCTCTCTCTCTCTCTCTCTCTCTCTAATTACCACCAAGGCACATCAGACAAAACGAAGAAGAATAAAGGGAAATAACCTCGAACATACTACCAAACACAGTACCTAACTCATTAAAAATACTGCTGGTAACACTATAAATATAATGTCTGGTTTGAAATTATCTATGGCTACTAAGAATTCATCTTTTTTGTGGGAGAAGTAATCTGTATTACTATATTAAATCGACAGATATTTTTCTTCATCATCATCACAAACTGGTTTAGAAAATGGCATAACACCTACTTCACAATCTTCCCCAACACCATCCACACATTCACTTAAATTATCTAATGAAGAAGAAAAAGAGCTAGAAGAATAACAAGCAGAAAACTCTGAAAATAACCCCGAGGCCAAACCATAAATTGGCAAATTTGTGTAGGTAGCTTCAAAATATGAATAACCAGGATTCATTAATATGCAATTAAAACAGTTATTTTTGAAAATAAAATCTCTCTGAATGATTACAAACAGATCAACATATACCTCTTGCCAACAGATTAAAATTTTATAAAGGAATTTTTATGCATTTCTGATAAGTCACTCTCCTACATTTCTTCTCTTTTTGCTATGAACATAAGATTTTGAACCAAACTTAATATACAATTTTCAAAAATTGATCTGTTTAAAACCAAAACATTTGGGTTCCTCTTTATGGAATATTAACTTTCCAGAAATTCTCCGCAGTGCAGGCACTAAATACACACCCTTAAAAAAAATCGTTTACTGCACATTAAACATTTGTTAATTAGCTTCTTAGAGTTTTACATTAATAACATTCATTTTTTAAAATAAGTTTGTGTGTTTGTGCATGCAGGCGTCTGTGTACATTATGATTATGATGTAGACTTCTAACAAGCACAGCTCTATGCTGGCTGCATGCATCTGTGTACATTATGATTATGATGTAGACTTCTAACAAGCACAGCTCTATGCTGGCTGCATGCATCTGTGTACATTATGATTATGATGTAGACTTCTAACAAGCACAGCTCTATGCTGGCTGCATGCAGGCGTCTGTGTACATTATGATTATGATGTAGACTTCTAACAAGCACAGCTCTATGCTGGCTGCATGCATCTGTGTACATTATGATTATGATGTAGACTTCTAACAAGCACAGCTCTATGCTGGCTGCATGCAGGCGTCTGTGTACATTATGATTATGATGTAGGCTTCAAACAAGCACAGCTCTATGCTGGCTGCATGCATCTGTGTACATTATGATTATGATGTAGACTTCTAACAAGCACAGCTCTATGCTGGCTGCATGCAGGCGTCTGTGTACATTATGATTATGATGTAGACTTCTAACAAGCACAGCTCTATGCTGGCTGCATGCGGGCGTCTGTGTACATTATGATTATGATGTAGACTTCTAACAAGCACAGCTCTATGCTGGCTGCATGCTCAGGGCATGTGTGTGTGTGTGTAGGCGTGTGTGCAGGCATGCGTGCAGGCATCTGTGTACATTATGATTATGATGTAGACTTCTAACAAGCACAGCTCTATGCTGGCTGCATGTGGGCGTCTGTGTACATTATGATTATAATGTAGACTTCTAACAAGCACAGCTCTATTATGGCTGCATGCTCAGGGCATGTGTGTGTGTGCGTGCAGGCATGCATGCTTCTTCATGTTTTTTTTCATGTTTTTTCTTCTTATCTTAAGGTTTCTGTGGTAATCCCAATACAAGGCAAAATATCCCGTGGACAGTTGGGTGGTGCGCAGTCACTAATTAAAAGACTGCTAAAAAAACAACCACAATAACAACATGCAGTTTACAATCAAACAACTAGACCTACTTCATTGCACACAACCTAGTTGAGACTGGCCAAGTGTCTCTTACAAATCTCCACAGCTAGTTAGCAGGCCTATCTTTACCAGGTGAAGTAACAACAAAAGTTTATTCTCCTTTTTACTGCCACATGGGAGTACGATTGTGAACCAATAATGTAATTCTTACAGAAATCCTGCAACGTTGTCGCGACTAGCTGCAAAGATTAATGGAGAGGTGAACGTTAGCCTGAGATAATCTCAGCTACACAGTGTGACTTTATTGCACTTGCTCACTTTCACACCTCCAGGTGGGCCTGTCTGGTTAATTATTAGTAGTCCCAACCAGCATAGCTCCCCTCTTCTTTGGTCCTTATATGCCCCTAGCCTAAATAATTCACCTGACAACTTTCTATCCTATCCTATCCTGTCCCGTAACCCGGAGGTCATAGGGGCACCACAGAAACGTACTGAAATCTCATCATTCATTCTTGAGAATGATCTTGACATCATGTTTGTGGTGGAGACGTGGTTGAAGGCCCGGGGCGACGAGGCTGCGTGTGCGGACCTTACTCCGAGTGGTTACGCATTCAAGTCCTTCCCTCGCCCGACTGGACGTGGTGGGGGCATAGCCGTGATTTTTAGAAACAGCTTCACACCTCACCTCACCTTCACAAATACTTTTTCGTTTGAACATGCGTCGTTTGAGCTTGTACAGGTGTCGCTTACATCTGTGCACAGTGTTGTTCACTTCATGTGTTTATATAGACCGTGGCCGACCTCAAAGAACAAGCTAACTGAGGTCATGTTCTTCGAACAGATGCCCGAGCTGCTAGATCATTGTAATTTACTGCATGGTCATGTGTGTCTGTTGGGTGACTTTAACTTTCATGTGGACTCTCCGCAAGATCGGAGTGCTAGAAAGCTCCTTGATCTCCTTAGTATGTACAATCTACGTCAGACGGTGGTTGAACCCACCCATAAGCATGGTCATACTCTGGACTTGGTGATCGAGAGACCTTCTGATGGAATTCATCGTGTGTCAGAGGTGACGCGGGCTCTGGAGTCAGACCACTTCTGTGTGTTAGCGCAGTTTGACATGGTCCTACCGTCTCCTGTCCCCGTGTACCGTGTTGTGCGTAACCTAAGTGCCATTGATAGAGTGGCATTCCAGAACGATCTCAGCACTGAGTTGGCTCGCTTCGAAGACTGCTCTGCTGATCAATATAATACTGCCCTTAAGGCCGTACTAGATAAGCATGCCCCTGCTTCTAGACGCAAGGTGTCATCGAGAAAGGTGACTCCGTGGTTTGGTCTTCTTGGTAATGACCTGCTTCAGGCCAAGAGAGATCGTCGTCGTGCCGAGAAAGAGTGGAGGGTGTCTGGTTTGACTGTATATGAGCAATTGTACAAAAAAGCCAAGAATGTTGTGACCTTCCTCGTTCACAAAGCAAAGTCTGTTTTTTACACTAATCAGATCAGCCAGGCACAATCAAGCAAAGAGTTGTATCGCATTACTAATGATCTGTGTGCCAGAACTAGTGCTACCCATCTCCCCACTGTTTTCCCTTTGTCCTCACTCCCTGGCGTGTTCTCCAACTACTTTGTGACCAAGGTAGAAAAGCTAAGAGATGATATTGATTCTCAGCCCTCTGTCCCACAACCCCTTGGTAGACCATTCAGTGGCGATCCCCTAGTATCGTTCACCCCTGTCACTGAATCAGACGTCAGGAAGATCTTGACCAGTTCAGCCCCTAAAACCTGCGATCTTGACCCGATTCCGACCCCCCTCCTCTTTGAGTGTTTAGATGTAGTGCTCCCCACCCTGACTAAGATCGTAAACGACTCCCTTGCTTCTGGAACTTTTCCGGACGTCCACAAAACTGCTCTTGTCACCCCATTGTTGAAGAAACCTTCGTGTGATCACAATGACTTGAAAAACTTTCGTCCCGTCAGTAACTTGTCATTTGTCTCTAAACTAATAGAAAAAGTTGTCCTGTCCCGGCTCTCTGATCACCTCACATCAAACCATCTGTTCAACCCCCTGCAGTCTGCGTATAGGTCTGGACACAGTACGGAAACGGCTTTAGTGAAAATTGTAAATGACCTCCTACTTGCCTTAGATCAAGGAAAAGTTTCTATTCTAATGCTGCTTGATCTATCAGCAGCATTTGACACCATTGACCACGGTTTTCTCCTCATTCGCCTGGAATATGTTTTTGGAGTCCGCGATTCTGCGCTTCTTTGGTTTTCTTCCTACTTGTCCAACCGTACTCAGTCTGTCTCCATAAACAGTAGCACATCTGATCCTGTTCTGCTGCGCCATGGCGTGCCCCAAGGGTCCGTATTGGGTCCTGTATTGTTTGTTTTATACACCTCGCCTCTCGCTGATGTCATGGCTGCCCACTCAGTTCTTCATCATTCCTATGCAGATGATACCCAGCTACAGAAGTCTGCCGATCCTAAAAGTTTTGGCACTCTGGTGCGCTCAATGCAAGAATGTATCCTGGACGTTAAATCCTGGATGGCATTTAACAAGCTAAAACTAAATGACGAAAAAACGGAAGTCATGGTTGTCTCTTCTCCACGCATGTCTTCCTCCATTCAACTCCCAGAGTACATTACCATAGGCAATGCTATTGTCCCTTTCTCTGATACAGTAAAGAACCTAGGCGTCACGCTAGACTCCCACCTTACTATGCATGCACAGGTACTGAGCATCATTCGTGCTGTCAACTTTGAACTCCGCCGTATTGGTTCGATTCGGCACTATCTGTCTGAGCAAGCTGCAAAGACTCTTGTCTCTGCGTTCATATTGTCTCGTCTGGACTATTGTAATGCCTTGCTGCATGGCTGTCCCCAGTACCTCCTTATCAGGTTACAGAAACTGCAGAATAATGCTGCCCGCCTAATCCTGAGAATCCGCAAGTCTGAGCACATTTCCCCCCACCTTCAAGCACTTCACTGGCTTCCTATAGAGACACGCATCAAATACAAAATCGCATGCCTTACTTTTGGTGCATTTACACAAACGGGACCCGCATACCTCACAGATATGATTCAGAAATACACACCATCCAGAACACTCCGCTCCTCGGCAGACACCTCCATTCTTTCCACCCCTAGAGTTAACACTAAATCCTTTGGTGAACGCTCTTTTACCGTTGCTGCTCCTCTCGTCTGGAACTCTCTCCCTGCCAGTCTTCGTCACTCTCCCTCCCCTGACTCTTTCCGCACAGGCCTAAAAACTCATCTTTTCCCACTTGCATACACATAAACATTCCTCCCCCTCCCCCCGCACCCTTCCGCCCCTCGTGTCCGTGCCTGCATCTCAGTGACTTACTTTGCCTGCGAGTATGCCCTGCTTGTGTTTTGTCATGTATGTTGCTGATTATTTACGCGTGATATGCTAATTGTTTGTATGGTTTAATTGTTAATGTTGTTTAATTGTCTTGCTCTGATTATGTTGTACTATGATTTGCTTGTGTGAAGTTGTATGTTTAGTGCTTTTGTCTCTATGACCCTGTTGTTTGTACTGCCGTGGTTTTACTGTGTGCTTATACATCCTTTCGCGCTTTGTATGAATGGCTATGTTGTTGAGGTCTTGATTGGTATGCTTTGCTTGTTTGTTGATTTTGTTTTTAAATATTGTGCTTTCTATGTGTAGCATGATTTTGTAAATGGCTGTTATTGTAAAGCGCGTTGAGCATTTATATGAAAACGCGCTATATTAAATATACATTATTATTATTATTATTAGATGATCGTTTAACCAGCATACTCCATCTTTCTCTGTCCTCAGCAGCCCTAATGGCTTTGCTTAGTGTCAAACCAGTCCATTCTCGAATGTTGTCCTCCCACCTCTTTTTCGGTCTCCCTCTTCTTCTACCTCCTTGCACTGTGCCTTGCAGAATGGTCTTTGCAAGACCTGATGATCTAGTGACCTGGCCATACCATCGGAGTTTCCGTTTCTTCACCACTGTGAGCAGGTCATTGTGTTGTCCAATGGCTTGTGTGATGGTCTGTCAGACTTCGTTGTTACTGATGTGTTGGGTATTGGAAATGCCCAAAAGTCTTCTGTAGCACCTCATCTCCATGCTTTGTATTCTTCGTTGTAGATCGGCTGTGAGGGTCCGTGCTTCGCAAGCATATAGGAAGATGGAGATGACAAGGGAGCGCAGCAGTCTTACTTTGGAATGTAGACTGATGCTCCTGTTTTTCCAAATGGGCTTCAACCTTGTCAGGGCAGCAGTTGTTTGTGCGATCCTGGAGAGGACTTCCTGTCGGGACCCATTGTCTGATACAATGGCTCCTAAATATTTGAAGCTATGCACTGTGTTGAGGGATTGGCCTTGGACTTTGATGTCCGTGTTGATGCCATTGGTGTTGTTGGTCATCATTTTGGTCCTCTCTGCACTTATTTCCATTCCATAAGCTCTGGAGGTGGTGTCAAGCCTCTGTACCAGCTGTTCAAGTTCTTGTTCCTCTCCAGCCAATCCATCAAACGAAGATTGGAGATTGCTCTACCCCCTATGCTGACTGTGCCTTCGTGATCTGCAAGAGCATCTGACATGATGCGCTCTAGGAAGATGTTGAACCAGTTCCCGATGACGCTGTTATGGAAGACTGCACTGGTAGGCTTGTCATACAGGCTTTTGATGACTTCAATAATTTTAGGGCTGATGTACACTTTCATTGTTGCCCATTTTCGGTCTCCCTCTTCTTCTACCTCCTTGCACTGTGCCTTGCAGAATAGTCTTTGCAAAGCCTGATGATCTGGTGACGTGGCCATACCATCGGAGTTTCCGTTTCTTCACCACTGTTAGCAGGTCATCGTGTTGTCCAATGGCTTGTGTGATGGTCTGTCAGACTTCGTCGTTGGTGATGTGTTGGGTATAGGAAATGCCCAGAAGTCTTCTGTAGCACCTCATCTCCATGCTTTGTATTCTTTGTTGGAGATCTGCTGTGAGGGTCCATGCTTCGCAAGCATATAGGAAGATGGAGATGACAAGGGAGCGCAGCAGTCTTACTTTGGAATGTAGACTGATGGTCCTGTCTTTCCAAATGGGCTTCAACCTTGTCAGGGCAGCAGTTGTTTGTGCGATCCTGGAGAGGACTTCCTGTCGGGACCCATTGTCTGATACAATGGCTCCTAAATATTTGAAGCTATGCACTGTGTTGAGGGATTGGCTATGGACTTTGATGTCCGTATTGATGCCATTGGTGTTGTTGGTCATCATTTTGGTCTTCTCTGCACTTATTTTCATTCCATAGGCTCTGGAGGTGGTGTCAAGCCTCTGTACCAGCTGTTCAAGTTCTTGTTCCTCTCCAGCCAATCCATCAATGTCATCTGCAAAACGAAGATTGGAGATTGCTCTACCCCCTATGCTGACTGTACCTTCATGGTCTGCAAGAGCATCTGACATGATGCGCTCTAGGAAGATGTTGAAGAGTGTTGGAGAGAGTAGGCATCCTTGACGCACACCGATTGTTGTTCTGAACCAGTTCCCGATGGCGCTGTTGTGGAGGACTGCACTGGTAGCCTTGTCATACAGGCTTTTGATGACTTCAATAATTTTAGGGCTGATGTTGTACACTTTCATTGTTGCCCATAGAGCTGCATGCCAGACTCGGTCAAACGCCTTCTTGAAGTCTATGAACACATGATATAGATGTTGTTGGTGCTGTAGGTATTTCTCACAGATTATTCTGAGGTTGAAAATCTGTTCAGTGGTACTTTGCCCTGCCCTGAATCCTGTTTGTTCTTCAGCTATGATTTGTTCAGCTTCACCTGACATGGGGGCTTAGGGAGAGGCATTCCTGAACCAGCCTTCAGTAATGGACTTGAATGTTTGGGGTGGAGGTGAGGATGCTGGCTGCAGAAGTATAAGGGAGGAGACCGTTCCCTATGTGGATGTCAGAAGGGAAGAAGAAATCTAAGTGAGGTTTTGTCCTGGAATGACCGGTACCTGCAGCTTCTGCATTGGACCTCCGGTGGTGCACTGGGCTGGTCTGAGTGTTCCCATGGCACAACCTCAATGTGACCACCCATAATTTTGTACGTCATGATGGCCTTCAAAGTGATATGCCACAACTTTAGAACATCAAGCCCATGTCCGACTTTCAGTGTGGAAAATATGCTGAGTGCTGTGAACTGGCCATTGTTAGAACTTCAACAAAGGGAGTGGAACAGCTTGCCATAAAACATTATTGACAGAACATTGGTTGAAGTTTTCACTAGCAGGCTATCAATACTCCCGGCTAAAAGTCACAAAAAATACAGTGAATATTTGGTGTGTCACATTCTAATATACAATAATCACATGCACCCCACCACCACCACCCCATCCTCCCCACACACATACACTATAGGTACCAACCTAGCTGTCTCTCTCATCCTGTATATATATTAATATGTGAAATTATTGACAGTGTATTAAGTAACATTTTCTGTTTAATTTTCAAGCTAACAAGCTTATGTGGTCACAAACTGTTAAAATCTCAAGTTCATCAGAAGCTGCAGTACTGATCCCCAGTGTCATCTAGAAGAAGTTTTATATAAAAATCCATGTTGGTGTAACACATGTGTCTGTTCACAGGATGTCAATCAGCAAATGATAATAATGGAGAAGAGGACAGCAATGGCCATGAACTTTCCTCTGGAGACGATTGCTGATGTACTTAAGTGCTGCAGTGCTGGAAGTGATTTCAACGCTGAGATAGAGTTCTTGGTTGCACTCTCCCCACAACCAGTGGCGGCAGTGGATGACAAGAGTGGATGTCTGATCACCATGTCTGATGCTGACATCGCTGACAATGAAAGAATCCTATCATCAGCTGCCAGCCAAAGAAGCTGTAAATTCTCTTCTCACAAGTATGCCCTTAACAACGAAGATGAAGAAACGTTGGATGTGGACTTGGGGTGTGGTGATCTGTTGCACTGGAATGGGTCACCAGCCACAAGCTCTCCTACCCCTCCATCACTTTCCTCCATTCCGCAGTCCACCCAACAATTGTACAGCCTTTCTCACTGTTGTGAGGGAAAGCCTGAGCTGAGTGTGTCACACAGTGTTACTCATTGTAAAGTACTGTATCCACAAGCTGATCTCAGCAGTTTGTGTCAGGACTGTGTTTTGGGAGAGAGGTTTGTGAGTTACGTGTTCAGGCGCAGGTTTGGGCTAGCTGATTCCCAACATGAAGAAAATGGTGAGGTTTGTCAGCAGACACTTGTGGACCCACAGCTGGAGGATATTCTGTACAAACATCTGGACTCCGTCATCGGAAGGTGAGAAATCTACAGTAAGACCTAAAGCAATAATCATGTAATGTAATGTAAACTATAGAAAGTGGACTGTACAAGAGATAAAAGCAGAAAAAGAGACTGGGATGAATAGAGAGAGGGAGTAGGAGTACAAGAAGAGGAGAGGAATGTATACAGTGACAAATGGGGGGGGGGGGGGGGGGGGGGTAGGTGAGGGGGGTGAGTAGGAAGGAGATTGCAATATAATTTATTTGCATCTCAAACATGATGATGATATAAGTGATGATGTGATGATGATGATGATGATGTACAGCCCAAGAATCTTTGAATTCGTGGCGCAGTGGATTAGTCGCCGGTTTCCTATGCCGAAGGTCGCGGGTTTGATTCCCGCAATTAGGGGCGAACATATGTGACTTAAATACGAGACTATTGAGGTTGCCGAGGGTTTTCTCTGGGCACTTCAGTTTCTCCCTCCCTTCAATAATGGTACTAGACGCAGTCAATATAAAAATTTCAAAAAATTAGATTTTCTTTCCATCTTCCAATAGCGATCACTCTGCCTTTACAACACCTGTTAGAGTGATCGATCGATGTGTATTTATTTCTGTGGATGAGACAGGTGAGCGTGTATGTTGGTACAGATCGCCGCGCTTTAAGCCTTATTGATTTGGGGAAAGGCACATATATAGCATCTATTATTATTATTATTATTATTATTATTATTATTATTAACACCAAGTTCGTGTGTCTAATATGTTTTGCTAAAATTAGGTGATACATATTTCATTTATGTTAATATCATGATATTTACTTGATGTACTTGATAGTCAGTTATTTACTTAATTATTATTCAGTTGTTTACCTGATTAATGTTCATTTGTTTCTATCCTATCCTATCCTATCCAATAACTCGAAGGTCGTTGGGGTACCACAGACGATAATTTAACCATCCAGCGTACTCCATATTCTCAGCAACCCTCATGGTTTCACTTAGTGTCAAGACAGTCCATTCTGGAATGTTGTCCTCCCACCTCTTTTTCTGTCTCCCCCTTCTTCTGCCTGCTTGCACCTTGCCTTGGAGGATGCCTCTGATACCATCAGAGTTTCAGTTTTTTCACCATGTCATCATGTTGTCCAGTGGCTTGTGTGATGGTGCTTACAGATGATGATGATGTGATGTGATGATGGCTTGTGCGATGCTCATCAGATTAAAAACTTTTGAAAAGCCCAAACGTCGGCTTAAAACAATTGGTGAGCAGTCTTTTTGTTTTCAAGCACCCGAGGTTTGGAATGTGCTGCCTGCCCGTTTAAGATATTGTACAGACCTTGTTTCCTGCAAGAGCTGCTTAAAAGCGCACTTGTTCCGCAAGGCATTTTCTTTGTAAATAGTAAGAACAGTAATAATACTTTCTGAATGTTGCTGGACATGATGTAGTGCGAATGTTGTGATGATGCGTACAAATGATGTGTGTAAGCATATTGAGTTGTTATTCTAATGAAACATGCGCTGTACAAATGCAATTTATTATTATTATTATATTCTGTCAGACTTCTTTGTTGGTAATGTGCTGGGAATAGGAAATGCCCAGAAGTCTTCTAGACCACCTCATCTCCATGCTTTGTATTCTTCTTTGTGGGTCTGCTGTGAGGGTCCATGTGTTTCACAAGAGTATACGAAGATGGAGATAACAAGGGAGCATAGCAACCTTATCTTGGAGTTTAGATTGTTGGTACTGTCTTTCCAAACGGGCTTCAACCTTGTCAGGGCAGCAGTTGTTTTTGCGATCCTGGAGAGAACTTCCTGTCGGGACTGATTGTCTGATACAATACTCAATAGCTCCTAAATATTTGAAGCTATGCACTGTGTTGGTGCCATTGGTGTTGTTGGTCATCATTTTTTTCTTCTCTGTCACAGGGCGGTCTGTGATGAAAACCGGGTAGTCTGTGTGGGTGAAGAGTATAAGGGCGGGGGTAGTAACTGCATGTTGTCATCTGCGTGGTTGTTAGAGTTGAAGCATGCGGAACGTGATAAACAGCATAGGTCGGTTAGCCAGTTGAGAAATATACTCACTATTGTGCAGAACAAGTTTGATAGAGCTACAGTGTAGACCTATTTGTCTAGTGCTCTAGGAATTTTTGTGTGTTCTGAGAGAATAGGGTAGGACGGTTAATGAAGGATTATATTAACTGGTCCAAGGATACTAGTTGTGAAAGTGCTTTTTCTACAGTGTTACACTCAGTTTGGAGTATAGTAAGAATAGCAAAGTTTGGTGTTAGTGTGTTAGCTTAGCATCGAGGAAGTGTCTGCTAAGAGAAGCTACGCACTACATGGATTACCCTATTGGAGTACTGTCGTAGGGAACAGTTGGAGAAGGGCTACGGAGTACGTGTACATTCGAACCGTGTGGGTGAGTGGAGTGGTCGTATTTTCCTCACTGTGCCCAGTAACCGAGGGCCGGCTGTTTGGGGTGTTGGACGGAAGCTGTTACGTAAGAGAAGGAAGGATGAGATGGGTTGCACGGTGGAAGGCAAAGGGAAGAATGAGGGGAGGATGAGGGTAAGGATGGAAGTGGTTGCTGTTGTTGTTATTGAGGTTGCTTGATATGAATAATGTGTTGATGTTTACATGTATTCATTGCAGCATTGCTCATTACATTGCATTCATGATTTCATTGAGTTATGATGTGCGTTTGTTTACTAGTGACAATAACAGTAGCTAAAAGGGAAATAAGCGAGAGAGAGACAAGGAAGGGGAAGCGGACAGCAGCTGTGTCCCCACAAGCATCAGAAGTTTAGTGAGTGGAAGAGGGGGGGGAGAGTGTGAGGAGGGAGGGGGACAGAATCAGGTGGACAGGATATTAACGATGCGACAAGCATGTTGCAGGTTCGACAGTTCGTTCGTCAGTTCGTCAACTGGTTAACGTGGATCAACGTTAACCAACGTCGTGCATCGACGACGACGGCACTTGGTCGGGTGGACTGAACATCATCATCACCATCAGTAACGTTCCGTGTTCATCAGTGTCTACACATCCTCACCATTGACCTCATCATCATCATTCCTCAACCCCACCCTTCCTGTGGTGGTTGTGACGTGGGTGGACGGGACCCGGCCTCGACGTCGCGGTGTAGCTGACTGGAGGAGTCCAGCTGTGTGACGTCGATGGTGGCAGGGCTGCCGCGACTACTGCGTCATCATCATCATTTCATCACCATCGTCAGCGGCGAGTGGGGGCGGCGACGCCACCACGTTTGGACATCATCAGCACCGGTCCGATAACAGCTACAAGAAGGGGGTGGATACCTTTACGGGGACTTCGACAGGGACTTCATTCCGCCAGGTTGGCTCTTTCCTTGTTGTCCCTCTCCTAACACTTGAACCCCCCTCTTGTTTGTTTACGTGCAACGGACATTTGCTGTGCACGGTTCGATACACGGACGTGGTTGAATAGCAACCCTCGATCATCCTGACATACCATTCCATTGTCTCATTGATCCATTGATTGTTTCATCACCATTTTCTTCGTTTCATGTGTAAATGTTGTATGTGTATGAGTGTGTGGCTTGAATGAATAAATAGCTTGAAAGTTGTATATATAATTGTTGTGTTATCATCACTTCGCGTCTGCGGGAAATCGTCATTCTGTCTGGGCTGTCTGCGTGCGGAAGTTGTTTGTTTGTGGCGTCTGCCCAGGGGGAGTCGTGGCGGTGACATTCTCTGCACTTATTTCCATTCCATAGGCTCTGGAGGTGGTGTCAAGCCTCTGTACCAGCTGTTCAAGTTCTTGTTCCTCTACAGATCAATCCATCAATGTCATTGATATTTTATGTAGTTTCCTTGACTACTGTGTGATGACCATAGATTGATGTATAATGTGGCATGTGTGCAGGCTGCTGGAGTTGCCTTTGACATCAGTACTGGCCTCCAGTTACTGTAGTCTTCTGTTCAGTGGTAAGGATTTGAAGTGTTTGTTACTATGGGTTAATTAATGTACAGTATCATTCTGTAGAAGATAGTCTTCTTGGTAATTGTGAACAGTCTGTTTACAAATAAATCTGTTTACAAATACGTTACGTTTGAGACGCGCACGATAGTACATGTGAGACGAGCATGATAGATCCGATTGTTTTGTTTTGCAAAGCATGCAATAACAGAGTGTATTTACCTTTGATTTATTTTGCGTTGTTGTTGGAAGAAGCTTTGTATAATGTTGATAATTTTTGTGCAGGGTTCGCACATGCCCTAAAACCCCCTAAAATCCCTCATTTTTGACAATTCGTTTTAGGGGCCCCAAAAAGTCCCTAAAATTGCAAGTTAATCATTTTAGGCCCTAAAAGGCCCTAAATTTCGAGATTGCGGTACGTGAAAATTATCGTCTGCTGTTAGCAAGTCCGCCATCTTTTTTCTCTATTCATCAATAGTGGTGCACCTTTGATAAACTTCCGGCAAAAACTAGTCTCTTTTCCGCTATAAGCATCCCAGTCTGCAGGCCGCACATTTCGGTAAAGTTAAGTTAGTTAATTCTGAGCCGGCGCCATGGGAGAATGCGTTTTCCATGATGGATGATTTAGCCACAATATATATATAAATAGACAGTGACAAATACAAGCCCTTTTGTGTCAAAGGCCTCTGCCCACCTCTGATCCACTACATAAAATATCAGGATTCAAGCATTGGGGCTGAATCAACTACAGTGGAACCTCCGGTATACGACCGTCCAAAATCTGAGAAAAAAAGGTCTTATAATAGAGGTGGTCTTATACCGGAAACAAGGGGTGGGGTGGGGTGGGGGGATGTGGGGTCAGGCTCGGTGGGGTTTGTAGTCATAATTTTCACACTCACCAGCATGTATTCTCTGACAAAGGAAACTGTAAAGCATGTTTCATTTTTAGCTTTGTCTTTTATTCACAACTTCAAAAATAGAAAACAGTCGAACCACTGCCAGACGCGTTCATCCAAGTCTGTCAGTGCAGAAGCTCTCAGTTTCGATGTTTCCCTTTTCGCCACTTTCTCCACTCTCCCATCGTAGTTTCACAGATTCCTTATCCTTTATGATGAGCTGAATTTGGGTCTTCCCAACGTCTAAACTTCTTGCAATAGACAAACAACTCTCCCCATTTTTACTTCTTTCAATCACTTTCATTCTCTCTGCCAAACTCAAAACGTTCCTCTTCCGCGACGCCATTTTGACAGCCCGTGTAGGCGAGTAATGTCCGTTATTTGCGAACCGAAATAGCAGACAACAGCAGGCGTACACTAACATGAGAGAAAAAACGAAAGGTACAGACAGCAAATTAACTGATATCTCTTTTAAATTGCTCTAAGACGGTCGTATAAAGGGCTTAAGACACGGTCGCTGGTCGCATAAACGAGGTTGTCGCATACCAGAGGTCATTTATTATTGGAAGTGAATCCGTCAGAAATTTTCAGGTCACATAACGGAGGGAGTCGTATACCAGAGAGCCGGATACCGGAGGTTCCACTGTACTGATAAAAACCAACCACGAGTGTAACACTGGGTAATAAAGGATCTTATATGTTACCTGTTATTAGTTTAAAAAAAATGTTAAAAAAACTACGTGTCATGTTTGTGTTGAAAAAAAAAATTAAAAAGACAATGTGTCATGTTTGTGTTGTGCTGTACAGCATCAAGCATGCCCAACATGCGTAAACGACTAGTGGAGCATGTCATGGCTTGGATCAGTCGCAGCAGAACTGTCCTAGATGCACCCACTTACCAACACATCACGGTAACACAGTCTTTACATTATTGCCCTACTTTCTCTCTCTGTCTCGCTCTTTTTCTTTTCTCCCTCTCCCCTCTCCTCTCCCTCACTCTCTCTCTCTCTCTCTCTCTCTCTCTCTCTCTCTCTCTCTCTCTCTCTCTCTTTCTCTCATATAGGGAATTGTATGGAATGTGTATTGCTGATTGCTTTGGTCCTGTTATTGTGATGTAGAAACTGTATGTTACACACAGCTGATCAGCCGTCATAATTTTCCGTTATGATAAAATGTACAGTAGGTAGTGTGGCCAGACATTCCACACTAACTTCTTTTTCTTCTTCTTGGTAATGCGAACAACCCCTCCATATAACAGTTCACATGTTTAAGGTAACAGATCACGTCTTTCAGAGGCATTGCAGATCGAACGCATCATCTAGAGTTAACCACACAAAAAATTATCTTCTAATGTATCTTTGATCATTGATTCAATCATCCATCACCATCCCTAATATTTGATCATTGACACAATTATCCATCATCATCCATATTATCCTTTGGTCATTGACACAATCATCCATCAGTCATAATCCCTATTATTTGATCACTAACAAACACAGTTATATACCACCATCCCTATTGTTTGATCATTGACATAATCAGCCATCAGTCATAATCCCTATTATTTGATCACTAACAAACACAGTTATATACCACCATCCCTATTGTTTGATCATTGACACAATCATCCCACTCCATCCCTATCTTTTGATCATTGACACAATTGTCCATCGCCAACCCTATCCTTTGATCATTGACACAGTCATCCACTCACATTTCTGTCTTGTTTATCATTGATTCATCAACTTCCCTATCAATCGTGCCATCAGGCACACACACACCCCACTCTCCTACCCCTCCAACATGGGCAGTGGAGGAGGAGAGTGGTGTAAAGGTAAATTTAGCTAATTATATATCTAAAATATCTATATATTATTCATGTATACTGTTACCTAATTCTTTACATTACTTTTCTTTTTAAATTGCTCTAGTCTTTAAAATAATTTATTTAACATGACCTTTTCTTGCAATTAATCCCTGTGTACCTTAAATGGTTAATATACATGAAAACCGAATGAAAGCAATCAAAGGCAGCTGGTTATAAATATTGTCAGTAGATAAAATATTATCAGGAGTCAAAAGTCAGATGTACTTTATATACATGGATTGGTTTGTTCACAAATTAGCATACTGATAACAATTCAAAATGCACATGTATATATTCACTAGGATGTTGAGCGCTCCAATTGCGGCCTGGGACACACAGTGCATAACATCAATAACAAGAATTGTGTTTGTTTTCACAGTTAATAACATCAACAACAAGAATTGTGTTTGTTTTCACAGTTAATAACATCAACAACAAGAATTGTGTTTGTTTTCACAGTTAATAACATCAACAACAAGAATTGTGTTTGTTTTCACAGTTAATAACATCAATAACAAGAATTGTGTTTGTTTTCACAGTTAATAACATCAACAACAAGAATTGTGTTTGTTTTCACAGTTAATAACATCAACAACAAGAATTGTGTTTGTTTTCACAGTTAATAACATCAACAACAAGAATTGTGTTTGTTTTCACAGTTAATAACATCAATAACAAGAATTGTGTTTGTTTTCACAGTTAATAACATCAACAACAAGAATTGTGTTTGTTTTCACAGTTAATAACATCCACAACAAGAATTGTGTTTGTTTTCACAATTCATAACTTCAACAATGTTTGATTTCATAACCATTAAAAAGAAGGTTTGATTTCATAACATCAAAAAGAATATTCGATTTCATTACCATAAAAAACAAGTATAATATTTGATTTCACAGTTCATAACACAACAAGGATGTTTGATTTCACAGTTTATAATATCACGAAGAAGAATGTTTGATTTAATTCATAATATCAATAAGAAGGATATTTGTTTTTACAGTTCATAACATCAACAAGAAGAATGTTGGATTTTATAGTTCATAACATCAACAAGGAGAATGTTGGATTTCACAGATGATAACATCAACGAGAACAATGTTTGATTTCACAGTTCATAGCATCAACAAGAACAATGTTTGATTTCACAGTTCATGACATCAACATGAAGAATGTTTGATTGCAGTTCATAACATCAACAAGAAGAATGTTTGATTTCACAGTTCGTAACATCAACATGAAGAATGTTTGATTTCAAAGTTCATTACATCAACAAGAAGAATGTTTGATTTCACAGTTAATAACATCAAAAGGAAGAATGTTTGTTTCACTGTGCAGACATTTGTGCTGAGGGGTCTTAGTGATGTGTGGTCAGTCATTCGTAAGGCCAGCAGCACTGGGCTGTCCAGAGTGTTCAGAGATTGGACACACTCGCACCAAGTCCAATTCTTCAATACCCTGCTGGAGGTACTAGCAATTTTCATTGTGATGATGATGATGATAAAGGTGATGATATGATGATGATGATGGTGGTGAAAAAATGTTGACATGGTATACAATAATAATACTGGATGCTAAATACACACTTTTCCCCAAATTACTACTCAAAGCTCAGCAATCTGTACCAACATACAAGTACCTGTACATACAGCATACAAATACCTGTACATACAAATACCTGTACATGCTCACATGTTTCATCCACACACACACACACATGCACACACACACACAACAAATACACATCTATCACTCAAACATGTGGTGTAAAGGCAGGGAGATCGCTATTAGAAGACGGAAAGAAAATCAAACTTTCATTTTTGAAATGTTTAGATTGACTGCATCCAATACCATTATTGAAGGGACGGAGGATACCAGAGTACCCAGATAAAACCTTGGTGACCTGAATAGTCTTGTACCTAAGTCATATAAATTCGCCTTATTGCGGGAATCAAACCCGGTGTAACAGGCCGGAATATATAATAATAATAATAATAATAATAATAATAATTTATTTTGTATAGCGCAATTCAAACATAAAATGCTTCACAAAGCGCTTGATCACACACAGCCACACACAGATACACACGCATAATAAATCTATTCTGCATTTAAAAACAAGACAATATGTAAACCTAGTAAAGGTAACAAATCAACAAATAAAAGTATAAAATCAGTCAATCAATCAATAAACTTATATAAAATAAATGAATAATTTCACAGAAAAAATTTAAGAGAGGGACGTTAATACCAAAAGAGGCAGATCAACAATGCCTCATCTAAGATGTAAAGTGTACCCCTGGCTACTTTATACCCTGGGTATAATGTAGCCTAGGCGGGTTTAACCCCCTGGGTATAGATCAGCCTAGGCCAGGTCATACCCCTCGCGCCCGGAATATACCCCCACCTAAAGAGATTTTCACTCATGGGTGTGTTGTACATGACCGTTTGCGTGACCAACTCTCAGGTAACAGCCTTTTGCTTGCGTGTAAAAGAAGAAAAAAAAAGAGAAAAAAAACGGAGTTAACTCGGCTAACAGCTTTTATCTTGCGTGTAAAAAAACAACAAAAAAAAACTAACCCTAACCCTAATGTAGTGGGATAGGGAGAGAGGTGGTGCGGCAGAAAGGGTCCGCAGAGGAAGGAGGAGGAGAAGAAGGAAGGAGTCAGGAAACAGCTTTCTCCATTTCTTGGCCCATTTTTATTTACAAGCAAAGCAAACCAGCAAACTCAGCAAGCAAGACAACCTGAAGCAACATAACAATAACACATAATTACATACAAAAATAAGTAAACATAGAGTACATAATAATGTCAAGAAAATAAAACCAATCTAGACCAGAAATTCGTTACCTGAATTGGCACCGATCATCTAACATTGATCAGAACACAGCAGTCATTCTGAGTTCAAGTATTTATCCTACAAAAACGGAATAGGAATTCAGCAAATACTGAATTCAGACATTTATGATAATGCAAAAAGATTATAATGCATGAATACAGCAACGAGGCTGGACTCGAGCATTAGGATAATCACACAAAACATCATTTTAGGGCATAAAAATCAATCATGAATACAGAGGCTGTGCTGAATTCATAATGGCATTACATAAGAAATGGTTCCAGCATAATTCGGTGGCCCCAGAAAAACATAAAACAATCTCATGTGGAGATAAGCAACCCAACGCTTATCGCTGGATTCAATAATACATACACATATCACATCATGAAACAAAATTAAAACAATCATCGCATCATGAAGTAAAATTAAAGCAATCAAAATACAAAAGCACAAAACACCAACCTCAGGGTGACGGACCCTTAGATACCCATGGTGGTGTCTTTAGTTACCGCTAGCCATACCATTATGGTTCAGCATCCTGCAATTTGCACATACTAGTATGAACAACTCCATTGCAAGACCAACCACTAACAATATCATTCTAAGACCTCAGCTAAATAAAACAGAAAACGTCCACCCAAATATGCAACAAGGCATGTGTCAACAATAAAGAATAGAAACAATCCACCATCTCTTAACTGTATACTAGGACCACTGTTTGTCCGATACTCATTTACATTAAATTGCTGACCAACCACGCGGTCTCAACCTAACACAATAATTTCCAATTGAGAACAGGGAACAATTAAACAGCGGAAAGATAAATATTTCTTCCTTTGGTTTTATAAACAGAATACAAGAACAGAGGCAAATAAGACTCAATCAAACTAAACAATTTAAGCACCATCATCTTAAACCCTTAACTAGTGCTTCTATTTGTTCAACTTACACAAAAACAATTCAATAAAAATTCTCATAATGTTTTTGTATTACATGTATAACAATCATCAAAAATGCCACACAATTAACAGTTTACATACCTTATAGCAGGGGAGAACTTTTCCCCAAGAAGAGAAAAACCCATAGTTACCTGAACCGGTCTCTACTCTATGTTGTTTCTAGAACCATGCAGGTGTTAGCTTTGGATTGCCAGAGAGGGAAAAGAACAGAAACGTTGGCACCACAGGCTTATAAAGAGAGGCCCTATCGCTCACCAGGAAACCTTCCACAAACAATATAGTCCCTAAACATAACATTCACATCCTCCTTCTAACTATAACTTTACTCTTACATCACAAATAATCTATACAAGAACCCTACTTAATAGTATCAACACCTTGCATTCTATGGCCAAATCATAATTCTTAACAATTTGCAACTAAAATTCCTACATCAGACCGGCCACACAACGACTTGTTCAGAGGCGGGAGTCTGCTTATCAGCTTGTCTGGTTCCAACCTCACTAAGGGCAGAAGTGGGGAGAGGGATGGAGAGAGAGAGAGAGAGAGAGAGAGAGAGAGAGAGAGAGAGAGAGAGAGAGAGAGAGAGAGAGAGAGAGAGAGGGGCCTACTGGGATGCCAAACAAAGACTTGTTCAGAGGCGGGAATCTGGCTAGGGAGAGAAAGAAAGGGAGAAAGAGAGAGAGAGGCCTATTTGCACTGGGCCACCTTTGGTCCACACATGCTGGTGCCACTAATGGGGAGGGAGGGAGAAAGAGGAGGAAAGTGCATTTTTCCACAGGTTACACTAACCCTATCTATCTATCTATCTATCTATCTATCTATCTATCTATCTATCTATCTATCTATCTATCTATCTATCTATCTATCTATCTATCTATCTATCTATCTATCTATCTGAGTGCATCACAACAATTACAACACATAAATTAAAGACTAACGTGAAGAATTAGGTCTTCCATAGTGGGGGGGTTATAATGGGCAGGAGAGGGTTAAACGAGCCTAGGCCAGATAATACCCAGGGGTATAGTCTGGGCTAGGCCAGTTTATACGGGGGCATAGTCTGGGCTAGGCCAGTTTATACCCTGGGTATACTTGAGGCGGGGTATAATCTGGCCTGCTACACCGGCATAGAAAACCACTCACTATCCCCTGAGCTCTTAGTCCACCCCATAGGTGTATGTGAACATTGTGTGTTCTTAGGTTTGTATCAATGTGAATATTCTATGTTCTTAGGTTTGTATCAATGTGAACATTGTATGTTCTTAGGTTTGTATCAATGTGAACATTGCATGTGTGTGTTCTTAGGTTTGTATCAATGTGAACATTGCATGTGTGTGTTCTTAGGTTTGTATCAATGTTAACATTACATGTGTGTGTTCTTAGGTTTGTATCAATGTGAACATTATATGTGTATGTTCTTAGGTTTGTATCAATGTGAACATTATATGTGTATGTTCTTAGGTTTGTATCAATGTGGATGGCAACTGGCAGTCCACCCTATATGTATACAGTGAACCCTCGACATTCGCGCGCGGATTTGTTTCATTATATTATATGAGAAAATATATAATGGATTTTCCTTAAATTTTGATTTTTTTTTTCATGTACACCTACTGTTTTATTGCTTAACATTTGTGCCTGTGCACTCTTTATACATACTCAGAGGTGCCAACCAGTACGGATTGACCGTATTTAATTCCGGCGAAGTGAATTAAATACGGAAATACGGTAGCTTTTATAAGAATACAGAGAAGTTGCCGATCGTTTATCTTTGCCAGCGGTGCTTCTGTACTGGTTTCTGGTCTCAAAATAGTACTCATGCACTCACTGAACGTCGATGTGTGCCTGCGGTATTTTCCGACACGTTTTTCGATTCATGACTGTACCAGTACTCCTAGGACTGTACCCTAATCAATCACGTGATGAAAGCCGAGTCAAGCAAGCGCAACCCGAATCAAACACGTGATCCATTTGTCCAATGAAAACACTCGTTCTTAGCCTTTCGGGGTGAAGACTATAATGGAGGGAACTCATACAGATCTATTTTTAGACTGACGTCAACTGGGGTGAGGGTTGGGTTAGGGTTACCCTACCCTGCCCTACCCGTACCCTACCCGTACCCTTCGCCTAGTCTAACAATAGACCTGTACGAGTTCCCTCCATAATAGTCTTCACCGCCTTTCAGAGTGTTTCAAAATCGCGAAAATGGCAGGACGTGGTAGACCCAGCAAAAAAAAAGCTGCTAAGTCTGATGACAAAGCCGATTCCTCATCAAAGAAACCAAACCGTGCAACTAAACGTCTGCAAGATTTTCTGCATTCATACACAGAAGCACATCCATGCATCATTGCATCGAAACTGTCAACAAAGTATACGCATGCTGTACTGTCTGTGGCTTCGATTTTTTTATAAGTCATGGTGGCTTTGACGATGTTGCCAGGCATGTTGTATCTGCTAGACACAAAGCTTACTTACTGTCCAAGATCATACTGAGGATTCTCCTGATCCCTGTGTCCAGCTGTTCATGTGAAAGGGTCTTTTCTCTGGTTAGAAAAAATAAAATTGACTTTAGTGGGAGGTATGGGAAGTAAGACACTGAATGCAATGCTGCAGTTGAAATCAAGAAATTCAAATACTGAGTGCTACAAAACAAAACTGTCTCCAACACTTCTGAAAAGGCAACTGCTAAGTCCTTGAAACAATAGAACTGTTTTGTTGCTGACATTGCTTTTATTGGAAAGACTATCAGTATCTGTGTCCTCTCGCCGGTTTTGTTTTCTCTCTACACCAACGAACTGACGTGCGACACCAGCATTTTTACTTTGATAAAGTTTGCGGATGATATGGCTCTAATAGGCAGGCTGAAAGATGAACAACAGGGCTAGAAATTAACTTTTTTCTTTGGGGGCCACCGGGCCCCTTGATTGAAAAATTTGAGGGCCCATAAGCAACTTTCGGGGCCCAACTTGAAATGCAATCGAAAAACTAAAGAATTATTGACAATATCATAAGTAGAAAGTACAATTTGTCTGATAATCTAAAATAAAAACAATTGAATTTCCAATTTTGCTGAGTGATGTCATTTTTATTTGCCTTTTCTTTCACTTTCAAACATTACCAACAAAAAAGGGAAAAAAACCACACACACACACACATTCAGTGACACACATATTCCAGTGACTAGTGAGCCTGAAAATTGGAAAATATGCCATCGCCGATTGTTTTAGCAACTGTATGGCGACGATATTTAGCCATACTTTCGTACTTGCATAGATGGACATTTTGCGCTTATGTTGTGCCATAGCCTTTTGTTTATTATATTAAAAAGATATTGAAGTGTATATTAAACTTTTGAGTGCAAAATTAAAGGGTTTTCGCTTCTTTTCTCTGTTTTATTTTCTGTCCAAATTTAGGGCACCGGTGTGGGTTGCTTCCCTTGGCCCAAATACGAAACTGCCGAGTAGAGCTAGCTGTAGCAGACGAATTATTTTGCGGGCCAAGCGGGCCCTTCGTTTTTCAACATTCCGAGCCCGAAATCAACTTTGCTGGTTTTTTGCCCCGGGCCCCCGCTAAATTCGAGCCCTGAACAATCTCTCTCGCAATACTTCGATTTTACTTGTACGCTTCTTACCTGGTTCAGTGACAGTTATTTAAAGCTAAACGTAACTAAAACTAAAGAAATTTGCTTTGAAGAACACCGTGCGAGAGATCCTGCCCTGCTTCGCCCCCTGAAAATTGCATCTGAAAATGTAGAACAGGTTGAAACTTTTAAGTATTTAGGGACGGTTTTAGACAAGAACTTGAAGTTCAGTGATCATGTTGGTTTTATTTGCAAAAAGGCCAATCAAAGGATGTATCTAGTAAGAAAGTTGAAAAATTTTGGGGTCAATGTACATATCTTAGAAATAGTTTACAGATCTCTAGTAGAAAGTATTCTATGCTTTAACATTGTTACCTGGTTCGGAAATCTTGGTGTTAGAGACAGGAACAGACTCAACCGCATTGTAAACCTAGCTAGCAGAGTGATAGGAAAGACACAACAATTTAAGATAACAATTTTATTTAACAAGGGTAAAAGATTAAGCACTGGGTGTGCTTTTTTACATCCTGCCCTTGGGGCTTGTAACAATAGCAATTAGTATAACAAAATAACTTCATAACAATAATAACAGAATGTAACAATATAATTAAAATATGCGCACGTGCGCATCCACTCCTCTCTTCCGTTCCACATACACACACAAACATACACACAACTTATGTAAAACAATCTAATGAAAGTTATGAGAGTAAGAACTCTTGCAAATTAGCTAATTAATTAAGTTCAACGTGCTGTAAAAGATTGTGTCTAAAGGATGTGTATTTAGTGACTGCACTGCGGAGAACTTCTGGAAAGTTATTCCATAAAGTGGAGCCTGAATATGACAGACTGGTTTTAAAAAGATCAATTATTGGAAATGGGATATTTAGTTTGGTAGAAAATCTGGCAGTTTTCCTAGAAAATAGAGAAGAAAGATAGGAGGGTGTTTTACCAGAAAGGATCTTGTGCATGAACATTCCCTTATTAAATTTTAATCTGTTGGCAAGAGGTAGTATGTTGATCTGTTTGTAATCATTCAGAGAGATTTTATTTTTAAGAATAACCATTTTAATTGCACGTTTGTGAATCCGAAATAAAGGCTTCATGGCATTGCTACTAGCAGAATCCCAAATAGTTGAAGAATAATCAATAAATGGTTGAATATATCCCAAATAGAATAGTTTACGAGACTGCAGATTTAAGTAATGTTTAATCCTTGATAATTGATAAGTCCTTCTGGAAATAGATCTACTGATATTTAAAATATGTTGCAACCAAGACAAATTATTGTCCAATGTTACGCCAAGAAGTTTATGGCACTGAACTTCTTCAACTGTTTTGTTGCAAAGTTTTAAAGGAGGGAGTTTCATAGAAGAACTTTGCCTTTTTTGTCTAGTTGTAAATAGCATGGATTTAGTTTTGTCTGGATTAAGCGTCATGTGATTGAATTCAGCCCATTCCTGTAGTTCATTTGCCCCTATTTGTAATGAGGAGCCTAAATTATGTAGTTCTGTATCCTTGGAGTGTAATGTGGTGTCATCAGCAAAGAGTTCACAAGAAGTAGATATATGAAGGGGAAGATCATTTATATAGACAGAAAATAATAAAGGCCCTAAAATCGATCCTTGGGGTACTCCAGTAGAAACAGCCTGAAACTGTGATTTTTTATTATTAATGAAAACGCACTGCTCTCTGTCAGAAATGAAAGATTTTAGGAGATCAAGCGGTTTAAAGCTAATGCCATATAATTGTAATTTGCGTAATAGGAGGTCATGGTCAATTACATCAAAAGCTTTTGCGAAGTCAACGAATAATGCTTCGGAAAATGTGTGCTCATTAATATTATTAAGCCATTGCTCTATCATAGATGTAAGAGCTGTATGACAAGAATGCTTAGCCCTGAAGCCAGATTGATTTTGATGGAACAGGTTGTTTTTTGTGAAGTGGTCTAGAATATGGTTGTTAATGTGTTTTTCAAGCGGTTTAGATATGATAGAAAGAATTGAAATGGGTCTATAATTTGATGGGTCAGAACTATCACCAGACTTAAAAATCGGAATAACTTTAGCTTGTTTAAACATGATAGGAAAACATGATTTGTCAATGCATAAATTGTATATATAAGTTAAAGTTTCAGAAATAAGCAGAGTAGACAGTTTTAATATTTTACCATCTAATTCATCAACTCCTCTTGAATTTGTTTGCTTAAGGTTTCTTAATGTTTTATAAACAAATTCATTTGATAAAAAAGGAATATAGGTTTTGTTTTTAATGTTTTTGGACTGACAAAATTCAGTTAATTTATGTAAATTATTTTCTTTTGATTTGTCAACAGTTATAATTCTATCAGCTGTTTTGACAAAATGTAACTTCAGTGTATCAGGGGAAATATTTTTAATTACTGTAGATGAATGTGATTTGTTTGTTAAATGATTAATTGCTTTCCAAATCATTTTAGAACTGTTTTTGAATGATATTAAATTTTTAATATATGATTTCTTTTTTTTTCTTTTAAGTGAAGTTACTGCATTTCTCTGTTTTTTTATATTCATTTTCATTACCATGTCTTTTTAAATAGTCTCTATGATTAATAGCTTGTTGTAATTCACTGTCAAGCCAGTTGGGTTTAGAATAGTATTTAACTCGTTTTGTAAAAATAGGAGCATGTTTGTTATATATACTTATAAATGTGTTATGCCAGTAGGTTAAAGCATCATCTGGGTTAGTAAAATTATATACATTTGAGAGATTGCTATTATGAAGGTCTAAGAGAAAATCATCTTCTTTAAATTTAGAGAATGATCTATATATTATAATTTTATGACCTGGTTTGGGAATTTTAGCTCCCTTTTTTTTCCAAGTAAAGCAAACAGGGTAATGGTCACTGCAACCATATACTGGTACACACACTTCTGTGACATGAGCTTTATTACTTGCGTAAATATGATCTATGAGTGTACTAGTATCAGCAGTTACTCTTGTTGGCTTTGTTACTAATTGTTCAATATTACAAAGTTGAATAATATTTGACCAGTGTTTGTTTGATTTATACAGATCAATATTAAAATCACCCAATATAAAAAACTCCTTGGATTCTAATAACACGGCATCAATCATAGAATTGAAGTGATTAAACCAGTCAACATGTTCAGTTGGATGTCAGTATAAAAAGCCAATAATAATGGGGGCTGCATGTTTTATGTCAATTTGAATCCAAATAGACTCTACATGATGCTGTTCAAGAAGATAAAGACGCTTGTATTTTAATGTTTCACTTATATAAACTAATAACCCTGTTTCGTTAACTTTTTCTCTGTGATGTTGTAATAATGAATAACCAGGCACTGCTATTTCGGAATCATATGACTTGGGACATAACCATGATTCAGAGAAACCAAAAACATGAAATGGTGTGTTGTGATTCTTGAGAATGGATGATATTTCGTGTGTTTTGTTGATTGCATGACAGATATTTAGATGACCAATGCGGAGTCCATCTTTAGATGGCCAGGTGGTACAAGACATTGTATACTCGTATACAACAACACAAATAATATTTTACGGAGATAAAAAAGAGGTGGTGCTTTGCAAATGTTTACAGCGATAAAAAGTGCTGGTGCTTTGAAGTAAATGTAACTACACCCACTTATGCACTGTAAAATAATGTGACCTGTAAAAGGTGTCCTATCACGACAATAAAATAATAGACTCACAAATAAAGTAAAGCACAATAATGAACGCTGACGTCCTCACAATTGGCTCTGACTCACCAAGGAAGTTCAGAGGAAACTAAAACTGAGTCGTTGAATGAAAGTTAACACTTGCTTACATTTAAATAAGAGTAAAATTCAAACTAGAGCGTTAAATTGGTATAGTTGACAATTAAATGAAAATAAGAATTGAAATAACAAGAATGTCAGGTGAAGTCCTCACAAATGACACTGTCACCAGGAAAATTCACAGGATAAAAAAAATTTGTTTGCTTGTTTTTGAACTTTAACGATAGAACACAACTCGTATTATATTTGACTATAAATATAGTTTAGTGGGGTTTGAGACAAACGCGTAGATATAATACATACGTATTGAAGGAAAGAAAAAATAAAATAAAATAAAAATAATAATAATAACTGGGTTATTTGAAACCACAGTCAAATGTTATAAAATGTAACAGCGCAATTAGTTTCCCGTGAGCAATCGGGACAAGTAATCAAAGAGAACTTTCTTCTCCTTATTATTTAAAGGCGCTGGTTGACTCTGTTTTGTAAGGTCCAAAGGATTATCACGGTGAACCTGCTGTGGGTTCTGGTTGTGAGCTGGCCTGGGGCCCATGAAGGCGGTCAACAGCGGTTGTGGAGACCATTGGCGGGGAACAGCGTCAGGGGAGCTTTGAGGAGACAAGTGGGTCCCTTGAACGACCGCTGACCACAAAGGCTGGGGCTTTCGGGTCAGCAAGGGGTTTGGGAGTAGACCACCTGATGGTCGTTGTGGAACCTTGCCATGTTGAAAGCTGCCACGTTGACTACTGGTATCACCCTTCAGTTGGACACGACGGGCGTCCTGCGAAGGCACGTAATGGCTGTGTGTCTGCATGCTTGTTTTAAGAGATGCAGAGTAGCAACGTTTGATGTTGACAGCCAGGCCACTGCTACCCCGAGTGTTCGGATGCACAGCGTCCCTCATCCAACCTGTTTTAATACCCCCTTTCTTGGTGTAGAAGGCAGTGTCATTGTCGACTACACCAACTCCAGTGAATTGTTGGCAAACTTGTTTTAGGCAGTGATTTGAGTTTTTGATACAAGAGCTGATGTGATCATGACCATCACGGTGTGGTAGAATGGTAGATAGCATGATTCTAGCTGTTGGGAAACAACGACGACATTCTTTAACGACTGCACGCCATGTTGAGTTATTCAGCACATAGCCACGCTTGCAGTCATTAATGCCAATATGCAGAACCAAGAGAGTGACATCAGGGTGAATAGCCGTACCCCGCAGCGCTGTTAGAAGGGATGACCTGTCCAGCCCAGAAATTGTAATAACCTGGGATTTCTCGCTTGCTACTGACATCTTGGCTTCATGCAGGCCTGCTACCACAGAATCGCCCAGAATCAATGTTTTTGTATTTGAATTCAGACCTGAGAGTTGTGGCCAGTCATTATTAGACGAGTCAGGTGAGTTAGTGTTATAAGTTACAGCATGCTTGCCAAGTGAAGAGCGTGTATCGGAAAACGCAATCTCATGTACTGAACGATCCGTACACACACTGATGTCATCTTGCATGTTTGAGTCACCATCAGTGTCCAAAGCACACTTAGGTTCTAGGTCCGGGCAGCTGTGTTGGAAAGAGCGTTTGGTGGGTTGCTGTGGTGTGAGTTTGAGAACCACAGAGCTGGGATTGGATGTTTTGGTGCGAGGCTGTGGTGTTGGTTTGTGAACCACTGAGTTAGGCTGAAAGGGTTTGTTGCGAGGATGTGGTATGGGTGTAACCATCGGGCTAGACTGAGAGGGTTTAGGTTGAGACTGTTGAGCGTGACTTGATGGACAATGTGAGGACCTGTAGCTTGTAGTACCAGACTGGTAAGCAGTGTCAGGGCGCTCCTTGTTCTTCACCAGCAACTCCAAGTCGTTCATCTCAATCTTCATTGAGTACCTCATTTCCTGTATGGCAGAACGAAGTGCTGCTATTTCATCACGTAAGTTGTTTGTTACGCGATTAAATTCCTCAAGAGGCACGCAGTCTTCATGACTGTTACATGTTACTTGAACCCCTACATTGCAAGAGGTAAGTGTGATCTGATTTAGAGCAATCAGGTCAGACTGAAGGGTTACACCTGACTTGCCGCCCGTGCGGTCATCCGTCTCTTCATCAACAGCAACTAGAGGAGACAGCTGAGAGAGGGGTTCTTCAGAAGAGGTATGAACGTAGGACAGGCACGATGATGGCAGTGGACCGAGAGGTCCGCAGGTTGCGGCTTCAATTTCATCGTCCCCATCAACAGAGTTTACAACCGCACAAGTATCAGAGGCGGGATACATACTATCAACATCCGATGAAATGGCACAAATACAATTATCAACCGGTCCCTTGAGGTCCGACTGCTGATGCTGACGACGACAAGCAGGGCTTGTTAAGATAAGAGGTGATGAGGTCGCAGACATTAGTTGTAGGGAGGTTTGGGAGTGACCCTCATCAACGCCACGTTGCCGCCTTCGGAGACGGCTGGAGCGCCGTGTTGGCTGTTTAGCTGTTTGGCGCTTAGCGACTGCACCTGAAGCTGGAGGTAGAGGTAGCCTTTGTATGGATTGCCTGGCCTCCTCTCGTTGCGCGGCAGTAAGGTGACTGTCAAGGGTGTTGATTAATGCCACTAGCGCTCTTAGCTCCTTCCCTCTCCAATCTGCACAGAAGTTACCTTGTGCTAGCACGGTGTTGGTGGTGTAGTACAAGGTAACTGTTATCAGTTTTTCACGCTCAAAATACACTCGAATTGTTGTTTTGAACAAGTGAGGTGGAAGCTGAAAAGGGAGCTCATCAAAGTCAGTGTACGAGCCTTGCACTTCAAGTGGTTGTAGGTTCTTGTTATCATTCAGGTCGTCACGCCACTGAACAGTATACTGAGGTTCATTACCGAGAAAGACCTTATATCGGTGATACAATACACATCTCGCAATGGGCATGAGGTTGTGCGGAATGACAAATGTTGCTTGACGTTCGTCTTGTTTGATGTCAACTCCAGGTGCCCAATTGCAGGAAGACACGCGAAGAAGCGCCATAGCGCTTTAGTCCAATCAAAGAAAACCACACAGAAGTAGTATTGGATCAGTACATGTTCACACAAAGATGTTAATTATTTACCATAAAGTGTGTGTAGATAGAAGTATATACCACGATTGAAATAACCCCACCTATGACATTGTGTACGCCGGAAGTTTACATAATTACATTAAAAAAAAAAAAAAAAAAAAAAAAAAAAAAAGACGTAAAATGCAAATGACGCCACCAATGATGAAATTTTGAAGACTACATCCTGTTCATGACAACAGTGCCTTTTGGAAACAGGAGAAATAGATGAATAAAATCAGAAGACTGAGTGTTTTTACGAAGATCAGGTAAGAAAATAACTAGAATAAATTTCACGATTCAGAAGATTCATACACTGATGGAAACAGACCAAAACGAAAAGCACCGTTACTGCATAGCAACAATGGAAGAAGAAAAGAAGTTGTCATCTCAATATTTTAAAGGGCAAAAACAGCCCAAAAAAAATGGTATAACTTTAAAAAAGCGTCACATTTTTGAAGTCCAGTGTATCACAAATTTTTTTAAACAGAAATTGTTATTACACAAATAGATAATCACACAAAAGTTACATCAACAGTGAGCGGTGAAAAATGTTCCTATTGAATAGATGGCGTAGGAATACTCTACTCCTACACAAAAGCCAATAACAGAAATATATAAAGATTTGGTTAAAAGTAAAGCTAGAAAGATCATGTCTGATAACAGTCATCCCATGTGTAGATCATTTGAACTGTTGCCCTCAGGTCGGAGGTTTAGAACCCCGGCCTGGAAAAGAAACTTGTATGGCCACTCTTATGTACCAAGTGCAATCCGCATCTTAAATTTAAGCAAACTGTAATACACCCAGTTACCTACAATGGCTACATTTGTCTTCTGTGTACTGTGATGATGTAATGTAATATGATGTGAGTTGTGCAATGAAGTCAGCTATTTGTCATGCGTATGATTGTCTTAATTAATGTTTTATGTAATGTAATATGATGTGAGTTGTGCAATGAAGTCAGCTATTTGTCATGCGTATGATTGTCTTAATTAATGTTTTATATAACAAAAACTGTTAATATTTCTTTTAGTTTTTAATCTTTCTGTCTTAGTCTTTGTGCTACTAAAGACAAATTTCCATGTTATTGTATTTTAACTATGGACAATAAAGATTCGTATTCGTATTCGTATTCGTATTCGTATTTTAAGCAAAACAAGTGTAATGTTCAACAAGCTGATTTTCATGGTGATTTTAGAGTAAAACAAGTGTGGTGTTCAACAAGCTGATTTTCATGGTGATTTTAGAGGACTGAAAATAGCTTGCTATTTCAGAGGTAAGCCTGTCGTTATAATGCTGTAGGCTGGGTTTTGCGAGAAAACAATACTGACAAGTGTTAAAAAATACTGACAAACGGGTCCGGAAATACTGACAAGAAGACTAGGAGGTTGGCACCTCTGCATAATGTAGATATCTGTACATTACTGTAAAGGGTGGTTTGTTTACAGTACATAAAGGGAGGGTTTTAATCATCCAAATACGCGTTAAATAAATACTATAAATATGGTGTCCCTACTTCAAGGTTTTTCAGCTATCGCGGCTGGTCTCGGAACCTATCTACCATGATAAATGAGGGTTCACTGTATGTGAACATTCTGTGTGTATATTCTTAGGTTTGTATCAGTGTGGATGGCAGCTTGCAGTCCACCCCATATGTATATGTGAACATTACGTGTGTATGTTCTTAGGTTTGTATCAATGTGGATGGCAGTTGGCAGTCCAAGGACGGAGCTGTTTTGTGTAAGTACTCGACACTTCATTATTATTCTGTATAATCATATATTGAGGCATTCAGGGAGTGTGTCATGACCAGGTAAACCACTGGCATTCAACCAGTGTTTCATGTCCAGATAAACCACTGGCATTCAACCAGTGTTTCATGTCCAGATAAACCACTGGCATTCAATGAGTGTTTCATGTCCAGATAAACCACTGGCATTCAATGAGTGTTTATGTCCAGATAAACCACTGCCATTCAACGAGTGTTCCATGCCCAGATCCTTCCTACCCCATAACTCAGAAGTCGTTGGGGCATCACAGATGATCGTTTAACCAGGTACTCCATTTTTCTCTGTTCTCAGCAGTCCTTATGGCTTTACTCGGGGTCAAGCCATTCCATTCTCAAATGTTGTCTTCCCTCCTCTTTTTCTGTCTCCCTCTTCTTCTGCCTCCTTGCACTGTGCTTTGCAGGATGGTCTTTGCAAGGCCTGATGCTCTGGTGTTGTGATCATACCAACGGAGGTTTTGTTTCTTCACCCCATTGAGCATCGTGTTGTCCAATGACTTGTGTGATGGTCTGCCGGACTTCGTCATTGGTGATATACTGGGTATAGGAAATGCCCAGAAGTCTGAAGTACCTCATCTCCATGCTTTGTATTCTTTGTTGTAGGTCTGCTGTGTGGGTCCATGTTTCGCAAGAGTATAGGAAGATGGAGATAACAAGGGAGCGTAGCAACCTTACCTTGGGGTTTAGACTAATGGTCCTGTCTTTCCAAATGGGCTTCAACCTTGTCAGGGCAGCAGTTGTTTGTGCTATTCTGGAGAGGACCTCCTGTCGGGATCCATTGTCTGATACAGTGGCTCCTAAATATTTGAAGCTGTACATAGTGTTGAGTGATTGGTTTGGACTTGGATGTCCATGTTGATGCCATTGATGTTGTTGGTCATCCTTTTGGTCTTCTCTGCACTTATTTCCATTCCAAAGGCTCTGGATGTGGTGCCAAGCCTCTGTACCAGCTTTTAAAGTTTTGTTACTCTCCAGCCAATCCATCAATATCATCCACAAAAGGGAATTTGGAGATTGCTCTACCTCCTATGCTGACTGCCTTCATGATGTGCAATGGCATCTGATATGCACTCCAGAAAGATGTTGAAGAGTGTTGGAGAGAGTAGGCATACTTGACGCAAGTCGATTGTTGTTCTGAACCAGTTCCCGATGGTGCTGTTGTGGAGGACTATTTGGTAGCCTTGTCATTCAGGCTTTTTTTTAAAAATCATTGTCTACATACGGAATTGTTTCACATCATTGTCTACATACAGTACTGTTTCACATCAATGTCTACATATAACATTGTTTCACATCAGTGTCTACATAACAGTACTGTTTCACATCATTGTCTACATACTGTACTGTTTCACATCAGTGTCTACATATGGCACTGTTTCACATCAGTGTCTACATATGGCACTGTTTCACATCATTGTCTACATATGGCACTGTTTCACATCAATGTGTACACATGGCACTGTTTCACATCATTGTCTACATATGGCAATGTTTCACATCATTGTCTACATACAGTACTGTTTCACATCAATGTGTACATTTAGTACTGTTTCACATCAATGTCTAGATACAGCACTGTCAAAGCACATCAAACTCTGTATACAGGTGTTCAGGCCATCATGCAGCACTGTTTCTCATGGTCGTCAGCAAACCATAAAAAAGTGGAGTTGCCAGATTACTTGGTGGAATGTGTGCTGACCATGGTCTTCAGTCTGATTTCACACCCCCAGCTCTCCATTCGTGAAACTGTGGCCAACATCATGTCTCTCTATATGGAACATGTGGACAGTCAGGTTGGTGTTGTGTGTCATACAGTCATGTTGTTATTGTTATTATGGTTATTTTTATTGTTCATTTTATTGACTCACATGCATAGCAATGTCAGTCTATTTTCCCAACCAACCCTACCCCACTTCATGCAGCTCTGTGGGCAACCATGAGAGTGTACAACATCAGCCCTAACATTATAAAGTCATCAAAAACCTGTATCATAAGGCTACCAGTGCAGTCCTCCACAACAGCCCCATCGGGAATTGGTTTAGAACAACAATCAACGTGCATCAAGGATGCCTACTCTCTCCAATACTCTTGAACATCTTCCTAGAGCGCAACATGTCTGATGCCCTTGCAGATCACAAAGGCACTGTCAGCATGGGGGGTAGAGCAATCTCCAAACTCTTATGCTCATGACATTGATGGATTGGCTGGAGAGGAACAAGAACTTGAACAGCTGGTACAGAGGCTTGAAACCACCTCCAGAGCCTTTGGAGTGGAAATAAGTGCAGAGAAGACCAAAATGATGACCAAAAACACCAATGGCATCAACATGGAAATCAAAGTCCAAGGCCAATCCCTCAACATGGTGCATAGTTTCAAATATTTAGGAACCATTATCCGACAATGGATCCCGACAGGAAGTCTTCTCCAGGATCGTATAAACAACTGCTGCCCTGACAGGTTGAAGCCCATTTGGAAAGACAGAACCATCAGTCTACACTCTAAGGTAAGGCTGCTGCGCTCCGTTTTCATCTCCATCTTTCCATACGCTTAATTGTGAAACATGGACTCTCACAGCAGACCTACAACGAAAATTTCAAAGCATGGAGATGAGTTGCTACAGAAGACTTCTGGGCATTTACTATACCCAGCGCATCATCAACGACAAAGTCCGACAGACCATCACACAAGCCATTGGACAACATGTTGACATGCTCACAGTGGAGAAGAAACGGAAACTCCAATGGTATGGTCACATTACCAGAGCATCAGGCCTTGTAAAGACCATCCTGCAAGGCACAGTGCAATGATGCAGAAGAAGAGGGAGACAGAAAAAGAGATGGGAGTGCAACATTCGAGAATGGATTGGCTTGATGCTGAGCAAAGCCATGAGGGTTGCTGAGGACAGAGAAAGATGGAGTACGTTGGTTAAACGATCATCTGTGGTGCCCCTTTCGAGTTAACGGGGTAGGATAGGATAGGCCCTAGGTTTATTCAAACATAGTCCCCTACTTCTATCATAAATGCTATAAGTCTAACATTCATAGAACGCTGCCATGGTCAGCAAGCTTCTTCCTTGATAGGCAACCCGTGAAAGAGAATGATTTTTCAAAACTTACACTGAACTGCTGTATGCTCTCTCTCCACACACCTCGTAACATAATGCTTCTAATTGGCCTGCCTTCATCTGATCCACCGTACTGCTGACCGTCGCAAGCCTATCTTTAGGAAATAGCTAACTTGTGCTGTCTGCTAAAACTGTGTAACTGGCATACCAATCAATCTATTACCTTTAAATATAACAAGTTTGGGCATTTTATCTCTCATAGTTTAGGGTCAAAGTCATATAAAGTACCCATATGAACCGACTTTGGACAGCTCCAGTGATTCGACCTTAGAGCAAGGTCGATCAAATTTGTGTGGCATGAAATCTATCATATATCATGATCTATAACTGTGTAACATGTAACAATAGCGTTTTGTGACAAAGTACTCGGAACCTATTTCATATATCACAACTAAACTTGGTAGGATGTTGTATATCCATGAGACCTCGAAAATGATCAGTTAATGAATAACTTCACTTTAAGGTCAAGGTCACAGAGTCATCCAATGTTAGTAAAAAAATGACCATTTATCACAGAATTTTACTTTTTTCCTAAGTTTTTGATATCATGATCCTTTGATCATGATATGTGATAGATTTCATGCCACACAAATGTGATCAACCTTGCTCTAAGGTTGAATCACTGGAACTATCCAATGTCGGTTCATATGGGTACTTTATATGACTTTGACCCTAAACTATGAGAGATAAAATGCCCAAACTTGTTATATTTAAAGATAATAGATTCATCATTCATATATCTTCCAATGTTTGTGTTGATCTTGAAGGTCAAGGTCATTTTAAGCCTTACAGAAACATTAAAACAAAATTGGTCATTGTACAGTGGAATGGCTTTATATTTGCCCCAGAGTATGCATCAACAATAGGTTATTTGATCATCAGAGGTCATGTAAAGGTCAAGGTCATTGGTGATGATGAAGATGATTGAGGTGATGATGGTGGTGGTGATGATGATAATGTTTGAGGTGATGGTGGCAATAATGATGATGATGGTGATGATGATGATGATGATGATGATGATGATGATGATGATGATGCATGTTTGCAGGACATGCAGGAGCTGATGCAGCAGACTATGACGTTGCTTGCACCACCTGCAGATGACAAACATTGCCAAGAGGTCATACTCAGTGTGTTTTGCATTTTTACATAATATCTGGAAAGTATTTTATATTGTGGTGAATCAGAATGAACCAAATCAATCTGTAGGTTGGTCGATCAGTTGCATGCTGTATCCCAAGAACCACTGAGTAAATTTTAACCAAACTTTATAGGCTTATTTTATAGGTTAGTGGCCAGTCTCTCTTATCATATTTGCTCTTCACCAAGGTCAAGGTCATTAGAGTAACTTTTTTGCTGAACATTTTGCTCTACATTTATCAAAAATGGCTGAAGTGATTTTGTTCATCTTTGGTATGCAGATACTTCAGCTCATGGCCAATCATTCAGTAGTAGTTTGGTTGCCAGTCAGTCTTTCAAAAACACATTTTTTGACTTCTCTAAAAAATGAATGGACTGATTTTGATTGGTTTTTCAATGCAGATACTTTATCATACTAATAAACATTTTATCACATTATTATTATTATTATTGAGGAGTTGTATAGCGCACATATTTCGCTGTACTTGGCGACTCAAGGCGCTGGCCGATACAGGATCTAACACAAGCTGCCCGAGGCGCCAACTTGCAGCCTTTGGGCGCATCGTAATAACGCTCTAGACAACTGAGCACAATCCTGGGCAGCCAGGGATGGGGGAGAAGGACCTAGGTGCATGCTGGGTGTGTTCTTGTCACTGGCACTCACCTGTTGAGGACATGAGCGTCAGGATCTTTAAAGTCAGTTATGATGGAATGTATGCTACACAGATTAGACCTCGGTTTATACTCTCATCCGAAGGAGTAGGAAACGGGAGTAAAGTGTCTTTCCCAAGGACAAACACAATGTCTCGGCCTGGGCTCGAAACCAGGACCTTCAGATCCGCAAGCCAAAGCTCTACCATTAGGCAACCTTACCTATTTGCACATTCTCAAAAGTCAAGGTCACTGTGTTTTGTTATTTTCTAAACACGTTTCACGTTGTATTTCAAAATTGACTGAACTGATGTTGATAATTTTTTACTTGCAAATAGTTCAGATAATGGCTCATCATTCCATGTTTGCCCTTTGCTTCATTAGTAAAAAACTTCTCAGTTGCAACACTACCAAGAAAATGACATTTGTCAACATTCAGATTTTCAACTATATGTGTGAGTGCTTAGAAATGCATTTGAATGGCTTGCCTTCTTTTTACTTTTTTTTAGTGTTAATTTTAAAAAAAAAAGTAATAGTAATAGCAACAGTGCCATCAGAAACTGGTTCCGAACAACAATCAGCGTGCGTCAAGGATGCCTACTCTCTCCAACACTCTTCAACATCTTCCTAGAGAGCATCATGTTAGATGCTCTTGCAGATCACGAAGGCACTGTCAGCATGGAGGGGAGGGGGGAATAGAGCAATCTCCAAACTCCGTTATGCTGATGACATTGATGGATTGGCTGGGGGAGGGGGGAACAAGAACTTGAACAGCTGGTACAGAGGCTTGACACCACTGCCAGAGCATCTGGAATAGAAATAAGTGCAGAGAAGACCAACATGATGACAAACATCCCCCATGGCACCAACATGGACATCAAAGTCCAAGGCCAATCCATCAAATCAGTGCATAGCTTCAAATATTTAGGAGCCATTGTATCAGACAATGGGTCATGACAGGAGATCCTCTCCAGGATCGCACAAACAACTGCTGCCCTGACAAGGTTGAAGTCCATTTGGAAAGACAGGACAATCAGTCTACACACCAAGGTAAGGTTGCTGAGCTCAGCAGCCTACAACAAAGAATACAAAGCATGGAGATGAGGTGCCACAGAAGACTTCTGTGCATTTCCTATACCCAGCACATCACCAACAACGAAGTCCAACAGACCGTCACACAAGCCATTGGACAACACAATGACATGCTTACAGTGGTGAAGAAACGGAAACTCCGATGATATGGCCACTTTATCTGAGCATTAGGCTTTGCAAAGACCATCCTACAAGGCACGGTGCAAGGAGGCAGAAGAAGAGGGAGACAGAAAAAGAGATGGGAGAACAACATTCGAGATGGACTGGCTTGACACTGAGCGAAGCCATGATCTAGGGTTGCTGATGACAGAGAAAGTGGAGTATGCTGGTTAAACGATTATCTGTGGTGTCCCAACGACCTTTGAGTTATGGGATAGGATAGGAATAGGATTAATAATAATAATTAAAATATTAAAAAATAAAATAATAATAATAATAATATTACATCTAATAATACTACTACTACTGCTTCTGCTGTTACTTCTACAAATGAAAATAATAATAACAACAATAATAATAATAATATATATATATATATATATGTATAGCACACAACTTGTACATGGGAACTGCTCCTTGACATGTACATATATATACTGACAGACAAGCACCAAATCATCCACTCACATGGTCAGCAGATACCCTGGCACTGTCATCTCTAGAACAATTATCCACTCACATGGTCAGCCCAGATACCCTGACACTGTCATCTCTATTACAATCATCCACTCACATGGTCAGCCCAGATACCCTGACACTGTCATCTCTATTACAATCATCCACTCACATGGTCAGCAGATACCCTGACACTGTCATCTCTATTACAATCATCCACTCACATGGTCAGCAGATACCCTGACACTGTCATCTCTATTACAATCATCCACTCACATGGTCAGCCCAGATACCCTGACACTGTCATCTCTATTACAATCATCCACTCACATGGTCAGCCCAGATACCCTGGCACTGTCATCTTTATTACAGTCAAAGTCAAAGCATTTTTTTATTCCACGAAAAGGAAAATCCATGGGTCTCTAGTACACACAAGTAACGATGTACACACGAACGTATGCACACACACACGCACACACACACAGATATAAAAACATAAAACATGTTTCTTCCTTCCATAGGTAAGAACATAGTAGGCATAATACATCCATCCAATATTTACAACACTATCTACACACAATACACATAGTACATCCATCCAATATTTACAACACCACTATCTACACACTCTATGCATAGTACATCCATCCAATATTTACAACACCACTATCTACACACTACGCATAGTACATCCATCCAATATTTACAACACTACTATCTACACACTACGCATAGTACATCCATCCAATATTTACAACACCACTATCTATGCATACTAGGCATAATACATCCATCCAATATTTACAACACTACTATCTACACACACTAGGCATAGTATATCTATCCAATATTTACAACACCATCTACACACAGTAGGCATAATACATCCATCCAATATTTACAACACCACTACACACACTACGCATAGTACTTCCATCCAATATTTATAACACCACTATTTACACACACTAGGCATAATACATCCATCCAATATTTTCAATACCACTATCTACACACTCTAGGCATAATACATCCTCCCATCCAATATTTACAACACCACTATCTACACACACTAGGGATAACACATCCATCCATTATTTACAACACCACTACACACACTAGGCATAATACATCCATCCAATATTTACAACACCACTACACACACTAGGGATAATACATCCATCCATTATTTACAACACCACTACACACACTAGGCATAATACATCCATCCAATATTTACAACACCACTACACACACTAGGCATAATACATCTATCTATTATTTATAACACTACTATCTACACACAGGTGCCTGACCATATAGGCCTGTCGCACAATTGCATTCATTATGGTTTCATCAGTCCTAATTAAGCTACTAGCAAAAATTTGACAAATAAAAGGGACAGTACAAAGTAATACTGACGGTTGCTATGTATTCTTATAATTAAGAATATTAATTCCTCTCTCTCTCTCTCTGTCTCTCTCTCCCCCCCCCCCTCTCTCTCGTCCCCTCTTCTCTCTCTCTCTCCCTCTTTTTCTCTACCTCTCTAATTTGCTGTGCCTCTTTGTGCAGACGTTCCATTGTGTGGAGGCTTATGCCGCAGAAGGCCTTCTCAACATCTGTACATCAATATTCAAAGTGCGTAACATGTGCACAACAGTTGTGTAGATTTCTTCTGGGTTTTTTTTAAACAATGAACTCTTCATTTGTAGACATGTACTAATGATCTGTGATGGTGTGTAATCAGGTGTTTTGTGATTCCCTGATTTGTGGTTAACATAATGGAATAAGACTGCAGTTTTAGTCACGATTTTCTTTGATGCACTACCATCAGAAGAGTCTGACTTACGATTGGGAGCCATAACCAAAGGCAAAAAAGCGATAAAACACGTGAGAGAGATAGACGGCGTAAACAACCAAAATGGCGTATGTACAGTGACTGAACATAGGAAGCGATGCCAGCGTAGGAAGCGACGCCGTCTTCCCCGCCATATAACCACAACAAAGCGTATTCTTCCGCCGCACACAGAAACTAGCTCCCGTTTGTTTACGTCGCTTACGACGCTAAACTGTGTAAGATAGAACGAAGCGTAATATTATTTATTATATTTTTATGGGGAGGAGCTTCGTAACCACAAAACAATGTAAGTCGAGACCTGCGTAACCCGAGGACTTACTGTACTATACTTGTATGATATCAGGTACAAGTACTAGACATGTATGATGTCAGGTTAGTTACAAGTACTATACATGAACGATGTCAGGTACAAGTATTAGACATGTATGATGTCAGGTCATGTGCAAGTACTAGACATATATGATGTCAGGTTAGGTACAAGTACTATATTTTTTTATGATGTCAGGTCAGGCACAAGTACTAGACATGTATGATGTCAGGTTAGTTACAAGTACTATACATGAACGATGTCAGGTACAAGTATTAGACATGTATGATGTCAGGTCATGTGCAAGTACTAGACATATATGATGTCAGGTTAGGTACAAGTACTATACATGTATAATGTCAGATCAGGTGCAAGTACTAGACATGTATGATGTCAGGTTAGGTACAACTAATATACATATGCGTTGGCCTGTAAAACATTAATCTGCAAGACTATCTATGAGAGAGTTTAATTTTCTAGTTGAAATTTGGTTTGATGGCAGAGTGTGTGTGTGCACAAGTGTATATGGTACAGTATTTATTATGTTTAATGTATGTTTATAAATATAAAATGTATTGATTTAGCCAAGTCTTAAAAGTGTGAGATGTAAGTAAGTATACTTGAAAGTGCGTGTGTATGAGCTTGAGTATATGTGCTTATGTTTTATTTGTGTATGTGTGTGTTTGTAGAAACGGTGTTATTGTTACACACTCTTTATACTTTACATACGTTCTTTTGATGGTCTCGTTATTTTGACATCAAAATTGTGTTCCGTTAGGGTTAGGGCTGTTTTAGGGTTAGGTTATGGTTAGGGTTAGCTTAAAAAAATGGACAAATGTAAAACAATGTGAAAACAATGTATGTGACTTTTCATGAAAGTCATAACAATGGCATTTTTAACAAGTGTGTTTGTGGGTGTGGGTGCGGGTGTGTGTGCGTGTGTTTGTGTGAGGGAGATGTTTATAAAGTCAACGTCACTTTGACTCAAATGCATAGTGTTATTTTTTCCATGGTATATTTTAATATAAGTGTTCTTTAAATATTCATTGATTTACCTTTGTGTGTGTTTGTGTGCGCGTGTTGTGGGTGTGTTTGTCTGTGTGCGTGCATTAGATTTCATGATTAAAGCTTGTCTGTGATATAGTACATACACATTTCTAGTTTTGATACTTGACATGTCCATTGTGATAGCTCTTGATGTTGCAACTGTGTATGCAAGAGCTTTTAATTGAAGTCTTAAAAGGTGTTGTGTGGAGTGTGTATGTGACTGTCTACCAACATGGGAGCAATTTCCATATGCAGGGTATGTTGTCATTTGGCTGAATAACTTCAGTATTGTGTATTGTTCTAATAGTAATTTCCATATGCAGGGTATATTGTCATTTGGCTGAATAACTTCAGTATTGTGTATTGTTCTAATAGCAATTTCCATATGCAGGGTATATTGTCATTTGGCTGAATAACTTCAGTATTGTGTATTGTTCTAATAGCAATTTCCATATGCAGGGTATATTGTCATTTGGCTGAATAACTTCAGTATTGTGTATTGTTCTAATAGCAGTTTCCATATGCAGGGTATATTGTCATTTGGCTGAATAACTTCAGTATTGTGTATTGTTCTAATAGCAGTTTCCATATGCAGGGTATACTGTCATTTGGCTGAATAACTTCAGTATTGTGTATTGTTCTAATAGCAATTTCCATATGCAGGGTATGTTGTCATTTGGCTGAATAACTTCAGTATTGTGTATTGTTCTAATAGCAATTTCCATATGCAGGGTATATTGTCATTTGGCTGAATAACTTCAGTATTGTGTATTGTTCTAATAGCAATTTCCATATGCAGGGTATATTGTCATTTGGCTGAATAACTTCAGTATTGTGTATTGTTCTAATAGCAATTTCCATATGCAGGGTATATTGTCATTTGGCTGAATAACTTCAGTATTGTGTATTGTTCTAATAGCAATTTCCATATGCAGGGTATATTGTCATTTGGCTGAATAACTTCAGTATTGTGTATTGTTCTAATAGCAATTTCCATATGCAGGGTATATTGTCATTTGGCTGAATAACTTCAGTATTGTGTATTGTTCTAATAGCAATTTCCATATGCAGGGTATATTGTCATTTGGCTGAATAACTTCAGTATTGTGTATTGTTCTAATAGCAATTTCCATATACAGGGTATATTGTCATTTGGCTGAATAACTTCAGTATTGTGTATTGTTCTCATAGCAATTTCCATATGCAGGGTATATTGTCATTTGGCTGAATAACTTCAGTATTGTGTATTGTTCTAATAGCAATTTCCATATGCAGGGTATATTGTCATTTGGCTGAATAACTTTAGTATTGTGTATTGTTCTAATAGCAATTTCCATATGCAGGGTATATTGTCATTTGGCTGAATAACTTCAGTATTGTGTATTGTTCTAATAGCAATTTCCATATGCAGGGTATATTGTCATTTGGCTGAATAACTTCAGTATTGTGTATTGTTCTAATAGCAATTTCCATATGCAGGGTATATTGTCATTTGGCTGAATAACTTCAGTATTGTGTATTGTTCTAATAGCAATTTCCATATGCAGGGTATATTGTCATTTGGCTGAATAACTTCAGTATTGTGTATTGTTCTAATAGCAATTTCCATATGCAGGGTATATTGTCATTTGGCTGAATAACTTTAGTATTGTGTATTGTTCTAATAGCAATTTCCATATGCAGGGTATATTGTCATTTGGCTGAATAACTTCAGTATTGTGTATTGTTCTAATAGCAATTTCCATATGCAGGGTATATTGTCATTTGGCTGAATAACTTCAGTATTGTGTATTGTTCTAATAGCAATTTCCATATGCAGGGTATATTGTCATTTGGCTGAATAACTTCAGTATTGTGTATTGTTCTAATAGCAGTTTCCATATGCAGGGTATATTGTCATTTGGCTGAATAACTTCAGTATTGTGTATTGTTCTAATAGCAGTTTCCATATGCAGGGTATATTGTCATTTGGCTGAATAACTTCAGTATTGTGTATTGTTCTAATAGCAGTTTCCATATGCAGGGTATATTGTCATTTGGCTGAATAACTTCAGTATTGTGTATTGTTCTAATAGCAATTTCCATATGCAGGGTATATTGTCATTTGGCTGAATAACTTCAGTATTGTGTATTGTTCTAATAGCAGTTTCCATATGCAGGGTATATTGTCATTTGGCTGAATAACTTCAGTATTGTGTATTCTTCTAATAGCAATTTCCATATGCAGGGTATATTGTCATTTGGCTGAATAACTTCAGTATTGTGTATTGTTCTAATAGCAATTTCCATATGCAGGGTATATTGTCATTTGGCTGAATAACTTCAGTATTGTGTATTGTTCTAATAGCAATTTCCATATGCAGGGTATATTGTCATTTGGCTGAATAACTTCAGTATTGTGTATTGTTCTAATAGCAATTTCCATATGCAGGGTATATTGTCATTTGGCTGAATAACTTCAGTATTGTGTATTCTTCTAGTAGCAATTTCCATATGCAGGGTATATTGTCATTTGGCTGAATAACTTCAGTATTGTGTATTCTTCTAATAGCAATTTCCTTGCCTTTACTCCACCTATTTGATGATGGATGTGTGTTGTGTACATGAGAGTGTGAAACATGTAAGCGTGTGTGTTGGTACAGATTGCTGCGCTTTGAGCCTGATGAGGAATTTGGGATAAAATGCACATAAAGCATCCATTATTAATATTATTATTATGATGATGATATTTGTGTTTTCAGGTCCTGCCTTTGAGAAAAGTAGTTGAATTGTGGCAGTGCCACCATGCCTCATTCCTCGCTTATCTGTCACACAGCGCCTCCAGTGTACGTCAGAGTACCAGCACACTTCTGCTGCATCTTGGTAAGTCCCTCAGTCATGTATAGTGCCTTTGCATTTTACGTTAGTTTACTTTGCTTTCACTGGTTTATCATTTCATTGATTCACATGCATAGCAATGTGAGACTATTTTTTCTACAACCCCTTTTCTCTCGCCAAACTTTCCCCAATTCCCCCCTCCCCCCAAAAAAATCCCTGGTTTTATAAATCTGTACAAGATGAGTCCTAAGTAGTCCTGAAATGACATTTGTTAAAACAGAAAATTTGTCCATTTCTCCGTACGTCCGCCATCCACTGTCTGTGTCTAGGTTACTGAAGGTCACAGTCACCCTAAGATCAAGAGCATAGAAAGATCAAAGTCGGTATTACTTTGCATTTGAATGCCACCATTTCATTTTGTGTGTGTGTGTGAACTCATTTTCATGTTAAATATTGCAAGTTCTATAATGGCCTGTCTTACTTGAAAGGTTCATGGATGTTCCAAAACTTTTTTTTTTGACGTTCGGGATCTGAGAGCCTCAAAAAAAGTGTTTTCAATCTCCATGAACCTTCCAGTTAAGACAGGCCAGACAGAGCATGTGAGTCATAGGATATTGCCCTTCTAGTTTTATTTTGTTTTTTGTGGACTGTGCTATTGTGCTATTAGTTTATTGTATTTTTATTCAATCTTTCAAGAGCTGTGTGGATCAACTGCATAAAGATAAGTTGTTTGACAATTCCATACCATGTTTACGTAGTGCTTTTCACAGTAAACAGTAAACACAGTAAACAGTAAACACAGTAAACAGTAAACACAGTAAACCCTAAACTTTATTGTCCACATTTTCACAAAATGGAAAAATGGCTTCCAGTGCCCAAGAAACAACAGAAAGACAAGAGTGAAAATGCTGTCACCCCACACACACACAAAGCACACCCACACACTCAAACACACACACCCACCCACACCCACCCACACACACACACACACACCCACACACACACAAAGCACACCCACACACTCACACACACACCCTATCCTATCCTATCCTGTCCCGTAACCCGAAGGTCGTAGGGGCACCACAGATGATCGTTTAACCAGCATACTCCATCTTTCTCTGTCCTCAGCAGCCCTGATGGCTTCGCTCAGTGTCAAACCAGTCCATTCTCAAATGTTGTCCTCCCACCTCTTTTTCGGTCTCCCTTTTCTTCTACCTCCTTGCACTGTGCCTTGCAGAATAGTCTTTGCAAGGCCTGATGATCTGGTGACGTGGCCATACCACCGAAGTTTCCGTTTCTTCACCACTGTTAGCAGGTCATCATGTTGTCCAATAGCTTGTGTGATGGTCTGTCGGACTTCGTCGTTGGTGATGTGTTGGGTATAGGAAATGAGACTTCGTCGTTGGTGATGTGTTGGGTATAGGAAATGCCCAGAAGTCTTCTGTAGCACCTCATCTCCATGCTTTGTATTCTTCGTTGGAGATCTGCTGTGAGGGTCCATGCTTCGCAAGCATATAGGAAGATGGAGATGACAAGGGAGCGCAGCAGTCTTACTTTGGAATGTAGACTGATGGTCCTGTCTTTCCAAATGGGCTTCAACCTTGTCAGGGCAGCAGTTGTTTGTGCGATCCTGGAGAGGACTTCCTGTCGGGACCCATTGTCTGATACAATGGCTCCTAAATATTTGAAGCTATGCACTGTGTCGAGGGATTGGCCTTGGACTTTGATGTCCGTATTGATGCCATTGGTGTTGTTGGTCATCATTTTGGTCTTCTCTGCACTTATTTCCATTCCATAGGCTTTGGAGGTGGTGTCAAGCCTCTGTACCAGCTGTTCAAGTTCTTGTTCCTCTCCAGCCAATCCATCAATGTCATCTGCAAAACGAAGATTGGAGATTGCTCTACCCCCTATGCTGACTGTGCCTTCATGGTCTGCAAGAGCATCCGACATGATGCGCTCTAGGAAGATGTTGAAGAGTGTTGGAGAGAGTAGGCATCCTTGACGCACACCGATTGTTGTTCTGAACCAATTCCCGATGGCTCTGTTGTGGAGGACTGCACTGGTAGCCTTGTCATACAGGCTTTTGATGACTTCAATAATTTTTGGGCTGATGTTGTACACTTTCATTGTTGCCCATAGAGCTGCATGCCAGACTCGGTCAAACACCTTCTTGAAGTCTATGAACACATGATATAGATGTTGTTGGTGCTTTAGGTATTTCTCACAGATTATTCTGAGGTTGAAAATCTGCTCAGTGGTACTTCGCCCTGCCCTGAATCCTGCTTGTTCTTCAGCTATGATTTGTTCAGCTTGGGGTTTCAACCTGTTGAGTATTATTTTCACACACACCCACATACATACAAACACACACACACACACCCGTCACAACATCCCCAACACAACATCCACACAGCTCAACATCCACACCGCTCAACATCCTCACACAAGAACGTGAGCACCCCACTACACACAGCCGTCCACACCGGCACACCGCAGCACACCCAGCAACCAGCACCCGCACGCACACAGAAAAACTCATGCTACAACCCATCACTACATTGACAGTAATATATTCCATTTATCCAGCTTCATCCTCCCCTCCCCCCAACTCATCACCACAGTTCTTGTCTCAAAAAAACAACAATCCACACACACATGGAACTGATGTGGGGCCCAACTGGCCACGGCATGGCGGGAATGTCCATGATGTCTAGTGGTGCTGATTGTACACCCTGATGGCACAAAAGAGTTCTTGTAGCGGTCTGTTCTGGCCTTCACACTGCGGAATTTGGCATGTACTGTTGTGTGATTATGTGTGTGTTTTGAATGTGTGATAAGTGTATTGTAGGTGTGTGTGTGTGTGTGTTGAATGTGTTATGAGTGTATTGTAGGTTTGTATATGTGTGTATATTGAATGTGTGATTAGTGTATTGTATGTGTGTTTATGTATGTTTGTGTATTGAATGTGTGATGAGTGTATTGTAGCTGTGGGTTTATGTATGTTTATGTATGCATTGTGTTGCTGTGTTGTAGCCACACATCGGGAAAGCAGTGTGGTGTTGACCAAGTTGATTCTGACTCATTTGACACGGACCTGGCACGTCCAGCCTCAATCTTTCTCTCTATCACAGCTTATGCAAGGTACGGCACTTCTTCTTCTCCTCCTCGTCCTTCTTTTTTGTATTCTTCTATTTTATCATCATCATAATCATCATCATTATCATAATCATCATCATCATCATCATCAACATCATCAGTGGTAGTGTCACCATAGTGGCGGATGTTACAGGTGTGGGTGACGATGATGGAGTGCTGACCTGGGAGGGGAAGGAGGGACGTCTGTTTGTGTACGAGCTGATCTGCAAACACCTGATAGACAACCACACCGCCTTCATCCACGCACCAAACACCACTCACAGATTTCAACACCTGTGCAGTAATGACGGTGGCAGGTATAGTAATACACAGCTTACAGGTAGAGTAGTACACAGCTTACAGGTATAGTAATACACAGCTTACAGGTAGAGTAATACACAGCTTACAGGTATAGTAATACACAGCTTACAGGTAGAGTAATACACAGCTTACAGGTAGAGTAATACACAGCTTACAGGTATAGTAATACACAGCTTACAGGTAGAGTAGTACACAGCTTACAGGTATAGTAATACACAGCTTACAGGTAGAGTAATACACAGCTTACAGGTAGAGTAATACACAGCTTACAGGTAGAGTAATACACAGCTTACAGGTAGAGTAATACACAGCTTACAGGTAGAGTAGTACACAGCTTACAGGTAGAGTAGTACACAGCTTACAGGTAGAGTAATAAACAGCTTACAGGTAGAGTAATACACAGCTTACAGGTATAGTAATACACAGCTTACAGGTAGAGTAATACACAGCTTACAGGTATAGTAATACACAGCTTACAGGTATAGTAATACACAGCTTACAGGTATAGTAATACACAGCTTACAGGTATAGTAATACACAGCTTACAGGTATAGTAATACACAGCTTACAGGTAGAGTAATACACAGCTTACAGGTATAGTAATACACAGCTTACAGGTATAGTAGTACACAGCTTACAGGTATAGTAATACACAGCTTACAGGTATAGTAATACACAGCTTACAGGTATAGTAATACACAGCTTACAGGTATAGTAATACACAGCTTACAGGTATAGTAATACACAGCTTACAGGTATAGTAATACACAGCTTACAGGTATAGTAATACACAGCTTACAGGTATAGTAATACACAGCTTACAGGTAGAGTAATACACAGCTTACAGGTAGAGTAATACACAGCTTACAGGTAGAGTAATACACAGCTTACAGGTAGAGTAATACACAGCTTACAGGTAGAGTAATACACAGCTTACAGGTAGAGTAATACACAGCTTACAGGTAGAGTAATACACAGCTTACAGGTATAGTAATACACAGCTTACAGGTAGAGTAGTACACAGCTTACAGGTAGAGTAATACACAGCTTACAGGTAGAGTAATACACAGCTTACAGGTATAGTAATACACAGCTTACAGGTAGAGTAATACACAGCTTACAGGTAGAGTAATACACAGCTTACAGGTAGAGTAATACACAGCTTACAGGTAGAGTAATACACAGCTTACAGGTAGAGTAGTACACAGCTTACAGGTAGAGTAATACACAGCTTACAGGTATAGTAATACACAGCTTACAGGTATAGTAATACACAGCTTACAGGTATAGTAATACACAGCTTACAGGTATAGTAATACACAGCTTACAGGTAGAGTAATACACAGCTTACAGGTAGAGTAATACACAGCTTACAGGTATAGTAATACACAGCTTACAGGTATAGTAATACACAGCTTACAGGTATAGTAATACACAGCTTACAGGTAGAGTAATACACAGCTTACAGGTAGAGTAATACACAGCTTACAGGTAGAGTAATACACAGCTTACAGGTAGAGTAATACACAGCTTACAGGTATAGTAATACACAGCTTACAGGTAGAGTAATACACAGCTTACAGGTAGAGTAATACACAGCTTACAGGTATAGTAATACACAGCTTACAGGTAGAGTAGTACACAGCTTACAGGTAGAGTAATACACAGCTTACAGGTAGAGTAATACACAGCTTACAGGTATAGTAATACACAGCTTACAGGTAGAGTAATACACAGCTTACAGGTAGAGTAATACACAGCTTACAGGTAGAGTAATACACAGCTTACAGGTAGAGTAATACACAGCTTACAGGTAGAGTAATACACAGCTTACAGGTAGAGTAGTACACAGCTTACAGGTAGAGTAATACACAGCTTACAGGTATAGTAATACACAGCTTACAGGTATAGTAATACACAGCTTACAGGTATAGTAATACACAGCTTACAGGTAGAGTAATACACAGCTTACAGGTATAGTAATACACAGCTTACAGGTATAGTAATACACAGCTTACAGGTATAGTAATACACAGCTTACAGGTAGAGTAATACACAGCTTACAGGTATAGTAATACACAGCTTACAGGTAGAGTAATACACAGCTTACAGGTATAGTAATACACAGCTTACAGGTATAGTAATACACAGCTTACAGGTAGAGTAATACACAGCTTACAGGTAGAGTAATACACAGCTTACAGGTAGAGTAATACACAGCTTACAGGTATAGTAATACACAGCTTACAGGTAGAGTAATACACAGCTTACAGGTATAGTAATACACAGCTTACAGGTATAGTAATACACAGCTTACAGGTAGAGTAATACACAGCTTACAGGTATAGTAATACTCAGCTTACAGGTATAGTAATACACAGCTTACAGGTAGAGTAATACACAGCTTACAGGTAGAGTAATACACAGCTTACAGGTATAGTAATACACAGCTTACAGGTATAGTAATACACAGCTTACAGGTATAGTAGTACAGGCTGGTTAGCCTACAGGTAGGTAAGTACAGGTCCAGATAGATTGGTTCTTAAGTAGATTATTACAGGTCTAGTACAGGTAGGTAAGTACAGGTCCAGATAGATTAGTTCTTAAGTAGATTATTACAGGTCTAGTACAGGTAGGTAAGTACAGGTCCAGATAGATTGGTTCTTAAGTAAATTATTACAGGTCTAGTACAGGTAGGTAAGTACAGGTCCAGATAGATTAGTTCTTAAGTAGATTATTACAGGTCTAGTACAGGTAGGTAAGTACAGGTCCAGATAGATTGGTTCTTAAGTAAATTATTACAGGTCTAGTACAGGTAGGTAAGTACAGGTCCAGATAGATTAGTTCTTAAGTAGATTATTACAGGTCTAGTACAGGTAGGTAAGTACAGGTCCAGATAGATTAGTTCTTAAGTAAATTATTACAGGTCTAGTACAGGTAGGTAAGTACAGGTCCAGATAGATTAGTTCTTAAGTAGATTATTACAGGTCTAGTACAGGTAGGTAAGTACAGGTCCAGATAGATTAGTTCTTAAGTAGATTATTACAGGTCTAGTACAGGTAGAGTAGTACAGGTCAGGTACAGGTAGATTAGTGCATTAGATTAATGTAGATTAGAGTAGTTTACAGGTAGTTTTAATACAGGCTAACAGGTACAGGTAGATTAGTACATCGCATTAATATGTGGCAGGTAGTTTGAGGATGTGCATGAATGCTATTTCGAGAAAGCCTATTCTGTTTATGCTTAAAAGCAAAATATCTGGAAATGTGTCAATGTCTTCGTGACCCCTTGTGCATTCCAAGAATGCCTACACATATGCTGTTTGGCTATTCATGAGTAGAACTAGAAGAGTAATGAGACACTACACTAAGATTTCACAGTATCAAGTTTTAAACTTCTTTCCACTCAATGGATATCTAACTTGGCATCATAAGACATAAGCTTAAACAGAGTAGGCCTTCATCAGCTACTTCACCAATGTCACAAACAGACATAGGCTTAAACAGAATAAGAACCAAAAGCTAAACAGCCAGAAAAAAAGCTTTTTTAAAAGTGTACAAGGAAAAGTGGCCTTGTCTGAGTACATCTCCAAAAGGTCTACAAGGAAAAGTGGCCTTGTCTGAGTACATCTCCAAAAGGTCTACAAGGAAAAGTGGCCTTGTCTGAGTACATCTCCAAAAGGTCTACAAGGAAAATTGGCCTTGTCTGAGTACATCTCCAAAAGGTCTACAAGGAAAAGTGGTTTTGTCTGAGTACATCTCCAAAAGGTGTACAAGGAAAAGTGGCCTTGTGTGAGTACATCTCCAAAAGGTGTACAAGGAAAAGTGGCCTTGTGTGAGTACATCTCCAAAAGGTGTACAAGGAAAAGTGGCCTTGTGTGAGTACATCTCCAAAAGGGCCAGCGTTTGCAAGATGCATTTTCTGCTAAATCCACATCACCGCTGCACATGGCGGTCAGCAACAACTACGAAACCACGTATCATCAAAATCACATGAAAAGTTTGAAAAAGCTGCTAAAGGCCATGTACGTCCATCAAAAGCCTTTTCCAGGTGCAGACGAAAACTGCTGGTGCCGAAAACATGCATACATTGTAATCTGAAGTATGTGTAATGTATTGCTTAGATGAAAGAAAGTGTAATTGCCCTCTTCTGCAAAACTTTGACCTGAACTCTTGACTTGTTCTTGCATTTCATACTTTGTAATATTATTTGCTTATGAAACATGCATTTCTTTATGTATTTCAGTGCACTTTGTGCACAATGTCAACTTGTTCAGTCAAAGTTTGGACTAATGTGTTTTCAGTGAGGCAGGGGAGTGGGTGCAGGAAGCTGTACATCTGTCCACAAAGTCCTTGCTGGCCCAGCTTTACCTCCTGGACTGCCCTGCCTTGCTGGCTGATGGCTCAGGCACACAGGTAAGGACTGAGGGGATAGCGCATACATGGAAGGACTGATGGGATAGGATAGGGCACACATGGAAGGACTGATGGGATAGGATAGGGCACACATGGAAGGACTGATGGGATAGGATAGGGCACATAGGTAAGGACTGATGGGATAGGATAGGGCACACAGGTAAAGACTGATGGGATAGGATAGGGCACACAGGTAAGGACTGATGGGATAGGATAGGGCACACAGGTAAGGACTGATGGGATAGGATAGGGCACACAGGTAAAGACTGATGGGATAGGATAGGGCACACAGGTAAGGACTGATGGGATAGGATAGGGCACACAGGTAAGGACTGATGGGATAGGATAGGGGACATAGGTAAGGACTGATGGGATAGGATAGGGGACATAGGTAAGGACTGATGGGATAGGATAGGGGACACATGGAAGGACTGATGGGATAGGATAGGGCACACAGGTAAGGACTGATGGGATAGGATAGGGCACACAGGTAAGGACTGATGATATAGGATAGGGCACACAGGTAAGGACTGAAGGAATGGGATAGGAAACACAGGTAAGGACAGATGTATTGGGATAGGAAACACAGGTAAGAACTGAGGGAATTGGATAGGAAACACAGGTAAGGACAGAGGGAATGGGATAGGAAACACAAGTAAGGACAGAGGGAATGGGATAGGAAACACAGGTAAGGACTGGGGGAATAGGATAGGGCACACAGGTAAGGACTGAAGGAATGGGATAGGAAACACAGGTAAGGATTGAGAGAATAGGATAGGGCACACAGGTAAGGACTGACTGACACAGATCACCGCATTGGTAAACGGTCACTTCATTGGCAGGTGTAAATGGTCTTCAAATAAAAGAGTGTTCCGATACCCTTCAACACTGATCTACAGCATTAAATGCTTCATTGAATGTTGATCATCCCACAGCATAGTGACCGACAGTAACAGGCTTTGTTGATCATCCCACAGCATAGTGACTGACAGTAACAGGCTTTGTTGATCATTCCACAGCATAGTGACTGACAGACTTTGTGATTATCTCACAGCATAGTGACTGACAGACTTTGTTGATCCTCTCACAGCATAGTGACTGACAGACTTTGTTGATCATTCCACAGCATAGTGACTGACATACTTTGTTGATTATCCCACAGCATAGTGACTGACATACTTTGTTGATTATCCCACAGCATATTGACTGACAGACTTTGTTGATCATTTCATAGCATAATGACTGACAGACTTTGTTGATCATTTCATAGCATAATGACTGACAGACTTTGTTGATCATTTCATAGCATAGTGACTGACATACTTTGTTGATTATTCCACAGCATAGTGACTGACATACTTTGTTGATTATCCAACAGCATAGTGACTGACATACTTTGTTGATCATTTCATAGCATAGTGACTGACAGACTTTGTTGATCATTTCATAGCATAATGACTGACAGACTTTGTTGATCTTCTCACAGCATATATAGTGACTGACAGACTTTGTTGATTATTCCACAGCATAGTGACTGACAGACTTTGTTGATCATTCCACAGCATAGTGACTGACATACTTTGTTGATCATTCCACAGCATAATGACTGACAGACGTTGTTGATCATTTCATAGCATAGTGACTGTGTTACGTTTGAGACACACATGATAGATCTGATCGTTATGTTTTGCAAAGCATGCAGTAACAGAGTGTATTTACCTTTGATTTGATTTTTCGTTGTTGTGAGAAGAAGCTTAGTATAATCAGGGATGAGATTTAACCCAGGAGACTAACTAGCCCGCCGGGCTAGCTAGTAAGTAAAGTGAGGTAGCCCGCATGGTTTTTAGGCAGCCCGACAATAGTTCACATATAAAACACAAATTCTGAAGAAAAAAGCAGAAATGCACCTTCTGTTTCACGTGGCTTCTCTGCTGCTTTCACATTTTTGCACGAATCCTTGTGAATCTGCGATTCTTCAAGCAGTCTAATCGACTTGTATTTGAAATTGTCCGTGCCTTTCACGAAACCACTCTGTTGATTGTTGTACCCCGTCGCGTATTTACGGCAATGTGTACAGTGCATTAGACCAACTTCTTTATCGAAAATGAGCCAAGATCGATCTTCGCCATCTGAACGTTTCAGCCATGCATTCTGAAAATTTCTTTTTCTCTTCGATTCATACTCTTTGTCACACTCTTTCTTCTCCGAACTAGATTTCGCCTTCTTTGGCGTGGGTTCGTTGACCCCCAGAAATAAAGTTCCACAATTTCGGATCAACAACCGTCACCTTGACAATACACGTAATTTGTAGCGAGTGTCTTTTTCACAAATAAAGCAGACAGCGCGCTTAGCGCGAAAGGGAAGTAGGCAAAGGAAAATAACGCTCGCGTATGCTTCATACTCATAGCAGACATACAGTGACCTAAAAACGCTCTCGCTTCGGACCGAGCTTCTAAAAGTCTGCAAGTAGTATCATTTTTTTAGGTCGCCAGGCGGGCTGGTTCAATTATAAAGTAAGGTCGCCCGAGTCGGTTTTAAGTCGCCTCGGGCGACCGGGCGACCGCTAAATCTCACTCCTGATAATGTTGATAATTTTCGTTGGTCGCTATTATTGGAGAATTGTTTAGAATTACTTGTTTACTATCGATCGAAGTGTGTAGATAAATCTAGTGGTAGCTAGGAGATTCTTCTAACCTAAATGAAGTTATATTATGTAAGTCAGTGCATAGTTCTGGTGACAAACTTTATTCTGATTGGCTGATATTGCGTCACGCTGGAATGTTCGGATATTCTCTCGATTATAGAAAAACTATATAGGTGATGCACTGTGCAGACCTGCCAACCAGTACAATTTGACCATATTATTTTACGATGAAATTGAAAAATTACGAAATTACAATGATTTAGAAAATAATACGATTAGTTAAAAAAAAAAAACGATCATAGGTCTTTGTGAACCCTAAATCTGGTTTATCGGTACAACAGTTACAACACTGTTAACAGCCATCGCACACAACGCAGCCAGCGATATGGTAGGCCAAGTCGCGCGTTTTGACAATAACAAATTAAAACGAACCCTTCTGATTGGTCGCGCACTGGCTGCATTGTGTGCGATGGCTATAATACTATCAGAAGACCGGAAAAAGAATAAGCCTATTTGCATACAGTTTTGTCCAATCAATGGTCGCGTTGATTTCCTGAACCACCAATGGTATACATTCTTTCTCAAGCAAAGAAAAACATGGCGGGCAGAGGTAAGCCGCGGAAACGCACTAGTAAATCTCCCCCTGCTACTGCTGAAATCGCTTCTAAAAAACAGAGGAGGCAGCAAAACTTTCTTCCTTCTTACTCTAAGGATTATCCTTGCATCGTCGCATCAAAAGTCAACAGCAAATACGCTCGATGCCCTGTCTGTGAGTTCGATTTTTCAGTCGCGCATGGCGGTTTCGATGATGTGAAAAAACATGTCCAGTCAAAGAGGCATATTGCAAAGGCTTCGGCATTGAAAAATGCTTCGTCAATCGCTAGCTATGTCTCAACGAAAGATGCAGACTTGAAAACAATTCGAAGTGAGGCATATTTTACTGCATTTCTGGTGGAGCATAATGTGCCTATTTCGGCATCGGACCATGCTGGACAACTTTTAAAAAAAATGTTCCCGGACAGTGAAATTGCAAAGAGCTATGGTTCAGCTAGAACCAAGACGACTGCTATAATTAACGAATGTGCAGCTGGAAAAAGGAAGGGCCATGCTATGAGAGAGAATTTTCAGAACAGTTTCTGAAAAAATGCAAGTCGGCTACCAAAATGCAGCAGAGTGCAGCTGCTACTTCAGCAACATGCTCCACCCCCACTTGTCCTTCTAGCAGATGAAAAGCTTTATAATACATTGATTTTTTGTGGAACTAGTGTGAAGAACACTAAGTACTGGAAATAGACATGAATTGAGATACTGCAGCATTTAAGAGATACCGTGTGAAGACTTTTAATTATTAAAAATAAAGGTTTAGTTACACTCAAGGTGTAAATGACGTAAAACCGACGCCGCTTTGTGATTATGTTTTTCGTCGTTTTCAAAATACTATTGTTTTATTAAAAATACTATCAAAATTTTATTTGAGTACTATCGAGTCCTTACTGGGGTTGGCAGGTCTGACTGTCTGAAAAGAAGTGAAAGTGGAAAAAGTGATTGAGCGATCTTGTATGCAGTTGTTGATGTACGCTGAATAAAGTTGGAAAACTTCATACGACAACTCCTGCCTTGTTGCTGAGTGAACAGGCTGCATGGATAAACAAATCTGAGTTATACTTATCAGGATTCAAGCATCGAGGCTGAATCAACTACTGATAAAAGACAACAACAGTGTAACAGACTGACAGTAACAGATTTTGTTGATCATCCCACAGCATAGTGACTGACAGACTTTGTTGATCATTTCACAGCATAGTGACTGACAGTAACAGGCTTAGTTGATCATTCCTCAGCATGACTGACAGTGACAGGCTTTGCACAGCATAGTGACTGACAGGCTTTGTTGATCATCTCACAGCATGGTGACTGACAGGCTTTGTTGGTCATCTCACAGCATAGTGACTGACAGGCTTTGTTGGTCATCTCACAGCATAGTGACTGACAGACTTTGTTAATAATCTCACAGCATAGTGACTGACTGGACCTTGTTGATTATTCCACAGCATAGTGACTGACAGGCTTTGTTAACTCTTTCCCTGCCAGGCATGTTTCCACGTTTGTGCCAGACATTTCTCTGGCACCGGAAAGAAAGTTCGGTACCTTAGGCATTTAAGCTACTGTTCTTTCAATAATAGTTGTTAAATAGACATATTTCATATCAAATTGAAGGTAAAAGAGTGAAGAATAAGAAAAAAAAACACAAATGTTAATTTGATTATGTTATTGAAATATGTGTTTTGAAAGCATGTTGATCTTTTTGAAATTATAAAATAAAATAAAAATATTTCTACATACCACAGTGATAAAAAAAATCTGGAGGAATAATTCCAATCACTGAATCAGCTTCACACACCAGAAAGAAAATTTATTTAGGATCAAAATACACTTTACAGTTTGAAATTATATAGATTATTAGCAGAGTTTGACACCCTGTCGACTGTGCCCATCACATATGCTTAGTAAAATGCACAAAAAACACTCTAAAAACGAATCAATTTGAAGAAACCACGCGCGTGTCGATCGGGAACGAAAGTAGAAAGAGTTATCTCTCTTTGGTTAAAATAAAACTTGGATTGGACTGCGCAAAAAACCGGAACGAAACGGAATACTGAAATCGACGATATATCGTCGATTGGAACAAACATGGCGGCTCAGATCGACGATATATCGTCGATTGGCAGGGAAAGAGTTAATCATTCCTGCTAGGGGCAAACTTATGAGACTTCGGTATGAGACTATTGAGGTCACCGATTGTTGTCTCTGGGTACTTTGGTTTCCTTTCTCCCTTCAATAATGATATTGGATGCAGTCAATCTAAAATTTCAAAAATAAAAATTTGATGTCATTTCCATCTTCTAATAACGATCTCCCTGCCTTTACACTACAGGTTTGAGTGATAGAGATGTGTTTGTTGTGTGTTTGAGAGAGTGGGTGAAACATGTAAGAGTGTATGTTGGTATAGGTCGCTACGCTTTGAGCCTGATTGTTGATTTGGGTATAGCAACCAGTATTATTATTATTATTGTTATTATATCTCACAGCATAGTCACTGACAGGCTTTGTTGATCATCCCACAGCATAGTGATTGACAGGCTTTGCAGTATAGTAATTGTAGATTATAGTCACACAACACCGGAGTGTATAGGCGACTACTGGTCACATTATTCTGATATCAGCGGACCAGTTGGTAAGGGGAAAATAATATGGTCACATGTTGGCCAATCCGGGATTCAAACCAGGGATCTTTCGGCGACTCTACCAACAGGTTTTGTTGATCAATTCAATTCAATTCAATAATTTTATTTAACGTCTATTCACAGTTTGTGATACACGCAAGCATACACACAATCACACGCAAAATACAAAAAGCACATCCAAGGATCAGGCATAATAATCACACAAATTTGCTCACTGGAGACTGGCTGATAATTTGTGCTATGGTAATAGTTGTTGGATACTGCAGCAGTTCAACAGTGGAATGTTCACTTGTTTTAATATTTTTGTTTAAATATTGTGAAGTTAATATGGGGTAAGTTTTTAACAGATGTTCAACGGAAATTGGTTGAGAACATGGACACATAGCATTAGCTAAAAATTTAGTATTCCATGAGTTAACTCTTAGCTTATTGATTATTCTACATAAGTTTCTAGAACATGAGTAATGATCTATTCCAGTACTTGGTGATAATGTGGAGTACATTGATCTTTCTACCAACGAAATTAGTTCCGATGCAGATGGTCTAACAATGTGGTTGTCACCTAATGAGGATGACCCTTCCTTTGCTAAAGTGTCCACAAATTCATTAAAATAAATGCCACAATGTGAATGAACCCAACAAAAAGAAATTCCTACACCATTTGACATAATAGCATGAATTAATGATCTAATATCGAAAATAATGTCTGATCTAGTTTTACAATACCAATTCTGAAGGGCTTTGATAACAGCTTTAGGATCAACACATAAAACTATGTTATAAAAGGCACTAGAGGTGTTGCTAATATGTCCAAAGCCATTAAAATTGCAAACAATTCTGCTGTGAAAATTGATACATTCTTACCAACAAAATATTATTTTTTTTTTTTTTTAGATCAGGAATGGTAAAACCGGCTCCAGCAAGTAAAGTTTCAGACACAGATCCGTCTGTATAAATTTTCAAATGATTACCATACGTTCTTTCCAAATGTTCTCGAACCTCAGCTGTTAAGACATTTACATTTTCACCTTTCTTAACCGAGGTGTAATCAATATCAAAATTAGCACTTAAATGTTCCCACTGTGGAATTTTCGGTACACTTGGTAAAACAGGAATAGCAGAAATGTCAATGTTGCACTTGTCTAAAATGGCACTAACCTAGTTTTTTATTGGTTGTAAATACGGTATAGATTTTGCTCGTTTTGGATAATCTACATTGCTGTCGACAAAAATCTCATCATGAACAGAATTATGAACTGCCAAACTCCGTATAACATATCTAGCAACACTTAATTTTTGATTTTCTATAAAAGAGAGTTGACGAGCTTCCCTATATGATTTTAGTGTATTAGAGTGTGCAGGTACACCTAAGGCTAATTTAAATGCTCTGCTATCTATGCTTTGTATTTTCCTTAACAATGTTGATGGAGCTGAAAAATACACTTCTTGACCATTTATCAGTACCGATCGAACCAATGACATTGCTAAGTGAATTAACGTATATGTATCTTGACTCCATGGCTGAGAACATAACAATTTTAGGAAATTCAATCTTTTGGATGCTTTCTTGATTAAATATTGTATATGGCAATTCCAGCTTAATTTAGACGTTAAGAATACACCCAAAAATTTTACCTGTTGAGTATATTTTAAAACATTACCCTCAAGTACCAACACTGGAAGAGCCATGGGGTTTGCTCCGTTATTAAACAACAACAAACATGTTTTTTCTATTGATAGTTGGAGCCCATTTTCTATCATGTATGTGCTAAGTTTGTTCAGTTCTAACTGATATAAACTTTGAACATAATTAACAACTCGTTTCGGCGTATTTTTTCTTAGATTTGTGTTAATCCATAAAGCAATGTCGTCGGCATATTGGACCACATTACTATGTTTAGACATATGTTTTGGCAAGTCATAAATTAAAATTGAAAAAAGTATAGGTGCTATAATTGACCCCTGAGGACTGCCCATATCTATTTGTTTAAAACATGAGTAGACTCTACCAACACGTGTACATATTTTTCTGTCAGTTAAAAAGCACCTGATTTACCAATGTGTTTAAGTTTGAATAATAGTCGGGAATGCCATACACTTTCGTATGCTTTACGAACATCGAAAAAAGTAGCTAAAACAGATTTTTTCCGAGCAAATTGTTTTTTAATGTGTGTAGTTAACTTGTTTAACAAGTGGTTAACAAGTGCACTAGACTGAAGTTCGACCTGGACAAACTGCAAGACCCGGAGGTGGCAGAACTATTTCAGGCCACAATTGGAGGGAAATTTGCACCACTGCTCATTTTGGGGGCTGGTGAAGTAGATGTCAACACCATGACCACCACCTTCAACTCAGCTGTGACAGATGCCGCCACTGAGATCCTTGGCAAGCACCGACCAAAGAAGAAGCTGTGGATCACACCTGAACTTTTGGATCTGTGTGATAAACGAAGAGAGATGAAAAAGAAAAAGAACACCTCACAGGGAGCTGATGTCTACCGAAAAATCAACAATGACATCCGAAAAGGCATGCTCACAGCAAAGGAGAACTGGATAGAAGATCAATGCCAGGAAATAGAGAACAGTCTGAACAAGAACAACAGCAAGAAGGCCTACCAGACTGTGAAGCGACTGACAAGTGTCAAACAGCCCAAAGTCTCCACTATCCAAAGCAAGTCTGGCATATGCCTTACAGAAGAACAAGAAGTCTTGGATAGATGGACAGAGTACTGCTCTGACCTTTACAACCATACACCAAATGGAGACCCATCAGTTCTAGCATGTCCAGAGAACAGAGAAGAAGAAGAAATCCTCCCAATTCTCCGGGAAGAAGTTGAGGCAGCAGTGCAAGCGCTAAAGAAAGGGAAGTCAGCAGGAGTGGACAACATACCCGCGGAACTGCTACAAGCAGGAGGAGAAGCGATGATTGATGCCCTCACCATTATCTGTAACAAGATCTGGCAGAGTGGGGAGTGGCCTATACCATGGACCCAGTCGCTTGTCATCACTCTTCCCAAAAAAGGTAACCTTCAGGAGTGTGAAAATTACCGCACCATCAGCCTCATCAGCCATCCCAGCAAGGTCCTCCTGAAAATAATACTCAACAGGTTGAAACCCCAAGCTGAACAAATCATAGCTGAAGAACAAGCAGGATTCAGGGCAGGGCGAAGTACCACTGAGCAGATTTTCAACCTCAGAATAATCTGTGAGAAATACCTACAGCACCAACAACATCTATATCATGTGTTCATAGACTTCAAGAAGGCGTTTGACCGAGTCTGGCATGCAGCTCTATGGGCAACAATGAAAGTGTACAACATCAGCCCAAAAATTATTGAAGTCATCAAAAGCCTGTATGACAAGGCTACCAGTGCAGTCCTCCACAACAGAGCCATCGGGAATTGGTTCAGAACAACAATCGGTGTGCGTCAAGGATGCCTACTCTCTCCAACACTCTTCAACATCTTCCTAGAGCGCACCATGTCGGATGCTCTTGCAGACCATGAAGGCACAGTCAGCATAGGGGGTAGAGCAATCTCCAATCTTCGTTTTGCAGATGACATTGATGGATTGGCTGGAGAGGAACAAGAACTTGAACAGCTGGTACAGAGGCTTGACACCACCTCCAAAGCCTATGGAATGGAAATAAGTGCAGAGAAGACCAAAATGATGACCAACAACACCAATGGCATCAATACGGACATCAAAGTCCAAGGCCAATCCCTCGACACAGTGCATAGCTTCAAATATTTAGGAGCCATTGTATCAGACAATGGGTCCCGACAGGAAGTCCTCTCCAGGATCGCACAAACAACTGCTGCCCTGACAAGGTTGAAGCCCATTTGGAAAGACAGAACCATCAGTCTACATTCCAAAGTAAGACTGCTGCGCTCTCTGGTCATCTCCATCTTCCTATATGCTTGCGAAGCATGGACCCTCACAGCAGATCTCCAACGAAGAATACAAAGCATGGAGATGAGGTGCTACAGAAGACTTCTGGGCATTTCCTATACCCAACACATCACCAACGACGAAGTCCGACAGACCATCACACAAGCTATTGGACAACATGATGACCTGCTAACAGTGGTGAAGAAACGGAAACTTCGGTGGTATGGCCACGTCACTAGATCATCAGGCCTTGCAAAGACTATTCTGCAAGGCACAGTGCAAGGAGGTAGAAGAAAAGGGAGACCGAAAAAGAGGTGGGAGGACAACATTCGAGAATGGACTGGTTTGACACTGAGCGAAGCCATCAGGGCTGCTGAGGACAGAGAAAGATGGAGTATGCTGGTTAAACGATCATCTGTGGTGCCCCTACGACCTTCGGGTTACGGGACAGGATAGGATAGGATAGGTAGTTAACTTTACTAAATGATCTGTTGTACATCTACCTTTTCTGAAACCAGCCTGATTTGTTGGAATGGTGTCTGTATTTTCACTGAAATATAACAATCTATTTATTATTATTTTTTCAAACAATTTTCCTATGTGTGAGGTTAAAGCAATAGGTCTATAACTATCTAATGAGGATCTTACTTTACCTTGTTTTAGAATCGGGATTACTATCGACTGCTTCCAGGCTTCTGGAAGAGTTCCACTTAACCAACATTTTGGGAAAAATGTGTGAAGTAACCGTTTCCTAACCTCTGGTAAATGAAGCAATAGTTGGTAAGAAATGCCATCCACAGCAGTTTTATTTTTAGAAAATGAACGTAAGGCTACAACAAATTCTTCATATGAAATAGCTGCTTTTGTGTAATAATGATCATCTGATAAGGGTTCTGTGTACTCATCTTTCTCTTCCTCTACCTTTCGGTACTGTTGATGAGTTTGAGAAAGACTAGAAAATAATAAACTATTTTGTGTAAAAAGAGTCAAGAATGCTTCTGCTTTGCCTAATGAATTTGGAAAAGGATTACCATTAACTTTAACAGGATAATTTGGGAGGTGATAACCGTTTTTCATTTGTTTAACTTTCTTCCAGACTTTATAAGAATCTTTAGACTCAGATATTTCTTTTTGACAAAAATCTGTCCAATACTGTTTTTTTACTTGAGCTATTATTTTATTAATTTAAGTTTTGCTTGTTTCATTTGATTGTGGTTCTGTTCTGTTTTATTGTTTAACCATTTTTTGAATTGTACTTTTTTAAAATTTACAGCCTCTTCACATTCCTTAGTCCACCAGGAATTTGAGTGCTTACGAGTTGTGTTACATTTACGTTGCGGAATTGACTGTTCAGAAGCGGTAATAATTTTCTGGACAAAATTATTATAAAAAACATTTACATCATCATGTTCAATAATGTTTGTATTGTAAGAATTTAAAATAACACGATAAGAATCCCAATCCGCTCGATTAAATAAAAACGTAGGAATTTTGTCTTTAACTCTATCATCTTCATTTTCTATTTTTTCATGTATAATAATCGTTATAGGTAAATGATCACTTCCCAAAGTATCTTCATACGTAAACCAATGGGCATTGATAGCTAATTCAGGCAAAATTAAAGATAAATCAATAGCGGTAGCTTTTTGAGTAGATGTATCTGGAATCCATGTAATAGCGCCATTATTCAGCAGTAATAATTTGGAATCCAAAATATTTTCCAGGAAACGATTTGAAGAAACATGAGTACAATCAAATTCCCACAATGGAGCATGTGCATTAAAATCACCAAGGATTAGCCAACATGCATTCGCTTACTCCGCACCTAAGCAGTGGAATTCCCTTCCCTCCCATATCCGCAACATACAATCAACACAAGCATTCAAAAAGGCCCTCAAAACCCACCTCTTCAAACTGCATTATTCAGACTGATTTGTATCCCGCTGCCATTCTCTCCTCTTTTGTCTCTGTCTGATCCGTAAGTGTATACACGGCTGTAAATATTTATACTGTTTTCCTCCTGGGCCTAACCGGGCATATAAATAGCTGTGAATAGGTTTTTGCTATTCTATTTCTGTCTTTTTTGTCATTTGTGTACATAGTTGTAAATAGTCTATTTCTGTCTTTTTTGTAATTTGTGTACATAGTTGTAAATAGTTTGTACCTTTACTGTTCCGTCTTTTGGTGTATTGTAGCAAAAGCGATGTTTTATCGTGTGCATGTATTTATATGTAATGACTATGTAAAGCGTGGTGAGTCTGGTCATAGGCTGGAGTACCCGCTATATAAAAATCCGTTATTATTATTATTATTATTATTATTACTTGTAACATCAATATGCTTAATCCAGTCACTGTTGTCATCACTAGGACCGCTAGGATAATATGTGCTGATTACATTTATGTTAGTACAATGGTTTATTTTAATAAGGGCACCTACCGCAAACACCTCATTAAAGTCAATAGGAACAGGTAAGGAATTTGAATCTAATTTAACATACTGCAAATCAACTCTAATATAAAGAGCCGCCTGTACTTTACCAGATATCTTGCTACATGTGTATAATGGAGGGTAGAAGTAATTGGGAAGATTTTGTGGAAAAACATTTAACGACTGTAAAGCCAATAAACTATACGACTCTGAAAGTAAATGATGATCACATGTTTTGTTGATCGTTCCACAGCACAGTGACTGACATTGACAGGCTTTGTTGATCATCCCACAGCGTAGAACTACATTAATATGCCTTTAAAGAATTTTGACTGACCATATCATAGCTTATCCACCATCAGCGTTGGACAATTATTGTGAAAGCAAAAGGTGTTTGATGGCTAGTTTTAGCAATTTTCATACAGCTGTGTCACAGTCTAAGGTGTTTATACCTTACAATTAATTGATAGAAAATACAGTGCTTTGCACCACAATATAGAAATAACAGTCTTTTCACTGCATGTATTTAGCCAAGTGCGTTCACAGTGCTTTGCCACACAATATAGAAGTAACAGTCTTTTCACTGCATGTAGTTAGCCAAGTGCGTTCAGAGTTTCACACTAAAATGAGGTTTGAATGTTTTCATTACAGATACTGACAGAAGTTCAGACACAAAATCTTCAGCGTTGGATGCTGGTCCATTACACCATGATGTACACACACCACAACATGTTTCATGGGTAAGAAGTACTGTTTACTGGGTTAGTCATGGGTAAGAGGTATTGTTTAACTGGGTTAACCATGGATAAGAGATGTTTACTGGGTTAATCATGGGTAATTGTAAGATTTAAAAAAACACAACTGGGTTTATCATGGGTAATTCTAAGATTTAAAAAAAACAACTGGGTTAATCATGGGTAATTCTAAGATTTAAAAAAACAACTGGGTTAATCATGGGTAATTCTAAGATTTTAAAAAAACACAACTGGGTTAATCATGGGTAAGAGGAGTTTACAATGTTAACCATGGGTCAGAGGCATTGTTTGCTGGTTAATCATGAATAAGAGATGTTTCTTAGTGTTATTGTACAATTTGTCTCTTTATATTGCATATTTGTGGTATACTTGCTCTGTTTTTTTTTTGTTTTTTTTTGTGAGTGTGTGTATGTATGTATATATGTGTGTGTTATTCATTTAAATTATTTAATTATATATTTATTGAAATGTATGTCATTGTACACTGCAATGAGTGAGATTGAATGAATGTTGCTCTTTGAGTTGCAGTTTGTCTCCAGTGATAGCATAGAAAACCTATGATATATTATATGTCTGGACAGCAAAATGAATCCACATTAACATGCATTGAAGCATTTTCACTGTTGAAACTGGTACAAAAAGGTTTTTATGTGCCAGTAATGTACATCATTGTGCTGCGTGTTCATCAGGTGTGAGGAAGACTGCATGCTGTGTTTGGAACTGCCATTGCCCACAGGACGTGATTTGTTGTTGTCCATGCTGCGACACACCGCGCTGTGCCTGTCTCACCAACAGTGGGAGTTACGCAGGATTGCACAACAGGTGACTGACTGAATAACTGACAAGAAGATGGGTTGACTAAATGAGTGACTGTTTGAATGCAGAGCAGACATTTTTGTGGAGTCACTAGTGACAGTAGAAAGAATGCAGAACCGAGATTTGTGTGGAGTGACTGACAGTAGCAAGAATGCAGAACAGAGATTTGTGTGGAGTGACTGACACTAGCAAGAATGCAGAACAGAGATTTGTGTGGAGTGTGGAGTGACTGACAGTAGCAAGAATGCAGAACAGAGATTTGTGTGGAGTGACTGACAGTAGCAAGAATGCAGAACAGAGATTTGTGTGGAGTGACTGACAGTAGCAAGAATGCACTTTGTATGTTCATCAGTGAATGATAGTCATAATAACAATAGTAATGTGTTACACTCGGTTTGATGTTGGTGTTTTTCTATCAGTATCTGATTCAGCCCCGATGCTTGAATTCCTGATAGGCGTGTGTAACTCAGATTCGTTTATCCACGCAGCCCGCTCAATCAGCATACAAGTCACTGAGTCTTCGTATAAAGTTTTCCACTTTTATTCAGCACACATCATTAACTATCAACAACTTCTAACAATGATCACCACACAACACACAAAGCATCGAATATATAATTTTTTCTCTCAACTCGAGATGACCTCAGGTCGTTCTAGAAAATGACGCATTACAACCAATCAGAATTAAAGATCGTCATCACTGACTTACGTCATACATATTTCTACACATACCCGGAACCTTCCCTCACCTCGACATCCATCGGGAAATTTCCATCGATAGTAAACACTGAAATCTAGAGAATTCTCCAATGATATCGACCAACGGAAATTATCAACGTTATACAAAACCTCTCCTAACAACAATGCAAACTCAAATCAAAGGTAAATAAACTCCATTATTGAATACTTTGCAAAACGAAACCATTAGATCTATCGCGCGCGTTTCCGGCACACCACCATTCGCGTTTCAACGTAACATAACCCCCCACTCAAGAAGAAATTTACCTAATTTCTTTCAACAACGTTGGAACGTAATGCACAAGCAATTTATACAGAATTAAAACTTATTTCAGACTGTCTGGATACTGTCAATGTTCACAGTTCATTCACACAGAGCCAAAGTTTCTCATCTGCAAGCCTTTCTGGATACTGTCAATGTCCACAGTTCATTCACACAGAGTCAATGTTTTTCATTTTCAAGTCTGTCATTACCAATATTCTTAGTTCATCCACACAGTCAATATTCTTCCAACCGCAAGGAAACGACGCCCTCGTCCGTTGCAGTTGTCATCGGCCCAGGGTCAAAGACGGTGATCTCGTGGGCTTTCCTGGAGTCAGTGCATCCACCGTTGTCTCCCTCTTCCATCGAACATCCGATGAAGTCGACGTTGTCAGCTCCCAGAATGCATTTGCTGGGTCTCACGGTCAGGTTGGCTTCTGCGGGACGGTGGAACAGCTCCCTCAAGGTCTGCAGATGCTCCTTCCAGGTCTGGGTGTGGACTTCATGTTCGACCAAAGTCGTAGAGCCTGGGACATCGCTGAAGCTATGGAGAAACTCACCCATAAGGTCTTTGAGCTCCATCTTTTGACCTTCCGTCAAGCCTGGTCCTAGCTTAACATCATCGATGCCTTCTTTGCTGTGGAAGTCTCCAAGTTCCAACAGTTCCTCGCTGTCAAAGCTGTTGTCGATCTCAGCTGCAGTTGCTGCATGCGCAGTCTCTGATGGCCTTTTCACGTACAGCTTAAGGAGGTTGGCGTGGTATATCTTGGAATGCTGGCCGACCTTCACCTTGTAGTCGTTGATTCCCACCACGGTCTCCACTTCGTACGGGCCTTTCCACTGCATCAGCAACTTATTATGATCAGTAGGTAGCAGCACCAGCACTTTGTTGCCAGGTTTAAACTTCCTGTTCACAGCCCTACGATCGTAGTAGTGCTTTCCACAGTCCTGGGACTTCTTCAGGTTTTCTCTGGCTATCTCGAGAGTCTGCTCCAGCTTCTCCCGTAGCTCAAACACGTACTGATAACTGTTCTTCACCTCTGGGGTGTCTACTTCTTTCGTCCACAGTTCTTTCAGGATGTGCATCGGCCCTCTGATGGTTCTTCCGTATAGCAGCTCGAACGGAGAAAAGCCGGTGGACTCCTGCGGTACTTCTCTGTAGGCGAAAAGTAAGGCGTTGATGTAGCGATGCCATTGTCTGGGCTGCTCGCTGCACAGTTTCTTCAGGGTGGACTTCAGCGTAGCATTGAACTTTTCGACAAGCCCGTTGCACATTGGATGGTAGGGTGTCGTAGTTAAATGCCGGATGCTCAGCAGTCTGTTGACCTCCTTCATGCAGTCAGAGACGAACTGCGTCCCGAGGTCTGTCAGAATTTCTTCAGGCACTCCAAGTCTACTGAACATGTCCACCAGTGCCTCTGCTACAGTTTCAATGTCAATCTTATTCAGTGGCACTGCTTCTGGGTACCGAGTTGCATAGTCCACTAAAGTCAGTACCCATCGATGACCTTCTTCACTCGGAGGTCTTATTTCGCCGATTAAGTCTAAGGCCACCCTCTTGAAAGGTCAGTCGATCAAAGGCATTCTCTGCATTGGCACTTTAGGGACCCTTCCTCGAGGTATGGTCTTCTGGCAAATGTCACATGATCGGCAGAAACGGCTGACGTCCGCATGAAGTCCTGGCCAGTAGAACACCGCCTGGATTCTGTCTGACGTCTTCTTGATGCCTAGGTGACCTCCCATGATTGAGTCATGTGCTACTTCCATCACTTGGCGCCTTAGGGGTAACGGTACCAAGACTTGACGTAGTGGTTTACCTCCGTTGACCCTCGGGTGCTGGAAGATTCTGTACAGGATCTTGGCCTTCACCTCAAAATAGACCGTACCACTGCCTTTGGTCACGTGGTCTTGGCGGTTCCTGTACTTGTTTAAAGTACTATCAGCTTCCTGGAGCTGGATCAGCTTATCTCTGTCCACGATGGCAGCTTTAGAGTTGTCGGCGACTTTCAGTGGCGTAGACGTCTTGTCTCTCTTGGCCTGGGCCCTGGTAGTAACAGCACCGACGATTTCTGGTCGGCAGGGCTGAGCCGGAGTAACCACATTGTTCCGTAGCAGCTCTGTAAGGTCTCCATCGGGAAACGGCAATGGATCCTCCTCCACAACTTCGACATTTTGAGTTGAGGCAGGACTCCACTCTGGATCGGGGTCGTCGGGTCGTCTCGCGCCGTCGATGTTCCCGATCATCAAATCGTATAGCGGCTTCTTCAGGCAAACCGCTTCTACTTCGCCTATGTAGAAAGGGGTGTTGACATGAATTTTTGCAACTGGCGCTTTCACACATTTGCTGTCGGCCATGAGTGTCCATTTAGAATCGCCAGTGAATTGTTCTTTAGCGATTAGGTCTTCTCTGACGATGACCCCACTGCAGCCAGAGTCTCTTAGAACAGTCACTTCATGATTTCCAATGCGTCCCTTGGAAACAGGCATGTTCTGGACTGTCACAGCTACGCTGGCGACGACGGGGATGGATTTCCCGTTGGCAAGAAGAAGTTGGCCATCGGTCATGCACTCTTGCACGTCCGCAGGAGTAGCTGTGCGCTTGGTCTCACTCGGAAGAATGACGCTCCCGCCGCACACTTGATGGTCAGATCTACTGTTTTGCCGTTGATTGGAGAAACGTCTCTGTCGGTTGCCCACCGCTGCATTGTCCGTACTGCCCCGCTGTCCGCTACTTTTGTTTTGAGGACAGTTAGCCGCTCTGTGGTCTGTAGTGTTGCAGGTGAAACAGCCTCTTGAATGCCCTTCCCTGGGAGGTGGCGTGGAGTCCGTCTGTCTCTGGCTCGTCTGGCTCCCCTGGATCTGGTTCACATGGTTTCCAGTCTTCTGAAATGGTTTCGCCTCGCTGGGTGGCCCCAGGGTCTTCCCATGAGCGATGAGATATCTTTCAGCAGCCTCAGCAACGTCTTTTGATACTCCCGAACACCCTGGATCAATCTCGTATGACGCAATTTAACCAATCGCTTCTAACTTCGTCAGCTGTTTCCCTTTTAGATTCAGTTGAATCCCTTTCTGCCAGAAGTCAGCCATCTTGATGCTTCTGGAAAGTTCTGGAAAGTTCTTTTCTGGAAAGTTCTTGACTTTGCTGTACCTTTCTAGACTGTTCTAGAACAGCACGCTTTCTGCAGTAGCGCTGATGCTTGTCACTAGTCGCCTTCGCTGACGCAGGCCCCGCTGTCCTCGTCGTATGCGACGCTGCACCACGCTGGTGTTGATGTATACGCTCCTGTGCTGAAGTAGACGCGACGTCCGCTCGTCGCTCTCTCTAATACTGGCGATGTAGCTCCGAGACTGTCCCTCGACGTAGTCTTGCGGCAGCCACGTAGTCCCGATCTGTTGTTCGCTCACGAAGCAACTCTTCAGCGACTACACGCCCTTGCAGTCAACCCGAATCTATCGGTGATGTAGTCCCATTATGTTGGCCCCTCTCGACGCAACTCGTTGGCGGCTACCCTCGATGACTGCCTCTCTTAACGTTGACTCGCTTGTTGTAGCAGTTGAACCCTTGGCTATGGCGTGAATCGCGGCTTGACCCCCAAAATGTTACACTCGGTTTGATGTTGGTGTTTTTCTATCAGTATCTGATTCAGCCCCGATGCTTAATTCCTTATACGCGTGTGTAACTCAGATTCGTTTATCCACGCAGCCCGCTCAATCAGCATACAAGTCACTGAGTCTTCGTATAAAGTTTTCCACTTTTATTCAGCACACATCAACAACTATCAACAACTTCTAACAATGATCACCACACAACACACAAAGCATCGAATATATAATTTTTTCTCTCAACTCGAGATGACCTCAGGTCGTTCTAGAAAATGACGCATTACAACCAATCAGAATTAAAGATCGTCATCACTGACTTACGTCATACATATTTCTACACATACCCGGAACCTTCCCTCACCTCGACATCCATCGGGAAATTTCCATCGATAGTAAACACTGAAATCTAGAGAATTCTCCAATGATATCGACCAACGGAAATTATCAACGTTATACAAAACCTCTCCTAACAACAATGCAAACTCAAATCAAAGGTAAATAAACTCCATTATTGAATACTTTGCAAAACGAAACCATTAGATCTATCGCGCGCGTTTCCGGCACACCACCATTCGCGTTTCAACGTAACATAATGGTACCATAAGACTTTTGTTTAGGCAGTGCAACAGTCCAACATCAATTGAAAGGTGATGATGATGATTGATGACAACGATGTTGACTTGTTAGGCACGTACGCCGCAGCAAATGTGAAGCAGATGAAACAGTCCACACAGGCTGCAGAACTCTCCGCGGATCCGCAATTTTCCGAGTAAGAATAAAAAAATGTATGAGAGAAAAAAAAATTCAGAGAAAAAATCCTGAGAATATTTTTTTTCTGAGTACCGATCCCCATTAACATGTGGTCTTATTGACAGAGAGGTGCGCTGCCCACTAATACTGCTTCACTGTTATAGGCTACAATTTTAGCGGGCACCTCTTATACTGTACATTTCGCGCGTATTGTTGACCTACTGAAAGAAAGGTGCGCCGCCCGCATATGCTGTTCTCTGAGTTTCTCTTTTAGTCTATGCGCTAAGTCTGTGAACATCAAACGGAGACATTGTAGAATTGTGATTGAAATTTTGTGCGTTAGACTAAGCTGCTTCTTCTGTGATGAACACGCTTCATTAACCTTTGTTTTCAAAATGTCGTGTGCTTCTAGAATTGTCAATCGTGGTGAGACATTTAATGAAAGCAACATCCAGAACAAATGGAAAGACAATTTGCACTTTTTTTTTACCTGTTCATACTAAAAAAAAAAAATTTTTCCCCAAAACATAGCTATACATTTTTCAGTATTTCCATCCAGGAAATACAACAAAATGGCCTTAAAAGTGCAATTTTTCTTTTCCTTCGGGGGCTTCGCCCCCCCCCCCCCCCTGAACCCCTTACCAGGGCTTTGCCCCTGGACCCCACAGGGGCATAGGCGGCCACTAGACCCCGGCCAAACTTCAGAGATTTTTTTCAAAGTTGTTCTGCACACGGCTGTATATCTCTGCCAGGGGATGGCTTTTCTGTTTAACACACTAGGCCAATTATAGCGCGCAGCGCGGAAACCAGCCTCACAGCTAGCATGCTCCTTCCCGTCTAGTAGCCAACGCTTAACACAGCAGACAAAGCTGGCGGACGACTGATTTCTGACTTTGTGCTATAGATTTGATCATATTATGTGAAATATCGTTTGTATTGTGGTAGTCCTTTTGCATTTTAGTTACTTTCATATCTGTGTTTTGTGTTAGCATAAAGTAAACCTCAACATTCGATTTCGTTTGTGTTATATTTAAGTCGATTTGACCGTGTGTACTGATCGGCCCTTCTCTTTCTTGCATCGGACCGGTTTACGATCTAGTGTATATATGCGTTTTAATTACACGTTTAAATCCTTTTTACAATGTTCACCATTTGAAGTCACTTAGTACACAGTTTGAACTTTCTGGTGATGTGGTCGACATTATAACATTGCTTCTTGTGTTTGGCTGATGGCCTCTGTAATTCTAGCAAATTTTAACTTTTTTCTAGCGGTAATGGTGGAAACGATAGGCACACGCACATAATTGTTGCATTGAGGCCGCGCCGCGGCCCTGTACCTACCACTAGCTACCAGTATATAGTGAAGCTTGGTCAGTACACAGTGTGCCCCTTTTGTGAAAGTGACATTTATGATGGTCATTCAATGTACTGTACCTGCATAAACATCATTATAAAATATCAACAAAACACCTACAGTTGCTTGATCAGTGTGCCGTGTTGTGTGACAATGACAGGTATAGTGGTGATTTATTCCGGATATATAACTATCAGCATAATTACAGAATTGTGGGTGAGTACAATAAATTTTTTTTATGTGATGTTTCCTACACGCACTAGGTTATAATATCGAAAAACACACAACCATTGTACAGTACATGCACTGTACTGCATAGGCATGCCTTGCATATCTCTAGCTCTTCCCTACCTTCTCTCTTTCTCTCTCTCTCTCTCTCTCTCTCTCTCTCTCTCTCTCTATCTATCTCTCTCTCTCTCTCTCACACACACACACACAAGTGAATGCATGTCTCCATAGAAAAAAAAACACGAACACATAACATTTAGTAAATTGTTGTACTTTGAACTTTGCTTAAATGTCTCGTTTGTTGCTTTGTTTTGTGAAGTCCTTTTAAACTTGACTGTATTTACTCTTTGTTTGATTGTGTGTTTACATTCAGTTTGTTTGTATCACTGTATGTGTCTACTGTGTGTATCATATCGATTGTGTGTGCATGTATTATCTCTCTCTCTCTCTCTCGTTTTTAAAATACATTCAGTTTCAGCAGGAATTTTTGTTAGGCATAAAATACTTGTGCACAGCGAGCAAAAGTAGTTTCTAATAGCGTGCACGCGTGAGGAACAATTGGTCTACGTCTGGCTACATGTACAGCACTAGCACTGCAATAGGCTTGGTTACTATAAGCTCTACAGCTTAGAGCTAGCACTAAATGCTTGTGCCAGTAGTCGACGCTACGCCAAGGCCACATACCGTCTCTGACCTGGCTACGGGCGGTTCAGCCAGCGTGCAGGGATCATAGGAGGCTGAACAAGGGCTGTAAATAGCTGCCGTCTGAAAGGACCGCTTATAGACAGGCGTGTGCAGCCTGTTCACAGACAGTTTAGCCTATGAGAAGCGAGAGTAGGTCTATGTTAGCTTGTGCGCAGCGTGCCTTTGTGGTGGGCAGAATCGGGCGACAAGCGGGAGGGCGAATCGTTACGCATCCACATTTCTGGACTCCACTACGCATCGGGTTTTTGTAAGGCTATATCGGTACCTACTCTAGCCACACAAAAGTCAGGATAAGTACTGTGCCCTACGCGCCGTGAGTGGGCCCAGATCGAGCTGGTTTGCTGGGAAGTGTAGGAAATGTGCTCACATAGTAAAGTCAAGCCACAATGAAGTGTAGGACAATGCGCTCACATAGTAAAGTCAAGCCACAATGAAGTGTAGGACAATGCGCTCACATAGTAAAGTCAAGCCACAATGAAGTGTAGGACAATGCGCTCACATAGTAAAGTCAAGCCACAATGAAGTGTAGGACAATGAGCTCACATAGTAAAGTCAAGCCACAATGAAGTGTAGGACAATGAGCTCACGTAGTAAAGTCAAGCCACAATGAAGTGTGGATGTAGGACAACTGTGCTCACATAGACTGTGGCTTGACTTTACTATCATAGTAAAGTCAAGCCACAATAAAGTGTGCGACAATGCGCCACATAGTAAAGTCAAGCCACAATGAAGTGTAAGTACATAATGAAGTGTGTATAGCACTAAGCCAATTGCACTCACGTAGTAAAGTCAAGCCTCAATGAAGTGTGGGACAATGCACTCACATAGTAAAGTCAAGCCACAATGAAGTGTGGATGTAGGACAATGTGCCACATAGTAAAGTCAAGCCACAATGAAGTGTGGATGTAGGACAATGTGCCACATAGTAAAGTCAAGCCACAATGAAGTGTGGATGTAGGACAATATGCCACATATTAAAGTCAAGCCACAATGAAGTGTGGATGTAGGACAATGTGCCACATAGTAAAGTCAAGCCACAATGAAGTGTGAGTGTGGGAGAATGCGCCACACAGGGGCAATAAAAGGTGGATATGATTGTTTAGCACTCATCATGTGCCTATGTTGTTGTTAGGTGTTGCCGCAGCTGTGTGAAGTCATGTGCCTGTACGACGTAGGCTTGATCATGACGGTTTGGGGCTACATGACAGAGGAGACCAATGTGCAGACCTTCCTGGGCCTGTGCGCCTTCCACTACAGCCTGGCACTGTGTGCTCGCGTTGTCGCTCAGGTTGACCTCAAGGTATGGCTGCATTCTGCTGTCAAAAGTCTATAAGTAACTTTGTAAGGAGGGTTTGTATGGTTACATATTGGTGTCAAAAGTACTGAAGTACACTTATAAGGGTGGTTTGTATGGCTGCATATTGATGTCAAAAGTACCTAAGTACAATTATACGTTGGATTTGTATATTTGCATATTGGTGTCAAGAGCACTTAAGTACAATTATAAGATGGGTTTGTAATGCTGCATCAGAAGTACTTGTTACACACCAAATGAAGATTCAGCCCAGATGTTTATCTGTGTAATTGTAGACTTCATGTCCACAGAATCCTTTCACTCGCAAAGAAGGCAGAGCCCTCATTGTATAATTTTACCGTTATTCAGCAAAAGCACAATTAGCATCAGTATCTGCTGTAAAACTGAATACCTGTGTCTCTGGACAAAGTCAATGGTAGTACCTATATTGAAAGAAGGCAAACCGAGATCCTGTGTAAATACTTATAGACCAATATCGCTTACAACTCATTTTGGCAAAGTACTGGAAAAAATAATAAATAAACGTATATTTCATTTTTGTGAAAAAAATAACATAATTCCAGTAAATCAAGCAGGGTTGAGAAAGGGTATAAATACCATCTTGTTAAATTAACAAATCTAATGAAAAAAAAACATTAGTGAGAGAAAAAGAGTATTGTAGCAACTTTTTTTATGTTAAAAAGGCTTACGATGCAGCATGGACCTCTTGCTTATTACTAAAATTACAGAAAATTGACATCCCTGGATACATGTTAGTATATTTTAAAAAATTTTGTCCGAAAAATATATGTGTACAAGGATAGGTAAAACATATGCAGAATTTAAGAAAATAGACCTATGGATTCCACAAACCTCAATTATAACTCCTATGTTATTCAATATTTTAATATTTGATCTTCCAAGAGCATTAACAGAACAAACTAATATTGTACAATATGGATATATTGCAATATGGATTAATACATCACTGAGAAAACATACAAACAAACAAAATTAAATTATATTCAAAAGTTATATCAAAATGAATTAAATTTACTTTGTAAGTACATGGACTGGAATTTTCACAGGAAAAACTTACCGGTTGTTTAACAATGGTCAAAATCCTAAGTATTTACCAAAATTAAAATTACATGGAACTGAATTACATGGACTGGAATTTTCACAGGAAAAACTTACCTGTCGTTTAACAATGGTCAAAATCCTAAGTATTTACCAAAATTAAAATTAGATGGAAATGAATTACAGCAGTGCAATCGCTGAAGAAGGGGAAGTCAGCGGGAGTGGACAACATACCCGCGGAACTGCTTCAAGCAGGAGGAGAAGCGAAGATTGCCGCCATCACCATTATCTGTAACAAGATCTGGCAGAGTGGGGAGTGGCCTACACCATGGACCCGGTCGCTTGTCATCACTCTTCCCAAAAAAGGTAACCTTCAGGAATGTGAAAAGTACAGCACCATCAGCCTCATCAGCCATCCCAGCAAGGTCCTCCTGAAAATAATACTCAACAGGTTGAAACCCCAAGCTGAACACATCATAGCTGAAGAGCAAGCAGGATTTAGGGCAGGGCGAAGTACCACTGAACAGATTTTTAACCTCAGAATAATCTGCAAGAAATACCTACAGCACCAACATCTATATCATGTGTTCGTAGACTTCAAAAAGGTGTTTGACCGAGTCTGGCATGCAGCTCTGTGGGCAACCATGAGAGTGTACAACATCAGCCCTAAAATTATTGAAGTCATCAAAAGCCTGTATTACAAGGCTACCAGTGCAGTCCTCCACAACAGCGCCATCGGAAACTGGTTCAGAACAACAATCGGTGTGCGTCAGGGATGCCTACTTTCTCCAACACTCTTCAACATCTTCCTAGAGCGCATCATGTCAGATGCCCTTGCAGACCATGAAGGCACAGTCAGTATAGGGGGAAGAGCAATCTCCAACCTTCGTTTTGCGAATGACATTGATGGATTGGCTGGAGAGGAACAAGAACTGTAACAGCTGGTACAGAGGCTTGACACCACCTCCTGGGCTTATGAAATGGAAATAAGTGCAGAGAAGACCAAAATGATGACCAGCAACACCAATGGCATCAACACGGACATCAAAGTCCAAGGCCAATCCCTAAACACAGTGCATAGCTTCAAATATTTAAGAGCCATTGTATCAGACAATGGGTCCTGACAGGAAGTCCTCTCCAGGATCGCACAAACAACTGCTGCCCTGGCGTGGTTGAAGCCCATTTGGAAAGACATGACCATCAGTCTACATTCCAAGTCCAAGGTAAGGCTGCTGCGCTCCCTTGTCATCTCCATCTTCCTATATGCTTGCGAAACATGGACCCTCACAGCACATCTCCAACGAAGAATACAAAGCATGGAGATGAGGTGCTACAGAAGACTTCTGGGCATTTCCTATACCCAGCACATCACCAACGACGAAGTCCGACAGACCATCACACAAGCCATTGGACAACAGGATGACCTTCTCACAGTGGTGAAAAAACGTAAACTCCGATGGTATGGTCACGTCACCAGATCATCATGTCTTGCAAAGACCATCCTGCAAGGCACAGTGCAAGGAGGTAGAAGAAGAGGGAGACCGAAAAAGAGGTGGGAGGACAACATTCGAGAATGGACTGGTTTGACACTGTGAGAAACAATCAGGGTTGCTGAGGACAGGGAAAGATGGCGTACGCTGGTTAAACGATCATCTGTGGTGCCCCTACGACCTCCGAGTTATGGGATAGGATAGGATAGGATAGGAATTACAATACAAGCAAAATATTAAATTCTTAGGAGTATTCTATCTTATCCTATTCTATCCCATTACTCATAGGTCGTTGGGGCACCACAGATAATTGTTTAACCAGCGTACGCCATCTTTTTCTGTTCTCAGCAACCCTCATGGCTCCGTTCCATGTCAAACCAGTCCATTCTCAAATGTTGTCCTACCACCTCTTTTTCAGTCTCTCCCTCTTCTTCTGCCTCCCTGCACCATGCCTTGCAGGATGGTTTTTACAAGGCCTGATGCTCTAGTGACGTGGCCACACTGTCGGAGTTTTTGTTTCTTTACCACTGAGAGCATGTCATCATGTTGTCCAATGGCTTGTGTGATGGTCTGTCGGACTTCGTCGTTGGTGATGTACTGGATATAGGAAATGCCCAGGAGTCTTCTGTAGCACCTCACCTCCATGTTTTGTATTCTTCATTTTAGATCTGCTGTGAGGGTCCATGTTTTGCAAGCATTTAGGAAGATGGAGAGCGCTGCAGCCTTACCTTGAAATGTAGACTTATGGTCCTGTCTTTCCAAATGGGCTTCAACCTTGTCAGGGCAGCAGTTGTTTATGCGATTCTAGAGACTTCCTGTCGGGACCCATTGTCTAATACAATGGCTCTTAAATATTTGTAGCTGTGCACTGTGTTGATAGATAGGCCTTGGACTTTGATGTCCATGATGATTCCTTTGGTGTGGTTGATCATCATTTTGGTCTTTCATAGGTTCTGGAGGTGGTGTCAAGCCTCTGTACCAGCTGTTCAAGTTCTTATTCTTCTCCAGCCAACCCATCAATGTCATCCGCAAAATGGAGGTTGAGATTGCTCTACTCTCTAGTTATATGCTGGTTGTGCCTTCGTGATCTGGAAGTGCATTTTACATGATGCGCTCTAGGAAGATGTTGAAGAGTGTTGTAGAGAGTAGGCATCCTTGACGCAAACGGATTGTTGTTCTGAACCAATTTGCGATGGCACTGTGGTGGAGGACTGCACTGGTAGCCTTGTAATACAGGCTTTTGATGACTTCAATCATTTTAGGACTCTAACAGTTGCCCACAGAGCTGCATGCCAGACTCGGTCAAACGCTTTCTTGAAGTCCACAAACACATTATATAGATGTTGTTGGTGCTCTATGTATTCCTTGCAGATTATTCTGAGGTTGAAAATCTGTTCAGTGGTACTTCGCCCTGCCCTGAATCCTGCTTGTTCTGCAGCAATCATTTGTTCAGCTTGGGGTTTCAACCTGTTGAGTAGTATTTTTAGGAGGACCTTGCTGGGATGGCCTATGAGGCTGATGGTGCGGTAATTTTCACACTCCTGAAGGTTACCCTTTTTGGGAAGAGTGATGACAAGCAATTGGGTCCATGGTGTAGGCCACTCCCCACTCTGCCAGATCTTGTTACAGATAATGGTGATGGCGTCAATCATCGCTTCCTCTCCGGCTTGCAGCAATTCCACGGTAATGTTGTCCACTCCCACTGACCTAAAAATATTTCCAGATGGCTCTGTACCTGAAGCATTTGATAGTGGTGCAGGGTTTATTATACCAGCTCTGAAAGTACAAAAGTCCTATTAAAGTGAAATAGGATTTTCTGTATTTCCTTGTGAATTATATGCCATTTTAATGACATCGCAAATATTCTTGAAACATCTCTGGATATATTTAGCTTGCTAATTTGTGTAGATTCCAAATCAGTTTTACAAGCAATTCAAAACTGGGAAAATACTACTAGACCAAATCTAATATTTGAAATTAAGCTTCTTTTATATTCAATCAAAAGCCTGTGTGACAAAGCTACCAGTGCAGTCCTCCACAACAGCGCCATCGCAAACTGGTTTAGAACAACAATCGGTGTGCGTCAGGAATGCCTACTCTCTCCAACACTTTTCAACATCTTCCTAGAGCGCATCATGTCAGATGCCTTTGCAGACCACGAAGGCACAGTCAGCATAGGGGGAAGAGCAATCTCCAACCTCCGTTTTGCGGATGACATTGATGGATTGGCTGGAGAGGAACAAGAACTGGAACAGCTGGTACAGAGGCTTGACACCACCTCCAGAGCCTATATGGAATGGAAATAAGTGCAGAGAAGACCAAAATGATGACCAACAACACCAATGGCATCAACACGGACATCAAAGTCCAAGGCCAATCCCTCAACACAGTGCATAGCTTCAAATATTTAAAAGCCATTGTGTCAGACAATGGGTCCCGACAGGAAGTCCTCTCCAGGATCGCACAAACAACTGCTGCCCTGGCGAGGTTGAAGCCCATTTGGAAAGACAGGACCATCAGTCTACATTCCAAGGTAAGGCTGCTGCGCTCCCTTGTCATCTCCATCTTCCTATATGCTTGCGTAACATGGACCCTCATAGCAGATCTCCAACGAAGAATACAAAGCATGGAGATGAGGTGCTGTAGAAGACTGGGCATTTTCTATACCCAGCACATCACCAACGATGAAGTCCGACAGACCATCACTGTCACCGCCACGACTCCCCCTGGGCAGACGCCACAAACAAACAACTTCCACACGCAGACAGCCCAGACAGAATGACGATTTTCCGCAGACGTGAAGGGGTGAAAACACAACAATTATATATACAACTTTCAAGCTATTTATTCATTCAAGCCACACACTCATACACATACAACATTTACACATGAAACGAAGAAAATGGTTGTCACGTTCCCCGAGCGGGTTCTGTGACTTCAGCACATCAACGAGTGAATAAAGAATAAAACTCAAACAAAATAAACTAACACAAAATGCCAGAATACAATCACACTCTTTTATTCTACAATCAACATACAAACACAGGACAAATGGGAACTAACCTCCCCTCAACCCCTAAATAGACCCCCGTCCCAATACTAACTAACAATTACCTCCCCTTGTAACAAACCCCAAAATAGAACTAAACAACAACAGTTTTTTTACAAAGTGTGTACAGCAAAATCAAAATCAACAAATCAATTCAAAATGTAAATCTTCAAATAATAAGCCATGGCGTTGAATCATAAACTATTATCTAGGCGAAGCTGTGGCACAGAAGTAATGTCTCAATGTTCTTGTCAAGTAGCTCAGAGAGCTAAACAGTCTCTTTCACAATAAGCGGATGATTCTTCTAACTAAATGAATATGTTTTTAGGTGTGGTGCAATGTGAGTCTGTGTGTGCATGAATTAGGTATGAAAGCCTCCTGCAATGGTGTTGCCTCGATACATAGGCAAAACCTGCAGCAGTGGCAGAGATCACCACAACACTACTCTGTCGTAGAGGCAAAGGCACCCCACCAGGCTGGTTAGAACCCAATCAGCGTCAACAACAGCAACATCAGTACAGCATAACAGGCAACATCAGAAGCAACAGCGTTGAAATAATGCGCAGAAATAAACAGGTAGAAGTAATACGTAGAAGTAATACGTAGAAGTAATAGCCCACACCTGTAAGCATATACACAGTCTTAACAATATGCCTACAAAACAATAAACACTATATAATATAACATAACACGCCGTCCTCCGTCCACCATCTTGACCTGTATAATTATGAATACCATGATAATAATACAAGATACTATACACACATTTCAATAATATAAATCAACCCTTGATGCTAAATAATTCGCATCTTCTATAAACACAAACCTTTATATAAATGTACATAATCATTGTGACCTCACTTCAATCACACAGTCCTGATTCATTCCGCCCCCCTTCATCACCACCGTCACCCCCCAACAATTATAGCACATCACGATTACCTCCCTTCATCCATACTACCTTGCCATACTATACTGTAAACATGCTTCCTTCATAATCATCACTTCATCTTTCTTCAGTATAATACATTCTATCGCTCTCTCCATACATACACCCTCACTCTCTCTCTCCCTCTCTATATTCCCCATCGTCGCCTTTGACCCACTTTTATAACAACAACAGCAACGACATTTCCCCATCACATATACAATAAGAAAATCTTAAGAAAATCATATAAAATCAACAAAATTCATTATACATCCTAAAATACATCCCCTTCCCCACACTCATCACCACTCATACACACACGCAGTTCTCGGAGCGCGCCACTAAAGAATTGAATGACAGGATTTGCTCACCTTATAGGCCTCGGCTCGTGACACCCTTTTCCCCCAACACCACAACACGACACAACACTGTCACAATACACTGGTTAGTCTTTTTGAGAGTCACTTTCTCTTGCTATTGCACGTTATTTCACTTTCCAAATAACACTTATACTGAGGATGAGGTCACCTTAGCTCTATCACAGACGCTAAGTCTTGGTGGGTGTTCAATCGAGAACTACACACACCTTAAGCATGTAACTCTACATTCGTTGACGAATGGCAGTTAACATCTTCCTTTCGAATTCTAAACATCCTTATCCCGACGAGGGCATAAGACCTTGGGTGGCTATATAAACAATAAACACACCCTTCCAACAGTACCCTACACTACAATGACCTCTGTCACAGGGTTGCTGCCTCGTTAGATTCAATCCTCTCGCAACAGCATCTCAAACCACTCTGCCCTCCAAAACCGCGCCGGCCACAAGCAAAATAGTCGAGCTCTCGTCAGTATGCACATTCTTTATTACGCGTATCCCTATTCGGAAATTGGCCTACTCCCTGTCTTCTACGAAACGCACGGACTTTACGAAACTGCACTTTCATACGCAAAAGTAAATCGGTCACGCTATTCTATGTACACTATATACGGAGAAGTGTAACTTCCTAAAAAGTATAATTCTCCCTGCTATCTGAAAACTCGTGTCGTCACACAACCCCCCCCCCAGTTCTTAACACCTTGAAGAACCTTAACTACGACGCGAATTTCAATACCCTACTCTACTGAGCGTTTCTGCTGAGGAAATCTGCTGGAACGTTGTCCTTCCCAGAAATGACTACTCCACAGACATTGAGAAAGGTTGCAGCTGAAGTGCCCATCTCATCAGTCGGCTGTTGGTGTTCTTCACCTGCTGTAGGTACTGCAGTGGCATATGGTCAGTCTGCACTACGAAAGTACGTCCGTACAGGTATTGACTGAACTTCTGCACACCCCACACCAACGCTAGACACTCCCTCTCAATGGTCGAATAGTTTCTCTCGGGTTTCGACAGTTTCTTGCTTGCACACGCAATAGGCTGTAGCCCATGCCCCCTGTCCTGGCTCAAAATGGCCCCTACTCCATTCTCCGACGCATCTGTCTGTAGCACAAACGGTAGGGTGAAGTCCGGCAGACAGCACACAGGGTCAGAGCACAGCTTCTCCTTCAGTGTGCAAAATGCAGCTTCGCATGCTTCGGTCCATTGTACCGCCCCTGGCTTGCCTCCCTTGGTCAGATCGTGTAGTGGTGAAGCAATCGCTGAAAAGTTGGGTACGAACCGTCTGTAGTATCCGGCTAAACCCAAAAATGAGCGCACTTGCCGCTTGGTCGTTGGTCGCGGTGCATCTCGGATTCTCTCCATCTTTGACACCTCAGGACGAATTTCTCCCTGTCCAACCACGTGCCCGAGATACTCTACTCTTCGGAAACCCAAGTAACACTTTGATGGTTTGGCGGATAGCTGCACCTCACGCAACCTAAGGAAAAGACGTGCCAAGCATTCCAGGTGTCTCTGCTTGGTAATGGTGGCTACCAACAAGTCGTCGACAAAATTGTCGATCTCCGACATTCCCAGGGGTGCTAGTAGCTTCCGCATCATGCGAGAAAAGACTGCTCCCGCCGTCTTCAGCCCAAACGGCATTACGGTCCACTGAAATTGTCCCTCTGGCGTTGTAAACGCCGTCTTCGCTTTATCTCCCTTGTTCATAGGCACTTGCCAGTAACCTTTGGTCAAGTCGATCTTGGTGAGATACTTGGCCCCTGACAGTTTGGAAAACAAGTAGTCGATGTTCGGCAATGGTTCCGCGTCGAATACGACGTGCTTGTTTAACTTCCGGAAATCTACGCAGAAACGCATCGTGCCCTCCTTCTTCTTTACCAACACGATGGGCGAGCTGTATGGCGAACTGGCCCTCTCAATGACGCCCATCGCTAGCATCGCTTCCACTTCCTTCTTGATGGTCTCGTGATGCGAATGGGGAAGTGGGTACTGCCGCGTCCTCACTGGAATGTCGCTGTCCACCCGTATTTCGCACACGTCCAGTGTAGTGCGTAGTGGCAAGTCGGTTAGGACATCCTCAAACTGCCACACCAGCTCCTGCAATTCTTCCCGTATTTCTGGGCAATTGTCGTCCATCTTCACGTCGCGGGGCGTCTCTGATGCTGTCAAGGTGATTACGGGAATATCCCCAAACACCGGCATAGTTTCCTCCTCCTCTACCCCCTCGTCGTCTACGACGATCGTGGCCACCGTCGCTCTGGTATGGAACTTCTTCAGGAGATTGGCGTGGTATAGTTTGCTTTTCCCACGCATCCTGATCCGGTAGTCGCACTCTCCCACGCGTTCGATCACCTCGTACGGTCCTCGCCATGCTAGCTGCAACTTGTTGTGCTTTTCTGGCAACAGTAGCAACACTTGATCCCCCGCGTTGAACAAACGCCGTTTCGCCTTCTTATCAAAGTGCCGCTTCTGCTTGGCTGACGCGGTTCTGAGGTTTCCTTGTGCCAACTTACATGTCTCCTCGATGCGATTACGCAAGTCTACCACGTACTGGCTACTCAGTTTCACCTCCTCTTGTATCTCCTTGGTCCAGAGGTCTCGCAACACAGCCATCGGTCCCCGCACGGTCTTTCCATATAGAAGCTCGAAGGGAGAGAACCCTGTAGACTCTTGTGCTACTTCTCGGTATGCAAATAGTAGCGCTGGAATGTAGCGGTCCCACGCTGTAGGTTGTTCTGTGGCTAACTTCTTGAGCATGGACACTAGCGTCCCGTTGAATCGCTCAACCAGTCCGTTGCACTGTGGATGATACGGTGTGGTAGCTTTCCCATGGATCGACAGTAGTCTGTTCATCTCCCGCATGACTTCAGACATGAATTGCGTCCCTTGATCTGTCAAAACTTCCCTAGGAACGCCCACCCTCGACCAAATCTCCCACAGCGCTTCTGCCACCCTCTCTGCCTCTATGCCCTTGAGCGGTACAGCCTCGGGATAGCGTGTGGCATAGTCTACTACCACTAGGATGTACATGTTACCCCGATCTGACTTGGGTTTGATGGGTCCCACAATGTCTAAAGCCACCCTCTGAAATGGCTCGTCCACCAGCGGAAGTTGCTGTAGTGGTACCTTCCTCACCCGTCCCCTCGGTACTACCTTCTGACATTCTGGACAACTGGCGCAATACCTCCGTACCTCGGCACACATTCCCGGCCAATAGAACGTTCCCCAGATCCGCTCCCTGGTACGTTTCCCTCCCAAATGTCCAGCCATGGGTGGATCATGAGCCAACTGAAGGATCCCCCCTCTCAACTGTTTCGGGACTACCAGTTGCGTGACCTGGCTACCTCTCTTCGTGTGTACCCGGTACAACACCCCCTTCTTCTTGCGAAACTCAGCTGACGCCCTACCTGACGCTATCGCCCCACCACTCTGTGCCAACGTTCTCGCCTTCGCGAGCGTCTCGTCGGTCTCTTGCATCCTGATCAACTCTGGGGTGCTAACAGAGATCTGGGATGGTTCGACCACTGCTAAGGGTACCTCCCTCTTCTTTTCGGCCTTCACCTGCGCCCGAGTCTGCACTGCTGCAGCCATCGCGCATTCACCTCCGAACAAGGAAACAGGACTCTTTTCCCCGCTATCAAACGTTACCCAGTTACCCAGGATGATATCGGGCCCGTCCTCGAAAACCACCAGCTCCACTCTCCCCCTGACCAGCGCACAATCCAACTCCACCCAAGCTGTAGGTAGCAGACCCACGTTCGATCGATTCGCCAAGCAAATCTCGACAGTCCGACCCGTCAAATCAGCTGGTTTGACTAACCTGCTCGCGACTGCCCCTATCTCCGCCCCCGTATCTCTCAATACTCGAACGTCCTGCCCGTTCGCCCTACCTTGGCCCCATGGATCATAAGGTTTGATTGCACACACGCCAGCCCGAGGTGCGGTCTCCGTGGAAATAGTCCGTCCCACTGTAACCTGGCCTACTGTCTGAGGTTTGACCTTGCAGTCCTTGACCACATGCTTATCCGACCCACATCGGTAGCAACGACGTACCCCACTACCCCCTTCTGTCCTTCCTACCTTCTGACCCTGACTTCCCCTGTTGCTAGGTTGCTGAGGAGCCTCCGGTCGTCTGGGAAAACTGCGTCTCTGACTGGGCAGTACGGGTGCCGGTGCTGATGCTGCCCGCTTGGCATCTACCACGCGCTGTGCTAACTCTGCTGCGGCATGGCTAGTTTCAGGCAGATTCTCCCTCACGTAGATCTCCAACTCGGTAGTCATGATGGAGAAAAGCTGCTCTCCAATGAAGGTGTCCAGTACCTGCTCTACGTCGGTGATGTCTTTGTCGGCGAGCGAAAACCACTTCTTCACCAACGACCCTAGTCTCACTACCAGCTGAGGAAACGTTTCTGCAGCCTCCTTCTTGGCCTCTCGAAACTGCCTACGATAGTAGTCGGCGTCCTTCCTGAAGCGTTTTAACAGCGCGTTTCTCACAGTGTCGAAATCCTGGGCCTGCTCAGGCGTTAGACGAAGGTAAGTATCCCGGGCTTCCCCTTGTAACAAAGGCGCTAGCCTAACCGCCCATACCTCCCTCCTCCAACCCTGAATCTCCGCCACCCGTTCGAACATCTGGAGGTAGGCCTCCACATCCTCCCTCTCCTCCAAGGGTTTAAGTTTAACGGAGTATGCTGCTCCTCTATCTCTAGCCCTATTCTCCCTCTGATCAGCTCGGTCTTCATCTCTGATCCTACGTTCCTCCTCTAGCCTCATCTCAAACATCCGCCTTTCCTCTTCCTTAGCCGCTCTCTCTTCTCGCTTCTCATCTTCCCTGGCCTCCCTCTCTGCCGCTAGCCTAGCTTCCAATCTAGCTTCTAGACGTCGACGCTCATCTTCTCTTTCTTTCTTTTCTTCCTCCCTAACTAATCTCTCTGCTGCCTCCCTCCTCATTCTCTCCCTCTTCTCTTCTTCCTTCTCCCTCCGCTCGTCCTCCCTTCTCATCTCACTAACTACATAGTGCGCTAACGCTCCGTCTCGGAAACCCAGACTTTCCCCAATCTGTCTAAATCTCTCACTATCACCGAGCGCGACCTCGACTTTGCTCTGTGCACCGGGCGATTTGGCATACATCTTAGGCATAGTGGTCTGAGTACTCACTGCGTAAGGTTCCTCCAACAACCCTGTCACCGAGCCGTCATCACCGAAGTCCCGCTCCTCCTGCTCAGCCTCCTCCTTACGGGTCCTAGCGTCGCGGCGCATCGCGGCTCGAGCATCCCGCGTAGCCATGTCGGAAAAGAAGGGAAGAACAAATGTTAGTATATACAAAACAAATAACACTTAACTGATACAAACACCTAACAGAATGAATACGCAATACAACAGTCACAGGAGCCGAGGAATCGTTCACCGTCGTACCCCTAAAGGCGAGCAAGTGAACCCTGCAACCCAATTCCCCGTTAATGCTGCACTCCGAGTGTGATCCCTAGTGCAATACACCCACACTCCCGCCAACCGCCCGCTGCGTACCCTTTCACACAACAACTCAAACACACAACACACACATCTGGCGCTACCCTAACAAAATAAATGAGTTAATCCCACTTCTGACACCAAAATGTCACGTTCCCCGAGCGGGTTCTGTGACTTCAGCACATCAACGAGTGAATAAAGAATAAAACTCAAACAAAATAAACTAACACAAAATGCCAGAATACAATCACACTCTTTTATTCTACAATCAACATACAAACACAGGACAAATGGGAACTAACCTCCCCTCAACCCCTAAATAGACCCCCGTCCCAATACTAACTAACAATTACCTCCCCTTGTAACAAACCCCAAAATGGAACTAAACAACAACAGTTTTTTTACAAAGTGTGTACAGCAAAATCAAAATCAACAAATCAATTCAAAATGTAAATCTTCAAATAATAAGCCATGGCGTTGAATCATAAACTATTATCTAGGCGAAGCTGTGGCACAGAAGTAATGTCTCAATGTTCTTGTCAAGTAGCTCAGAGAGCTAAACAGTCTCTTTCACAATAAGCGGATGATTCTTCTAACTAAATGAATATGTTTTTAGGTGTGGTGCAATGTGAGTCTGTGTGTGCATGAATTAGGTATGAAAGCCTCCTGTAATGGTGTTGCCTCGATACATAGGCAAAACCTGCAGCAGTGGCAGAGATCACCACAACACTACTCTGTCGTAGAGGCAAAGGCACCCCACCAGGCTGGTTAGAACCCAATCAGCGTCAACAACAGCAACATCAGTACAGCATAACAGGCAACATCAGAAGCAACAGCGTTGAAATAATGCGCAGAAATAAACAGGTAGAAGTAATACGTAGAAGTAATACGTAGAAGTAATAGCCCACACCTGTAAGCATATACACAGTCTTAACAATATGCCTACAAAACAATAAACACTATATAATATAACATAACACGCCGTCCTCCGTCCACCATCTTGACCTGTATAATTATGAATACCATGATAATAATACAAGATACTATACACACATTTCAATAATATAAATCAACCCTTGATGCTAAATAATTCGCATCTTCTATAAACACAAACCTTTATATAAATGTACATAATCATTGCGACCTCACTTCAATCACACAGTCCTGATTCATTCCGCCCCCCTTCATCACCACCGTCACCCCCAACAATTATAGCACATCACGATTACCTCCCTTCATCCATACTACCTTGCCATACTATACTGTAAACATGCTTCCTTCATAATCATCACTTCATCTTTCTTCAGTATAATACATTCTATCGCTCTCTCCATACATACACCCTCACTCTCTCTCTCCCTCTCTATATTCCCCATCGTCGCCTTTGACCCACTTTTATAACAACAACAGCAACGACATTTCCCCATCACATATACAGCCCCCACGGGCTCGGCTCCGCGCGCCGGGGGTGGACCCCATGCCTCTCTCTGGCTGGGTGACCAAGTTGCCTACCCCTTTTTCTTCTCTTTTGTCTTGTTTCTGTCTTATTGGTCCTTTCACCTATATTCTCTTCACCCTTAAATTCTCCCAGTATACTATGCAGTTTTGACTTCCTTTCCTCTGCCTTACCGGACTTTCCCTGTCTTCTTTTTCCCCATCATTCCTTCTTTTTCTACCCTTCCTTTTCTCTGTGGCCTTCTCTTGGCCCCCTGCGTTTGCCGTGCAGGGCAACCCGTGTCGGGGGAGAATGGGATCCTGGAGGTTGAGGTCCCTGAGGGACTGCGGTCCCTCACACTAACACACCTCTTTGGCCCGGACTTCTCCTAGACGGGAGGCTGGCGTGGCCCGCGTCAGTCAAGCGGCTGGTCGTGTATTGCCCTAGCTCTGCTAGAAGGCTGCGGCTCATGGGTCAAACTTGAACAAAACCGTAGTGGCAGTGCGGGATTGTCTGGGTGTATATCCCCCCTGTAGCCCTGGTGCGCTCCCTTGCTGGATTTTCCGCTTGGACGCATCCCCTTGTTGGACTCCGTGGTGGGTGGGGAGCAGGGGGGATGAATTCATAAATTAATAACTGGCTTCAAACAAAAAAAAAACGACTTCACGGTGACGACTCTGACACGGATACAGACAGTGATATTGAGACGAGACAAAAAGCTTGTGCATCGGGGGTGGAAGGGGCCTGGCCTCGTTTTTTGGTAGTAGAGGGGGCGGATCCGGCTATGCCACTAGGCAAGCTGTCTCCGTTCGCCATCCATAAAGGGTTCCAGTCCGTTTGCACAACCGGTTTCAAGGACGTTAAAAAATTGAGATCTGGGGCCTACCTGGTGGAGTGCTCAACCAAAATGGCATCGGATTGTCTGCTGAAGAGGGATTCGACTGTCTTCGTTGATAGACAAATCAAAGTTTCTGTGCATGGACGGTTGAATTCCTCCAAGGGAGTCATCCGATGTCAGGATTTGATCGACATGTCAGAATTGGAAATCCGTGGTGAGCTCTCCAGCCAGGGGGTCACAGCAGTCCAGCGGGTCTTCGTCACCAAAGGATCCCAACGTATCCCCACCAACACACTTTTTGTGACCTTCGCTATGGCCAAATTGCCGGAGTCACTCAAGGTGGGGTACCTTAGGGTGAAGGTGACGCCGTTTGTACCATCACCGTTGCGATGCTACCGGTGCCAAAGATTTGGTCACGGTAGCAAGAACTGTAAAAGCAAGGAAATATGTCGTGATTGTGGTAAAGAGAAACACGAAAACGAATGCAAAAATCCGATTTGCTGTGTGAATTGCGCCGGGAATCATTCGTCCAGCTCCAAAGACTGTCCTCAGTGGCAGTTGGAGCTGGAAATCCAAAAGGTGCGGGCCACTGAGAGTTGCTCCTTTGGCGACGCAAGGAAAAAAGTTCTCCAAAGTAGGCCAGTTCTGAAAGAGAGGTCCTTTGCGTCTGTGGTGGGTTCCACATCTCATGTGGAAGCTAGCACACACCCGCAATTGGACACTGCCATGAGTAAAATAACACAGATCTTGGACACGTTGTGCAAACGGATGGATGCTTTAGAAAAGATGCTCGCGTTGTTTGCCCAGAAGGGGGTTTCTCCAGCCCCACCGATTCCACTGGAGAACGTGCCGACGGGCACGTCCCCAACCGTCACCCACAACACGCAGACGGCCGTGACAAAAGCCGTCACACCTGCTGTAAAGGAGGCTAGGCCTCATGCCACCGCACCAGCAACGACCGGTTTTAGCGACCGGGTAGTTGCTGGGGCGACTAAAATCCTAGTTACCCAGCAGAAGAGCATCAGAGGAGGAGAGGGAAAGATTGGCAGGGGTGAAGGGGAGAGGGAAGATATAAAATCTGGTGCTGGGGAGAAGGGGAGGAAGTCCGCTGGCAGTTCGGGTTCCGGGGCTTTGGCCAAAAATCAAAGGCCCGGACCCCTTTCTTCCAAGCCCCATCAGCCTCTCGAAACGGAGAACCGTTTCGGGGGGGTTGATGGAACATGAAGAGATGGACGAGGGTCCAAAAGATAGAGAGACATAATTGTGCTCTCGGAGATGAAAATTTTAGCATTCTTTTACTTAATTTTTATGTCCATTTTACAATGGAACATCCGAGGGATAAGGGCAAATTATGAGGAGCTCTGCTGTCTGCTGACAGAGCATCGACCTGAAGTATTGGCCCTTCAGGAAACTCTCCTGTCAGAAAAACATCCTATAGATATTACTGGTTATTCCTCTCTAGATTGTTTATCCTCTAGAGGTGTTTCACTCTTTATTCATAGAAATGTCCCATTTAATCCAATTTTACTTAATACAAGTTTACCAGCAGTTGCAGCTAGAGTATCTCTTTTTAAATCCCTCACAGTTTGTTCTCTATATTTGACACCATCAATAAATGTAACTAAAAGTGAACTTGAGAATTTGGTCCAACAGTTACCTCCCCCTTTTTTGTTGTTGGGAGATTTTAATGGACGCTCTCCCCTGTGGGGTAGTGATCGTACCGATTCTCAGGGTAAAATAATTGAAGACATTTTAGACTCGTTAAACCTAGTAACTTTGAACGAGGGTGCTCCAACTTTTTCCTGTTCTAGAACTGCTTCTTTGTCCCACATTGATATATCGATCTGTGATCCCTCCTTACTTTTGGATTTTAAATGGACAGTTTTAGAAGATCTCCATGGCAGCGACCATTTCCCGGTTTTATTAAAACATGATTCAGATAACCTTGAGCAAACTCATGGCAGGTGGAAACTGAAACAAGCTAACTGGAGTCTGTTTTCTAACCTGTCTGAGGCCCAGCTACGTGCTAAGAACCAGGAATTTTCAAATGCCTTAGATCCAATACAGCTTTATACTGACATAGTTATTAACAGTGCCAAGGAGTCCATTCCGCGAACTTCGTCAAACCCTCACACACTTAAAAAACCCTGGTTTGACGATGAATGTAGAAAACTTCAGCAAGCTCGTAAAAAAGCTTTAAGAACTATGTTTTTACACCCAAGCACTGAAAATAAACAAAACCACCAACGTTTGCGAGCGCAATGCCGACAGCTCTTCAAACGAAAGAGAAAGGAATCGTGGAGAGGTTTCTGCTCCACGCTTAATTCAAAAGCGAAACTGTCGAAGGTGTGGAAAGTAGTCCGCAAACTCAAAAATAGAAGTAACAAACAGGTGAGCCCATGCCTTACTGTGCAGGGTGAAGTAATCGGAGATAAAAAATTAGTAGCTGATCTTTTGGCTTCTTCTTTTGCTGCAAATTCTTCCTCTGAAAATTATTCTGTCCCTTTTCAAACAGTTAAAACCCGTAAAGAAAAACAACAGTTACATTTTACCTCCGATAATTCTGAAGATTACAACATTCCGTTTTCATTAGTCGAACTTGATGATGCAATTAACAAAAGTGCAGATTCAGCAGTTGGACCGGATGATGTACATTATCAATTTCTCAGACATTTAACAAGGTACTCACGGTCTCAACTGCTGGACATCTTCAATCAGCTCTGGATCACTGGCACCTTTCCTCCCTCCTGGAGAAAGGCCATTATTGTACCCATCCCTAAACCTGGCAAAGACCATACTAACCCGACAAACTATAGACCAATAGCCTTAACGTCTTGCTTATGCAAGACACTGGAAAGAATGGTTTATTCTCGTTTACTGTGGTATCTCGAAACCAATAATATCTTATCCAACACTCAGTGTGGCTTTCGAAGTGGTCGAAGTACTGTTGACCACCTGGTGCGACTGGAAACTTTTATCCGTAACGCGTTCGTCCAGGGTGAACATGTCGTTGCCATCATGTTTGATTTGGAAAAAGCTTATGATACCACATGGAAATATGGCATTCTTTCAGATTTACAAGAAATGGGTTTGAAGGGACATTTACCTCTGTTTATATCCAATTTTCTAACAGACAGAATTTTTCAGGTTAAGGTTGGGGGATCTTTGTCAGATACGAGAGAACAGGAGATGGGAGTGCCTCAGGGTAGCATCTTGTCTCCCTTGCTGTTTAATATTAAAATAAATAACATTGTTCGTTCCGTTAAACGGGGAATTGACAATTCTTTATTTGTCGACGATTTTGCATTGGTAGCCAAAGGTAAAACTTTGGCATCTGCAGAACGTCAGCTACAGTTATGTGTCAAGGCCGTTGAAGACTGGGTTTTACAAAATGGTTTTAAATTTTCTGAAGCAAAAACTGAATGTATTCACTTTTCCCAGCACCGGGGAATTATTCAAGACCCTACTATTCTCCTCAATAAAACTCCAATAAAGGCGGTCAAACAAGTCAAATTTTTGGGTGTTATTTTTGATCAAAAGCTATCTTTCATTCCTCATCTGAAAATTTTGAAAACTAAATGTCAACAGGCCTGCAATTTGCTCAAGGTTATCAGTGGTACAGACTGGGGTGCTGACAAGAAAACTTTATTGCTGTTATATCGTTCTTTAATTAGATCCAAGTTAGACTATGGTTGCATTGTCTATGGTTCTGCTAGAAAATCTTATCTTAAGATGCTAGATCCAGTTGCCCATCAGGCACTACGCATTGCCTTGGGTGCGTTTCGCACTTCCCCTTGTGAAAGCCTTTACGTGGAAGCTAACGAACCTCCGCTGGAGCTGAGACGTACAAAATTGTCAATGAATTACTATTTAAAATTAAAAACTGATCCTATGAACCCTGCTTATGACTGTGTTTTCAACCCAGATTTTGTTCAGAAATTTGAAGCCAAACCTAACACAATTCCTCCGTTTGGCATCAGAATGCAAGCTCATTTGGTAAAAGCAGGCATTGATGTTGCTTCCATCAACGACGATGAACTTCGGACTGAAGCTCCCCCATGGAAATTATGTATCCCAAACATTAATTGGCAGTTGTCCGCTTTCCTTAAAAACAATACATCCGAAACCCTATATAACCAACTTTATTTAGAACAGTGTGCTTTATACCCAGGCTATGAACAACTTTTTACAGACGGGTCAAAGAAAGGAGATTCAGTTGCTGCTGCATCGGTCTCCGGGAGACACTTAGACCAGCCTTTGCAACAGCGTTTACCTGATTTTTGTTCTGTTTATACAGCTGAGCTCAAGGCAATTCATCTAGCTCTGAAACAAGTTTATCAATCCAAAAGAACCTCATTTTTAATCATGTCTGATTCATTGTCAGCACTTCAGGCTCTTTCCACGAGAAAGATATCACACCCTTTTCTGGCAGAGATCCATGACCTCCATACACAACTTGTTTCTGAGGGTAAAAAGATAGTTTTTATGTGGGTCCCTGGTCACATGGGCATCCGCGGCAATATTGCAGTAGACAGGGCGGCTAAAGATGCTCTACATCTCGATTTCCCTCCAGAGATTTTCCAGTTTGTGCCCTACTCTGACCTACGTTGTATGACTGGATCTTATTGTAAACGACTGTGGCAGAATGACTGGTCTAACCATGTCAACAACAAATTATTTCAAATTCTTCCCGATTTGTCCACTTCTTTGCCTAACTTTGCATCCACTCGCAAAGAAGAAACAGTGTTATCTCGCCTTCATATTGGTCATACTTATGTCACCCACAGTTTCCTTTTAAAAGGAGAAGAACCACCATGGTGCTTTGCATGTGATCAATCTTTTTCTGTTCGCCATTTTATGTCTGAATGTGCTGATTTGATTGAGGAAAGGGAAACATATTTTGGTTCCATACCTTTCAAAGAGATTTTTAAAGTATGTAATGGTCAACATCTGTTTCAATTTTTACATGATGTTGGTTTGTTCTATCGCATATAAATTGTATCGACATGTTTTGTTTAGTTTGGATTTTATTAGGACTGAATTTAGTGATTTGATTGAAGAAAGAGAATATATTTTTAATACATCAGTTTTAAAGAAGTCTCTTAAAGAGGCGTCATGTGAAAGTTTGTTTGTGTATTTAAGAGTAACAGGCTTGTTTTTTAAGACTTAATCATTTTATAATATTTTAAGATAACGTCTCTCTGGTCCTGATTTGGCTCGGAAGAGTCCGCTGGACCTAAAGCACTAACCTTGTATTGTATTGTATCACATATACAATAAGAAAATCTTAAGAAAATCATATAAAATCAACAAAATTCATTATACATCCTAAAATACATCCCCTTCCCCACACTCATCACCACTCATACACGTACGCAGTTCTCGGAGCGCGCCACTAAAGAATTGAATGACAGGATTTGCTCACCTTATAGGCCTCGGCTCGTGACACCCTTTTCCCCCAACACCACAACACGACACAACACTGTCACAATACACTGGTTAGTCTTTTTGAGAGTCACTTTCTCTTGCTATTGCACGTTATTTCACTTTCCAAATAACACTTATACTGAGGATGAGGTCACCTTAGCTCTATCACAGACGCTAAGTCTTGGTGGGTGTTCAATCGAGAACTACACACACCTTAAGCATGTAACTCTACATTCGTTGACGAATGGCAGTTAACATCTTCCTTTCGAATTCTAAACATCCTTATCCCGACGAGGGCATAAGACCTTGGGTGGCTATATAAACAATAAACACACCCTTCCAACAGTACCCTACACTACAATGACCTCTGTCACAGGGTTGCTGCCTCGTTAGATTCAATCCTCTCGCAACAGCATCTCAAACCACTCTGCCCTCCAAAACCGCGCCGGCCACAAGCAAAATAGTCGAGCTCTCGTCAGTATGCACATTCTTTATTACGCGTATCCCTATTCGGAAATTGGCCTACTCCCTGTCTTCTACGAAACGCACGGACTTTACGAAACTGCACTTTCATACGCAAAAGTAAATCGGTCACGCTATTCTATGTACACTATATACGGAGAAGTGTAACTTCCTAAAAAGTATAATTCTCCCTGCTATCTGAAAACTCGTGTCGTCACAATGGTGATGAAACAATCAATGGATCAATGAAACAATGGAATGGTATGTCAAGATGATCGAGGGTTGCTATTCAACCACGTCCGTGTATCGAACCGTGCACAGCAAATGTCTGTTGCACGTAAACAAACAAGAGGGGGGTTCAAGTGTTAGGAGAGGGACAACAAGGAAAGAGCCAACCTGGCGGAATGAAGTCCCTGTCGAAGTCCCCGTAAAGGTATCCACCCCCTTCTCGTAGCTGTTATTGGACCGGTGCTGATGATGTCCAAACGTGGTGGCGTCGCCGCCCCCACTCGCCGCTGACGATGGTGATGTAATGATGGTGGTGACGCAGTAGTCGCGGCAGCCCTGCCACCGTCGACGTCTCACAGCTGGACCCCTCCAGTCAGCCACACCGTGACATCGAGGCCAGGTCCTGTCCACCCACGTCACAACCACCACAGGAAGGGTGGGGTTGAGGAATGGTGATGATGAAGTCAATGATGAGGACGCGTAGACAACGATGAACACGGGATGTTACGGGTGGTGATGATGATGTTTAGTCCACTCGACCAAGTGCCGTCGCCGTTGACGCACGACGTTGGTTAACGTTGAACAACGTTGCCCAGTTGACGAACTGTCTAACAGACGAATTGTCGAACGACGAACTGTCGAACCTGCAACATGCTTGTCGCATCGTTAATATCCTGTCCACCTGATTCTGTCCCCCTCCCTCCTCACACTCTCCCCCCCTCCTCCTCAACTAATCTCTGATGCTCGAGGGGGCACAACTGCTGTCCGCTTCCCCTTCCTTGTCTCTCTCTCGCTTATTCCCCTTTTAGCTACTGTTATTGTCACTAGTAAACAAACGCACATCATAACTCAATGAAATCATGAATGCAATGTAATGAGCAATGCTGCAATGAATACATGTAAACATCAACACATTATTCATATCAAGCAACCTCAACAACAACAACAGCAACCACTTCCATCCCTACCTTCATCCTTCCACTCATTCTCCCACCTCACTCTCCCTTTCCACCGTGCAAACCTTCTCATCCCTCCTTACTCTTACGTACAGCTTCCGTCCAACACCCCAAACAGCCGGCCCTCGGTTACTGGCACAGTGAGGAAAATACACCATTTCACTCACCCACACGGTCCGAATGTAATCGCACTCGTTGACCTTACTCCACTGCTCTCCCAACGAATACTTCCAATAGGGTAATCCTGTAGTGCGTAGTTCCCGTAGTGGACAATGCCCCACACTACCTACCAACACTACCACAAAACTTTGCTATCTTTTACTATACTCTGCACTGAGTATAACACTATAGAAAGCAACAATTTCCACAACTAGTATTCCTCTGGACCAATTAATATTATCCTTCATTAACCGTCCTACCCTATTCTCACAGAACACACAAAAATTTCTAGAGCACTAGACAAATGGGTCTACACTGTAGCTCTATCAACCTTGTTCTGCACAATAGTGAGTATATATCTCAACTGGCTAACCGACCTATGCTGTTTATCACGTTCCGCACGCTTCCGCTATAATAACCACTCATACGACAACACGCAGTTACTACCCCCGCCCTTATACTCTTCACCCACACAGACTACCCGGTTTTCATCACAGACCGCCCTGTGACAATCACACAAGCCATTGGACAACAGGATGACCTGCTCACAGTGGTGAAAAAACGTAAACTCCAATGGTATGGCCACGTCACCAGATCATCAGGTCTTGCAAAGACCATCCTGCAAGGCACAGTGCAAGGAGGTAGAAGAAGAGGGAGACCGAAAAAGAGGTGGGAGGTCAACATTCGAGTATGGACTGGTTTGACACTGAGCGAAACAATCAGGGTTGCTGAGGACATGGAAAGATGGCGTACGCTGGTTAAACAATCATCTGTGGTGTCCCTATGACCTCCGAGTTATGGGATAGGATAGGATAGGAAGCTTATTTTAATACATGAAATTATTTACATGGGTACCAATGTTGATTATTGTTTGGTCCCATCTCATTCTGGTTTGTACTGGAATGAGAGGTCGGACAAACTTGCCAAAATTGGAGCTACAAATTCAAATTCAATATTAAATTGTAATATTAGATTGTCTAGCCATGGGTTTGTTTCATTAATAGAAAGACATATTAAAAAATTAGTAAACAAACATAACATCTTATCATGTAGTAAAAACATTGCCAACATCATATACAAAATATGTTTAAATTCATGGAATACAAAATACGTAAATGATATTAATTGTATATACCAGCAATGTCTGTACAGCATTATTATTTGAATGTACAACATTATTACCATTATACAAAGCAAATACTCTTGTAATAAATGACACCGATAGCATCAAAGATATTTTATATAATTATACACTTATTGAAAAAATTGCTTACATTATCTTACATACTGACATAAAAGCATTTGTTGAGTAAGTACATATATAATAATAATAATAATAATAACGGATTATTATATAGCGGGTACTCCAGCCTATGACCAGACTCACCACGCTTTACATAGTCATTACATATAAATACATGCACTCGATGAAACATCACTTTTGCTACAATACACCAAAAGACGGGACAGTAAAGGCACAGACTATTTACAACTATGTACACAAATGACAAAAAAGACAGAAAATAGAATAGCAAAAACCTATTCACAGCTATTTATATGCCCGGTTAGGCCCAGGAAGAAAAACAGTATAAATATTTACAGCCGTTTATACACTTACGGATCAGACATAGACAAAAGATGAGAGAATGGCAGCGGGATACAAATCAATCTGAATAATGCAGTTTGAAGAGGTGGGTTTTGAGGGCCTTTTTGAATGCTTGTGTTGATTGTATGTTGCGGATATGGGAGGGAAGGGAATTCCACTGCTTAGGTGCGGAGTAAGCGAATGCACGTTGGCCGTATGTCTTAGTGCGGGTGACGAAAACCTTGAGTGTGCGAGTGTCAGCAGAAGATCTTAAAGTGTGTGAAGGGGAGTAGACAGACAGTAGATCAGCAAGGTAGGAAGGACAAGAATCTGTGAAGAGGTTGTGACAGAGAACAGAGAGTTTGTACTCTATGCGTGCTTGCACAGGAAGCCAGTGAAGGGAATGTAGTAGAGGTGTGATGTGATCGCGTTTCTTAGCTCGGAATACTAGTCTAGCTGCTGAGTTCTGAACCTTTTGTAGTTTGTCAATTATTTGTTTCGGGGAGCCAGCAAGGAGAGAGTTGCAATAGTCAAGATGAGAAAGGACGAGAGCGCAGACTAGGGTTTTGGTGGCAGGGACTGTAAGATAGTGGCGAAAGGAGCTGATTTGGCGTATGGCCGTGTATGCAGAGCGACAGACGTTGGAGATGTGGTTGTTGAGGGACAGGTCATCGGAGAGAATGTAGCCGAGATTTCTTGCTGAGGATGAGAACTGAATGTTTGTTGTCCCTACTGTAAGCGATGTTGGGAGGGGCGAGAGTGAGGAGAAGGTGTTGTGCTTGTGAATGAGGAGGGCTTCGGTTTTATCGTCATTAAGCTTAAGCTTGTTGAGTGTCATCCATGACTTAATGTCTGTGATGCAGTTCTCCAAAGTTTGAACAGTGGAATTAATGAGAGAGGGGGCGGTGGATTTATACAGTTGTGTGTCGTCTGCAAATGACTGACTCTCAACAGCATGCTTTCTAAGCAGGAGAAGCAGTGGCTTGGTGTACAGAGTGAATAACACCGGCCCTAAAACGGAACCCTGAGGCACGCCGCACACCAAGTCTGCTGTGCTGGAGAAACAGCCATCGACAGTGACTGCTTGTGATCTGTCGGAAAGATATGAGTGGAACCAAGCCAGGACCGAGCCAGAGATTCCAAAGTAGTGTTGAAGAGTTTTAAAGAGAATGTGATGGTCGACTGTGTCAAAGGCGGCTGAGAGGTCTAGTAAGGTGAGAACGGAGACGTTACCATTATCTAAGGCAAGCAACAGATCATTGGTTACCTTTAGGAGGGCTGCCTCAGTGCTGTGGAAGGGTCGGTAGGCAGACTGGTTGGGGCAAAGTAAAGCGTTATCATATAGGTAGGCAAACAGTTGTTTGAGAAAAATTTTTTCTATGACTTTGGACAGGAAGGAGAGGTTTGAAACAGGTCTATAGTTCTTTAGATTATTTTTGTCTAAACTTGGCTTTTTAAGGAGGGGTTTGATGGCAGCCGCTTTGAGCACAGACGGAACAACACCAGAGGACAGACTCTCGTTGATAATGTGGGTAATGGTCGGGAGTAGAGGGTCAAGATTCTCTATCAACATGGGGGTAGAGAGCAAGATGTTGGTTTTGAGCTTAAGATGACTTTCTTGACTTCTTGCTCTGTTATTGGTTGAAAAACTTCCATCTTTGCGGTGGTGAGGGAAGGTGAGAATGGGTTAATGAGTGGGATCTCATGGCTATCAAGAGCGGCCCTTATGTCAGCCACTTTCTGTGTGAAATAATTACAAAATACATCTGTGTGCATATATGCATCTGTGTACATATATATGTGTATGTTTATGCATGTGTATGTTTGTGAAAGTCTAAAATTATTTTATCAATGAAAAGACTTTAAATAAAAATCAGATCTGATCAAACTGAATCTCCCAATGTCAGACCTGCCTACCGTTACGATTTAGGCGTATTTTGTTACGATTGTCAGCCCTTACTACGATTTTTACGATTTCCCTAATTTCACTACGATTTTCCGAACGCAAAAACTATGATTTTTTGGTTGGCGTCCGTTCCAATTTTTGTATTGCCGTTTTCTCCGCGCATTGCCTTTGCGCACTAGGACTCATTTGTAAAAGGCTAGTAGAGCTAGAAGCCAATCAGTGTGCTTTCAACCGCGACTTTTCATTGGTTACCTAGCTTAATAACCAATCGTGAGCAAGCTAACTTTTATAGCTACAATCGCACCAGTTGCTGGAACACTAGCTTTTCTACGTTTACTAGGGAATTTGCAACATTTCCCCACTGGCCCAGACAGACGCTTGCCGAGTAGAGTAATTAAAATGAAGCGTGTTCGTGATACTGATAGCGTCAGCGACGAGGATTCCGATTGTGATGTCGCCACTGCTAAACCAGCAGCTAAGAAAAAGATTCCAGGACGCGAACAGAAATACAAACCAGAGTACGCTGTGACCTGGAAATGTAATAATAATAATAATAATAATAATAATAATAATAATAATAATAAATTCAGACAGTTTATCTACTTTTTTTGGTGATAAATTCATTGTTTGCTTTCTATTTTCTTGTCTTGCTGCCTGTTTAATTTACTATTAATTGCAAATGTTGCAAGATTGTTAGTATTTGGTGTAGAAATATAATGAATTTAAAGACCGATAGATCGATCACGGTGTGAATACGCTTTTTATAATTTTCCCTCAAAATGTTACGCTTTTTGTCCCAAGTCGTTACTCCTAAAAATTTGGGGGGGTAGGCAGATCTGCAATGTGTAGACAAGAATTTTATGTATAGTCTTTGAACGTTGTAGAAAACTTGACTTATTAACTTGACAGTAATCTGAGTGTTACACTCAGTTTGATGATGGTGTTTTCTATCAGTATCTGATTCAGCCCCGATGCTTGAATTCCTGATAGTTGTGTAACTCAGATTCGTTTATTCACACAGCCCGTCCAAACAGCATACAATTCACAAAGTCGACGTATGAAGTTTTCCACTTTTATTCAGCACACATCAACAACTGCATACAATTCTCAATTCAACTCAACAACTTTCACAGCAACTCTCCAAATCACTATCAACAACTTTACTCTCTCAACAACAAATCGGCACACGATTAAATAACCTCTCTCTCTTCCGGAAGGATTTCGAATACTGTAGAAATGACGTACTGCCACCAATCGAACTAAAGAACGTCATCACTGACTTACGTCATTACACATTTCTTCTCCTTCCGGATCGTTCCTTCAAATTTCTACAATTATCCCGAATCTTCGATCGATGATAAACATGCCGATCCAGAAGATTCTACAACAATATCGACTAACGGAAATTATCAACGTTATACAAAGCCTTTCCTAACAACAATGCAAACTCAAATCAAAGGTAAATAAACTCTATTATTGAATACTTTGCAAATCGAAATGATTAGATCTATCGTACACGCTTCCGGCATACTTTCGTTCGCGTTTCAACGTAACATAACCCCCCACTCAAGAAGAAATTTACCCAATTTCTTTCAACAACGTTGAAACGTAATGCACAAACAAAGTACGGAATTAAGACTTATTTCAGACTGTCTGAATACTGTAATTGCGCTCAGCTTATTTACACAGAGTCCATGTTTTTCATCCGCAAGTCTTTCTGGATACTGTCAATGTTCACAGTTCATTCACACAAGGTCAATGTTTCTCATGTGCAAGTCTGTTTAGATATTGCCAATGTTCTCCACACAGTCAATGTTCTTTCAACCGCAAGGAAACGACGCCCTCGTCAGTTGCGTTCGTCATCGGCCCAGGGTCAAAGACGATGATCACGTGGGCTTCCCTGGAATCAGTGCGTCCTCCGTTGTCTCCTTCTTCCGTTGGATGTCCGACGCAGTCGACATTGTCAGCTCCCAGAATGCATTCGCTGGGTCTCACGGTCAAGTTGGCTTCTGCGGGACGGTGGAACAGCTCCCTCAAGGTCTGCAGATGCTCCTTCCAGGTCTGGGTGTGGACTTCATGTTCGACCAAAGTCGTAGAGCTTGGGACATCATTGAAGCTATGGGGAAATTCGCCCATAAGGTCCTTGAGCTCAATCTTTTGACCTTCCGTCAAGCTTGGTCCTAGCTTAACATCATCAATGCCTTCTTTGCTGTGGAAGTCTCCCAGTTCCAACAGTTCTTCGCTGTCAAAGCTGTCGTCGGTCACAGCTGCTGTTGCTGCGTGTACAGTCTCTGATGGCCTTTCCACGTACAGCTTAAGGAGGTTGGCGTGGTATATCTTGGAATGCTGACCGACCTTCACCTTGTAGTCGTTGATTCCTACCACAGTCTCCACTTCGTACGGGCCTTTCCACTGCATCAGCAACTTATTATGATCGGTAGGTAGCAGCACCAGCACTTTGTTGCCAGGTTTGAACTTCCTGTTCACAGCCCTACGGTCATAGTAGTGCTTTCCACAGTCTCGGGACTTCTTCAGGTTTTCTCTGGCTATCTCGAGAGTCTGCTCCAGCTTCTCCCGTAGCTCAAACACGTACTGGTAGCTGTTCTTCACCTCTGGGGTGTCCACTTCTTTCGTCCACAGTTCTTTCAGGATGTGCATCGGCCCTCGGGTGGTTCTTCCGTACAGCAGCTCGAACGGAGAAAAGCCGGTGGACTCCTGCGGTACTTCTCTGTAGGCGAAAAGTAGGGCGTTGATGTAGCGATGCCATTGTCTGGGCTGCTCGCTGCACAGTTTCTTCAAGGTGGACTTCAGCGTAGCATTGAACTTCTCGACGAGCCCGTTGCACATCGGATGGTAGGGTGTCGTAGTCAAATGCCGGATGCTCAGCAGTCTGTTCACCTCCTTCATGCAGTCGGAGACGAACTGCGTCCCGAGGTCTGTCAGGATCTCTTCAGGCACTCCAAGTCTACTGAACATGTCCACTAGCGCCTCTGCGACAGTTTCAGTGTCAATCTTCTTCAGAGGCACTGCTTCTGGGTACCGAGTCGCATAGTCCACTAAAGTCAGTACCCATCGATGACCTTCTTCACTCGGAGGTCTTATTTCGCCGATTAAGTCTAAGGCCACCCTCTTGAAAGGTCGGTCGATCAGAGGCATCCTCTGCATAGGCACTTTCGGGACCCTTCCTCGAGGTATGGTCTTCTGGCAAATGTCACATGATCGGCAGAAATGGCTGACGTCCGCATGAAGTCCTGGCCAGTAGAACACCGCCTGGATTCTGTCCGACGTCTTCTTGATGCCTAGGTGACCTCCCATAATTGAGTCATGCGCTACTTCCATCACCTGGCGCCTTAAGGGTAATGGTACCAATACTTGACGTAGTGGTTTACCTCCGTTGACCCTCGGGTGCTGGAAGATTCTGTACAGGATCTTGGCCTTCACCTCAAAATAGACCGTGCCACTGCCCTTGGTCACGTGGTCTTGGCGGTTCCTGTACTTGTTTAAAGTGCTATCAGCTCCCTGGAGCTGGATCAGCTTATCTCTGTCCACGATGGCAGCTTTGGAGTTGTCGGCGACCTTCAGTGGCGTAGACGTCTTGTCTCTCTTGGCCTGGGCCCTGGTAGTAACAGCACCGACGATCTCTGGTCGGCAGGGCTGAGCCGGAGTAACCACATTGTCCCGTAGCAGCTCTGTAAGGTCTCCATCGGGAAACGGCAATGGATCCTCCTCCACAACTTCGACGCGTTGGGTTGAGGCAGGACTCCACTCTGGATCGGGGTCGTCGGGTCGTCTCGCGCCGTCGATATTCCCGATCATCAAATCATACAGCGGCTTCTTCAGGCAAACCGCTTCGACTTCGCCTATGTAGAAAGGGGTGTTGACATGAATCTTCGCAACTGGCGCTCTCACACATTTGCTGTCGGCCATAAGTGTCCATTTTGAATCGCCAGTGAACTGTTCTTTAGCGATTAGGTCTTCTCTGACGATGACCCCACTGCAGCCAGAGTCTCTTAAGACAGTCACTTCATGATTTCCGACACGTCCCTTTGAAACAGGCATGTTCTGAACGGTCACAGCTGCGCTGGCGACGACGGGGATGGATTTTCCGTTGGCAAGAAGAAGTTGGCCATCGGTCATGCACTCTTGCACGTCCGCAGGAGTAGCTGTGTGCGCTCGGTCTCACTCGGAAGAATGACGCTCCCGCCGCACACTTGATGGTCAGATCTACTGGTTTGCCGTTGATTGGAGAACCGCCTCTGCCGGTTGCCCGCCGCTGAATTGTCCGTACTGCTCCGCTGTCCGCTACTTTTGTTTTGAGGACAGTTAGCCGCTCTGTGGTCTGTAGCGTTGCAAGTGAAACAGCCTCTTGAATGCCCTTCCCTGGGAGGTGGCGTGGAGTCCGTCTGTCTCTGGTTCGTCTGGCTCCCCTGGATCTGGTTCACATGGTTTCCAGTCTTCTGAAAATGTTTCGTCGCGCTGGGTGGCCCCAGGGTTTTCCCATGAGCGATAAGATATCTTTCAGCAGCCTCAGTCACATCTTTAAGCGTCTGCAGCTTTTGTTCTTCTAAGTGGGTCGCTAGGTCCTTGTGACAGGCATTGAGAAATTGTTCCTTCACGATCAGGTCATGGAGACTGTCGTAAGACTTCGTTTCGCCTGATAACTCCACCCACTTGTGTAGATATGACGACAGGCGCTCCACAAACTGCTTTGGCGTCTCGTCTGACTTAGGCCGGCATTCACGGAAGCGTTTACGGTAGCCCTTCTCTGTAAAGTTGTAGCACTGCAACAGGGCCTCTTTCAAGACGTCGTAGTTTTTGGCGTCATCGGTCGACAGTCTGGTGTAAACTTCGAGAGCTTGCCCCGTCAGAAGTGCACTCAGTCGAATTGCCCAGTCTTGAGGTTGCCAATTAGAGCTTTCAGCGAACCTTTCGAATCTCGCCAGATAACTGTCAATCTGGTCCTTCCCGTCGACGAAGGCTGGCAATTTTGGAGCCGTGTTGTCACTGATAACTTGTGGCGCATGCTGCTGTTGCTGGATGCGCGCCAACTCTAGTTGGAACTGACGATCAGCTTCTCTTTCCTCACGCCTGCGCTCATCTTCTCTTTCTTGCCGCTGCTGTTCAATTTCCAGACGCTTCAGTTCAAATTCTCTTTCTTCACGGCGACGCTGCTCTTCTACTTCTAGACGCTTCTGTTCTAGTTCTATTTCTTTTTCTAGACGCTTCTCTTCCAATTCTCTTTCTCGTGTTCTCTCCTGAGACTTGACGTACTCCGTCAGCTGCTTGCCTTTTAGATTCAGTTCAACCCCTTTCTGCCAGAAGTCAGCCATCTTGATGCTTCTGGAAAGTTCTTTTCTAGAAGGTTCTTTTCTGGAAAGTTCTTTTTCTAGAAAGTTCTTGACTGTAGAGTTCTTTTTCTGGAAAGTTCTTGACTGTGCTGTACCTTTATAGACTGTTCTAGAACAGCACGCTTTCTGCAGTAGCGCTGATGCTTGTCACTAGTCGCCTTCGCTGACGCAGGCCCCGCTGTCCTCGTCGTATGCGACGCTGCACCACGCTGGTGTTGATGTATACGCTCCTGTGCTGAAGTATACGCGACGTCCGCTCGACGCTCGCTGTAACACTGGCGATGTAGCTCCGAGACTGTCCCTTGACGTAGTCTTGCGGCAGCCACGTAGTCCCGACTTGTTGTTCGCTCACGAAGCAACTCTTCAGCGACTACACGCCCTTGCAGTCAACCCGAATCTATCGGATGTAGTCCCAGTATGTTGGCCCCTCTCGACGCAACTCGTTGGCGGCTACCCTCGATGACTGCCTCTCGTAACGTTGACTCGCTTGTTGTAGCAGTTGAACCCTTGGCTATGGCGTGAATCGCGGCTTGACCCCCAAAATGTTACACTCAGTTTGATGATGGTGTTTTCTATCAGTATCTGATTCAGCCCCGATGCTTGAATTCCTGATAGTTGTGTAACTCAGATTCGTTTATTCTCACAGCCCGTCCAAACAGCATACAATTCACAAAGTCGACGTATGAAGTTTTCCACTTTTATTCAGCACACATCAACAACTGCATACAATTCTCAATTCAACTCAACAACTTTCACAGCAACTCTCCAAATCACTATCAACAACTTTACTCTCTCAACAACAAATCGGCACACGATTAAATAACCTCTCTCTCTTCCGGAAGGATTTCGAATACTGTAGAAATGACGTACTGCCACCAATCGAACTAAAGAACGTCATCACTGACTTACGTCATTACACATTTCTTCTCCTTCCGGATCGTTCCTTCAAATTTCTACAATTATCCCGAATCTTCGATCGATGATAAACATGCCGATCCAGAAGATTCTACAACAATATCGACTAACGGAAATTATCAACGTTATACAAAGCCTTTCCTAACAACAATGCAAACTCAAATCAAAGGTAAATAAACTCTATTATTGAATACTTTGCAAATCGAAACGATTAGATCTATCGTACACGCTTCCGGCATACTTTCGTTCGCGTTTCAACGTAACACTGAGGCACAATATTGTTTTCTACAACATTAGATCAGAATGTTCATTTTCACAGTATGTAAGTTTGAACCCATTGCGCAGAACCCATACCATAGAAATCTATACTAGCTGCAGGTTGGAATTATGTTTCAGGATTCAACCCTGAACAACCCAATCTATGTGGGCTTTGTGGACGGTGTGCGGCGACATATCGGTCAGTACTTGCCACTGCTGTGCAGTCTCCTGCGACGCAGCACCTACGACAAGATTTCTGTCATGGCTGCTGAAACTGCCTTGTTGGCACTGAACTTCTTTGAGCTTCAGCATGATATGGTAATTTAGCTTTCCTTCTTCAGTGATTATTATGGGATAGAAACTGACTTGTTGGCGCTCAACTTCTTTGAGTTTAAGTATGACATAGTAATTTTGCTTTCCTTCTTCAGTGATTATTGTGTGATAAAAACCGCCTTGTTGTTTCTTCAGTGATTATTACGTGATAGAAACTGACGTTTTTTTTTTCTTCAGTGATTATTATGTGTTAAAAACCAACTTTTGGGTTCTTCAATGATTATTTTGTGTTAAAAACCAACTTTTGGGTTCTTCAGTGATTATTATGTGATAGAAACTGCCTTGTTGGCGCTCAGCTTCTTGGAGCTTCACAGCCACATTGTATGTCTTCCTTCTTCTTTCATTATTCTATAGAAATTCTTATCACAAAGAGAAAAAATTGAAACTTTGTCTTTAAACAGACCATACTTTATTTTAATGACCATCCATTGTGTGTAATAAGAAGATACAAAAATAAATAAATGAATGAAAAGAGCAGTATAACAGGCTAGGATCTAGCCCTAGGATAAAGTAGACCAGTGATACTTTGAACAGGTACCGTTTGAACTGGTTCATGAATTTGTAAACAGGTGTAGTCTGAACTGGCACACCAGTTTATACTGTAGCGTATTTTGAACATGTTTTATATGAGACATATTTGAAACTGGTATAATCTGAGCTGGTACATGAGTTTATATACTGGGACATACTTGGAACAGGTGTAGTCTTTCTTGGTACAGGATCACAGGGCAATGGCCATGTTGAAGTGACCTGGCACTGAAGGGGATAATGTGTGTTTTCAGAAGGAGGAGCTGTGCAGTGCAGTAGTGGGGTTATGGCGCAGTGTCTTTACATTTGCTCACCCCAAAAGTGCCATCGTCACCTCTCTCTTCCCTCATCTGCTGCATGACTTCCAGTCACCTTATCATGGCTTTCTCAGGTATGCTGATTGCTTTTCCCCACACCTCAAAACTGAAAGTGAGTGTCAGTGTGATTAAAATGTAAGAAATGAAATAATAAGTTTAATGCAGGCTACTAAGTGGTGACAATTAGCTCATGTATTGATGAAAGCATTTGTGTCAGACTTTTAAGAAATGTGAATATAAAGTTGGAAGCCTAGTGTATGTGTAATACTGACTGCATAAGCTACGCTTGACATTGGTTAAGTAGACCCACAAAGACAGTCCTTTAGTGACGCCATAAGCACAAGGTTACACTGTCAATCTGCATATAGAAATAGGGTATATAATGCCTGTATCATTTTTTCTGATGATAGAATAAGTGTCTTATTTATGAAGTCGTTGTTTGTTTGCCCATCACTTATGTGTTTTGTGGTCCTGGCTCGGATCTTAGCAGTACGCTGGACCCTATAAACATTGACTATCTAATCTAATTTTGTAGTTCCAGTGTTAAACAGCTATTGTTTGTTTTTGCATTGTTGATGGTGTTTCCAGTGTTAAACAGTTGTTTGTTTTATCTGTATCTGTATCTGTAGTGTTACGCTGCTACACATCCAGGTGACTGGCATAAATTGCAGCGGGTTGGGGGTTGCGCAGCGGCTCACTGGTGGAGGCTGGCCGCTAGTCTACTTTTAAAAGTTTCTGTGGATGTGGCGTACACTATGCTATCATCTAGAATGTTCCAGTCACTCACTGTACGCACAAAGAATGAGTTTTTGAGTTGGTCTGAGGAGCAGTGAGGTACAACATATGGCCTTGAGTTGTTCCTGGCATAAGTGTTTACTATGTTGGTGGTGGTGAAGTTACTGCTTTGCACTGGTTTGATGCGTCGTCCTGGTCGTTGTTGGGTGAGAAACTGATGGGGAGGCAGTGCCGGCACCAGCCCCTCAACCACCCTATAAAACAGTCCGAGTCGTAGTTGGAGACGGCGGCTTTGGAGAGGTTGGAGGCCCGTCCGCTCCAGGAGTCCAGCAACGCTGCCCGGGGCATTGGACCTGAAGTCGCCAGTGATGAAGCGTGCTGCTATGCGCTGGATCTTCTCCATGCTGTCGATGTCTTTCTTCAGGTACGGGTCCCAGACAACGGCACCATACTCCAGGAGGGGGCGGACCAGGGAGATGTAGGCTTGGTTCTTGCAGTTGGTGGGGCAGCGCCGGAGGTTCCTCCTTAAGAAGCCTAAGGTGGAGTTGGCTTTCTTGGTAATAGAGGAAATGTGGGGCCCCCACTTCAGGTCGTTAGAGATTATAATTCCTAGGTAAGGATTTTGTTGGACTTGGTTTAGGATTACATTATTTAGTTGGTAGAAGAAGTTAGTTTTGAGGTTGATGCTAAGGATGTAACACTTAGTAGCATTGAAGCGCATGCCCCAGTCGTCCGCCCATGCCTCTAACTGCTGCAGGTCTTGTTGTAGGCATTGATGATCCTTGAAGGACTTGATCTCTCTATACAGCAGGCAATCATCGGCAAATAGGCGAACCTGGGACTTGACGCGGGATGGGAGATCATTTATGTGGCATAGAAAAAGGAGGGGGCCGAGTACGGTGCCTTGGGGGACACCAGAGTCCACTGAGGTAGTCTCGGAGGAGGTTCCTTCGAGCACCACTCTCATGGACCTCTGGGTCAGGAAGGAGGTGAGCCAGGAGTGAAGGGGGCCGGTTATACCATAACAGCCAGTCAGCAGGGAGAGTGCAGGAGTCAAGAGATTTCTGGTAGATAACTTGTAGTGCAGGGGCCAGTTGTTCGGCGCAGGTTTTTAGAACTATGTTCGGGATGTTGTCAGGCCCAGGTGCTTTAGCGGGATTAAGTTCTTGTAGAAGTTTTAAAACTCCAGCTGTGGTGACGGTTATCTGGTTGATAGGTGGAGTGGACGGGGTGCCCATAGTTGGTAATGCTGTGGTGATGGTTTTAGTAAAGGCTGATTTGAATTGGTCAAGGAGGAGCTTGGCTTTACTTGGGCTATCTGTGATAAGTTTCCCTTTGGTTTTCAGGGGGGATACCCCAGTGTTGTCCTGTTTACGGGACTTGATGTAGCTCCAAAAGGGCTTAGTATTGTTGTTCTTAATGCCTGCCTGGATTTTACCGTTAATGAAGTTCCATTCTGCGCGTCTCAGGGCTCGCTTGCAGGTCTTTTGGAAGTTGCGGTATGCCGTCCAGTCTTTTTTCTGTTTAGCTTGGCGGAGGAGGCGATTTTTGCGGCGGAGCATTCTTTTTAGTGGTGCATTTATCCAGGGCAGAGAGGAGCATTTCTTTTGAAGTGTGCTGGGAATGTTCTTATCAATTGCTGTATGGAGGGAGGTCTTGAAGGTGTCCCATAATTCTGCGACGCTGCTGCCACAGTTGTACATGTTGACAATGGTGGCTGCTTTTGCGAGAAGGTCACTCTTCATTTGGTCCCAGTCTGCTTTGTGGAAGCGGTAGATTTTTCGACGCTGAGATGGTGTGGTGTGGGGTTTGATGTCAAAGTCAGAGACGACGATGTCATGGTCTGCAATACCAGGGATAAGGGTAGACGATTTTAGGAGGGAAGGGTTGGTTGTAAAGACAAGGTCAAGGACGTTGGATTCTCTGGAGGGTTGGGTTTGGGTCTGGGTAAGGAGTGCCTCTGATGTGATGTCCGCCAGGGACTGCTGTACAGTACGCTCTGGGGCACCAGGATGTACAGTGTGGCTTTCCCAGTTCACATCGGGACAGTTAAAGTCGCCGGCGAGGATCATATGACGCTGTTTCTTTCCATTTTCAGATACTAAGTTAAGTGATTTTTCCAGTTCGCTGATGTCGTCTTGGTTTCTGTGTGGCATATAGAAAGTACATATGTAGAGATCTCTGGTGTTACAAAGCTTAACTTTTACCCATTCTAGTTCACATTTGGTAACAAGGTCTGGTTGTTCGACTGCTGTGATGGATTTGTGGACTAGAGTGAAGACACCTCCCCCAAGGGAGGAGCGGTCATTTCTGAAGACATTGTATTCATCTGGGAATAGTTCTGAAGATCTGATATACTCGGGTGATGGAGCTTTCCCTGGTTTAATGCCTCAGAGCCAGGATTCAGTTCCGCAGACAATGTCCGGTTTCACATATTCAAGGGCGGCCTTGAGAGCTGACGGTTTATCACAAATACTTTGGCAATTTACGGTGAGGATACGTAGGTTTGTTTTCTTAGGGAGGCAAAAGGATGAGGATGAGCGCTTAGTCGAGAGATTTGATCTAGTAGATCTTTGTAGTTCCAGTGTTAAACAGCTATTGTTTGTTTTTGCATTGTTGATGGTGTTTCCAGTGTTAAACAGCTATTGTTTGTTTTTGCATTGTTGATGGTGTTTCCAGTGTTAAACAGTTGTTTGTTTTGTAGTTCCAGTGTTAAACAGCTATTGTTTGTTTTTGCATTGTTGATGGTGTTTCCAGTGTTAAACAGCTATTGTTTGTGTTTGCATTGTTGATGGTGTTTCCAGTGTTAAACAGCTATTGTTTGTGTTTGCATTGTTGATGGTGTTTCCAGTGTTAAACAGTTGTTTGTTTTGTAGTTCCAGTGTTAAACAGCAGTTGTTTGTTTTTGCATTGTTGATGGTATTTCCAGTGATTAAACAGTTGTTTGTTTTGTAGTTCCAGTGTTAAACAGCAGTTGTTTGTTTTTGCATTGTTGATGGTGTTTCCAGTGATTAAACAGTTGTTTGTTTTGTAGTTCCAGTGTTAAACAGCAGTTGTTTGTTTTTGCATTGTTGATGGTGTTTCCAGTGTTAAACAGTTGTTTGTTTTGTAGTTCCAGTGTTAAACAGCAGTTGTTTGTTTTTGCATTGTTGATGGTATTTCCAGTGATTAAACAGTTGTTTGTTTTGTAGTTCCAGTGTTAAACAGCAGTTGTTTGTTTTTGCATTGTTGATGGTGTTTCCAGTGTTAAACAGTTGTTTGTTTTGTAGTTCCAGTGTTAAACAGCTATTGTTTGTTTTTGCATTGTTGATAGTGTTTCCAGTGATAAACAGCAGTTGTTTGTCTTGCATTTCCAGTCTATTTCCAGTCTTTAACTCGTTGTTGACGTTTCACAGCCTAAGCTGTGGAGCTCTGAGGTCTCATTGTGACTCTCTCAGCTTGAGCTTTTTAAAATAAATTTATTTTTGTACCACGATAGATTGTACAATAATGCAGGGGAGAGTATTTGTCACCTAAAGTTTTACCATTTTCCACCTGAAGTTCCTTCCCTTAGACTGTGTATTGCTGTTTATGGTTAATTTGCAGTTAATGAACAGAATATGTCATTTTTTTAAATTCATGACAAATTTACATGGTGATTGTTTGTTTTTGGACAAACGGAAGTGAGGGCAGTGCTCACCACTGTATGTAAATATTATGTGATGTATTTGAACTCATTTACATACCTGTCAAGGGGTTTTCGGGTTGTGGTGTAGCAATTTAACAGAAAAACCATAGCAAATGGAGGTTTGGTGTAGCACTAATGTGAATCACGCAATTCGCAACAAAACTGGAAACTTCTGCATCCAATATAAACACACACATCCAATGTGTTTACTGTTTATTATTGTAAAATCTTGTTAATGCACAACACTTTAGCTATTACCATTATCATTATCAATATAAACATTTTCATGTACGTTTTTCAAAATAAAAGTGAAAATGCATATATATATATATAAAACATACAGACAGAAAATAAGCTAGGCAATCATAAAAAAAAAAAAAAAAAAAAAAACAAGGGAGACAATCACTGACACATTAAAAAGCAGATGAACTTTTTTCCCCCAAACAAATTTGCTTATTCACAAAACATGGTTTACAATGCCAAGAAAAGAACTATTAGCATTGCACAAAAGCTTATACCAATTAATTTAATAAAAATATAACTAAATGGCAGCTGATATAATATGAAAGTAATCAAAGAGAAATGAATAATGTTAATGACACAAAGACTGATCGTAGACTGAAGTTCTGAACGAACACGTGTTGCGGAAGTGCGGTGCTTTTACTAAGTGTCTTTAAACCGGACTCGACCGGAACAGACTACTTTCGTGCGAAAACCCCCTTGGTTAAAAAATATTATCGTCACTTTTGAAAAATTGCGTAGCAGCTTTGTGATACGCCGTAGCAATGGGAAAATGTTTAAAATGTGTAGCGCTACGCAAAAATCCGTAGCACTTGACAGGTATGCATTTATGACATGGACACCTGCAGTGAAACAACGAAATAATACAGCAGTATCTCTTGCTTAGCACATTTTGTATTTGTCAGACTTTTTTTATGTTAGACATTTACTTAAATACTTAGATGGCATGTGAGCAAAATATATCATTACTAGTTAGCTAACCACAAGCAGACCTGCTTACCCGTCCGTATTTCGCCGTATTTTCCCGATATTTTGACCTTGAGTACGCTGTTACGATCTCTTTATAAAAAATACGGAAATCGGCCCCCCCCCCCCTCCCCCCCCACCAAAAAAAAATTTTTTTTTTTTAACAAATTTCGGTAAAAGGTACACTTAACCGGTAGCGGAAGCTAAATAATTTGCGCCAGAAAACTATAACTCATTGAATACCCTTGTGTTTTTCAAGTGTATGCTCTGCAAATATTTGTCATGGAGAAAAGAATTCATGAAACAACAGATGACAATTAAGATGTTGAGGTTGCGAGTTCATCCAAGCGTGTATGTGTGAAACGAAAGCAGACATTTCTGGTTTCATATTTTAAAAAATGGCCTTGTTTGGTAGCTGATGAAGACCTGCTGGAAAATGCTTGACAGTTCCAAAGACTACAACCTAAAATCTGAACGTATTGCAGAGTTCTATGCTTCAGTGCATGCATACTTTGATGAAACTTGCAGCTATCTTCTCCTGAAACTGCCCCTCACTGACCCTTTGCTCCAGCACTGCAGAATCATCTGTCCTTCAGCTCAGTTGACTGCATATTCCCAAGATCTACGCTTTTTTATGAAGCGATTCCCTGCACTCTTTCCACCAAATACAACATCTGAACAAATTGAGGAGCAATTCTCCGAGTATCAGTCAACTGATGTCAAGGGATTGGTGGGCATGCAGGTGGACGAATTTTGGGTTCAGGTCAGCAAAAAACACCCTCAGCTTTTGCAACTGTGCCAGTTCATGCTGGGACTCTGCACCATCCCACACAGCAGTGCTGCTTTTGAGAGGGTGTTTAGATGCGTATGTAAAACATGCACTGACAGTAGGTAGGTCCAGTATGGGCAAAGACGCCGTTGAAGCACTGATAGTGAAGTTCAGACCTGAAAGCTCTTTCACAAAAGAAGAACTGCAGCAGCTGAAAAGTGCATACATGCATGATTTGAAAAAAAAGCAACAAGTAGATCATTATCACATATTATGTTGATGTGGTGGCCTAACACTTTTGCATTGTTTTTCAATTAAGCACCCTAATTTTTAAACAATACATTTATTGAACAGTGTACCGTTTCTTGATTTATTTTACGTGTGTTATAATATATGAAAATTTAGCTAAGAGCAAATTAAGATGAATAATGACAATAACTTTATACAGTTTTATATTTTTATTTATTTATTATCATTATTTTGGTTCAGTTAAAATAACGACAGTTTATATAAATACCGAAAGTCAAAATCTGGTCATGATTTCCAAAATCTGGTTTTGAAGTGCCTGGAGTACTGACAAAAAAATTTTGAGGTAGGCAGGTCTGCACAAGGCTAGAAAGTACACATGATAACCTTTCCATACATATCTAACATTACTATATAGGTCATTGAGGTGGTCTTCTATAATTTTTTTTGTAAATGTAAAATTATGTGCAACAGTGCGGATTACCATTTTTGGCACGTCAACAATGAGTTAACAGCAGTTGTTTGTTTTGTAGTTCCAGTGTTAAACAGCAGTTTTGTAGTTCCAGTGTTAAACAGCAGTTTTGTAGGTCCAGTGTTGAACAGCAGTTTTGTAGGACGTGTTAAACATCTGTTTTGTATGTCCAGTGTTAAACAGCAGTTTTGTAGTTCCAGTGTTAAACAGCAGTTTTGTAGATCCAATGTTAAACAGCAGTTTTGTAGATCCAATGTTAAACAGCAGTTTTGTAGTTCCAGTGTTAAACAGCAGTTTTGTAGGCCCAGTGTTAAACAGCAGTTGTTTGTTTTGCAGTTGCTGCCTGGTAGCTCCAGATAGCAGTGTGCAGTGTGCTAAGCAGGTAACAACAGACTGGATCCACTGTATGTCCACTCACCTCACATGTTAATGATGAAATTCACCGCAAACTGAAAGTCAAGTGACAGTGCTAACTACCTACATTACCAATTAACTGTGACATGTGACAAGTGACAGTATTACATCATGAACTGTGACAAGTGACAGCACTACATCATGAACTGTGACAAGTGACAGTACTACATCATGAACTGTGACAAGTGACAGCATTACATTACTAACTGTGACAAGTGATACAGTGGAACCTCCGGTATAGGACCTTCCAAAATCTGAGAAAAAACAGTCTTATAATAGAGGTGGTCTTATACCGGAAACAAGGGGTGGGGTGGGGGGAGGGGGGTCAGGCTCGGAGGGGTATGTAGTCATAATTTTCACACTCACCAGCATGTATTCTCTGACAAAGGAAACTGTAAAACATGTTTCATTTTTAGCTTTGTCTTTTATTCACAACTTCAAAAATAGAAAACAGTCGAACCACTGCCAGACGCGTTCATCCAAGTCTGTCAGTGCAGAAGCTCTCAGTTTCGATGTTTCCCTTTTCGCCACTTTCTCCACTCTCCCATCGTAGTTTCACAGATTCCTTATCCTTTATGATGAGCTGAATTTGGGTCTTCCCAACCTCTAAACTTCTTGCAATAGACAAACAACTCTCCCCATTTTCACTTCTTTCAAACACTTTCATTCTCTCTGCCAATCTCAAAACGTTCCTCTTGCGCGACGCCATTTTGACAGCCAGTGTAGGCGAGTAATGTCCCTTATTTGCGAACCGGAAATAGCAGACAACAGCAGGCGTTACCATACTACATCACTAACTGTATAAATCGTAATCTCTGTTCACTTCTGTAAGGTCAGAGAAAAGGTAAGACATTATTTTTGGCACTTTATTTATGTTTTCTGTTAGGTATGCAGAGGTGTTGCCCTAGAGTGTATTTTTAACACATTTTAGGTCCAAAATACGCTAATACAGTTTGTCCGCTCAAAAATACCATTTCACTATTATCAAATATGATTTTTAGTTTCTACAATTTTTGAAAAGTAATCCGAGTCCGTTCCACTATATCCCTCACTAACTGTTTTCAGAAAAAAAAACAAAAAATCTAATGCTTGAGACGAGATGTGCAGGCTGGAGAATTCTCCTCGGATATGCGAGTTTCCGAGGTTAACGAACTTACTTTCCGAGGTTTAAAAATGTGTTCCGAGGAAAAAATAAACGAGACGCAAATCATAAATTAACCACGTATGTTCGCTTCGCAAACCCATTCCAACGTTTTGCCTTACTGTGTACCATTTCCGGTAGAAGTGCGTGTTGATAATTGGCCGCACACCACGAAGTATTTCCGCCCAGCAGAGACGCATGTTCTTTCACACGGTCCCTTCGAGTGTGAAAAGTTAAAGAAATGTCGTGCGGATTATTAACCGGGGAAAAGATTTTCAAGAGGGAGACATGCCCAACAAATGGAATTGGGATTGGACGTCGAAAGTGCAAACAGGTCAGTGGAGGACGCAGTCGCTCTGGGCCTTCACCACGTACTGCAGCATCTTGAGCAGGCGCGTACGTACGCTAGACTGCTCTTTGTGGATTTTAGTTCCGCTTTTAATACCATCATACCCCACAAGCTGTTTGATAAACTTTTAACCTTAAATGTCCATCCTTCTGTGTGCCATTGGCTTTTAGACTTTTTGCTGGATCGCCCCCAGGTCGTCAGGGTGGGCAAGATGTTGTCTGACTCCAGGACTTTGAACACTGGAGCACCTCAGGGTTGTGTCCTTTCCCCTCTTCTCTTTACATTGTTCACAAATGATTGTGTGTCACATGTTCCATCCGTTCATGTCATTAAATTTTCTGATGACACCACCATTGAGGGCCTGATTAGCAAAGACGACGAGACCGCCTATCGGGATGAGGTCGAACGGTTGGTTGACTGGTGCTCAGAGAACAACCTCGAGCTCAACGTTTCAAAAACAAAAGAAATGATTGTCGATTTTCGGAGAATTAAAGATCCACTTTCACCACTTGTGATCAACGATGAAAGGGTTGAACAAGTCGAAGAGTTCAAATTTTTAGGCACAGTCATTTCGAACGACTTGTCATGGGGAAACAACACCACCCCCATCATCAAAAAGTGCCAACAGCGCCTGCACTTCTTGAGGCAACTCAAGAAGTTCAGGTTGCCTGCAAAAGTCCTGACGCAGTTCTATCGCGCAGTGATCGAAAGCATCCTCTGCTTTGGCATCACTACCTGGTTTGGTGGTGCCACTGATGAGGAGAAAGTGCAGCTTGAGCGCATCGTAAAACACGCATCCAGAGTTATCGGGTGCGAACTTCCATCTGTCGCCTCGATCTACAACACGCGCTTGGTCCGTAGAGCTAGAAACATCACAGCTGACCCCTCACACCCAGCCGGCCATCTGTTCGAGCTCCTTCCGTCCGGCAGGCGCTTCAGAGCCCTCAAAACCAGAACAAACCGTTTTAGATATTCTTTTTTTCCAGAGGCTGCTCTCGCTTTAAATTTCTTATAATGTTAAATGTATAATGCTGTTACTGACGTCACGTCATAATCCACTGGCACCTACTTGTTTATTTTTACTATTTGTTGTTTGCGTATGTATGTGTGCACGCTTGATCAGTATTTTATTAGCTGGTAAACGGGTGTTTGCATGTATGTTTTTTGAATGTTACTGCCACATCGCAACATATTCCATGTGCATGTTTTATGTCAATTTGGCCAATAAACTTCGTTGAATGAATCGTTGAAAGTGGTAAAAGTGGAGGGAGTCGAGCAGCGTATCGGCTCTCATTTTCGAAAAGTTGATGCTGCAGGCATGGCTCGTTGCATCACATGCAACAAAGAAATTAGATACACTAATCGTGGTATTACAGCGCTCACTGAGCACTTCTTTACGAAGAAGCACAAATGTGCTGTGAAAGCACTGACTAGCTGCACAACGATACCAGGTAAGAGTTTGTTTGCTTAGTGGTTCCATCAAGACTAATTGAAACATAAGCCCTCCTGACAAGAGCAAAAAAAGCTGATGACAGACCTCCAGCCAAGAGACTTTGCACTAATACTAAGCCAGCAGTAACTTTAAAAAAAACAGCACCTTATCATCATTTTTCAAATAGAGTATTTTTTTTTTTTCGATTTTAATACTAGGAAGCAAGCTTGTTTGTGACAGTTGCCATAATCTTGCATATGTTGACACAAACCTATTCAGTTTTTTTTCCAAGTAACAGTTTTTTGTGTGTATGTGAACATTAGTCTTAATAATAATATAAAAAATAATAATGTCTATCTATGAATGCATGAATATTATGAAAAACATCCAAATTTATCTCTCACAAAAAGCATACTTTTGGGGTTTTAAATGCTATAACACTTTCAGCTTCAGGGGGGCTTTGCCCCCCCCCCCCCCCCAGACCCCCCAACGGGGCTTCGCCCCTGGACCCCGACCGGATTTCAGAGGTTTTTTTCTTCACCTATTCTCCAGCCTGGATGTGGTTGGCTTTGTGGCTAGGGGAAAATGGCGTCAAGAAAATGTACACATGAAACAAAACTGAAACCAAAACAGTGAAAATGAGGTGCAAAGAAGCAGGTAAACACCAAGCAGACTTTCCAAAAAGTCTATAGCCAGCGTTGTCCAGGAATTGTTGACTCAAGAAAGAACCTTCATCACAGGTACTGCTCTGTGTGCACAAAGGATTAGGAATTGGCCATAGTGATGGATACGACATATAGCGGCATGTTGAATCTGCAGGCCACAAGGAGTGCTGGTGTTTGTCATTTTTTGCCACTAGCATGAAAAAGCTCAAGAGAAAGAAGCACCACAGTTTATCATCATGAAAATGGACTACGATGATAGCGAGATTCAACTACTTTTGGCAGTGCTTGTTCAGTGGTGCATGGTAGCAAATGAGCAAGGAAGTGTGACAAAGTAGTGTATGTGACATTGTAGGATCAACTTTGGTGACAGTGACAAGGTGGTTTAACACATAATATGCCAACAACAGTATTATCCTGTTGAGTGTTATATGTGTTTGTTCTTTATTGAGCGTGACATCATATGTAAAATTACACAAAATACACATTTTTACACAGTCATTACATAAAATGGCCTCATGGAGGAGGTGGGTTGGGTGTGTGTGTGTGTGTGTGTGTGGCTAGGTAGAAACGCCGTTATTCTGACATACACTTGAACCTCTACGTTCTTTCTTTTGACCGACCCCATTAATTTGATGTCAAAACAGTGTTAGAGCTGGGTTAGGATAAGGGTTATGGTTAGGGTTTGGGTTAGAGTTAGGGTTAGCTTCAAAAAATGGACACATTTGTAAAAATGTCAAAGTAACGTATGTAGAGTTTCATGAAAGTCATCACAACGGCGTTTCTACACGGTTGTGTGTTTGTGTGTGTGTGTATGTAGGCACCTTTGGGTGTGATGCATGTTTTCAGTTAGGTATGATGAATACATGTATGATTTATGTTTTCTGTTTGGTATGATGCATGATTGTTGACTTACTCATGGACTTATTGTTGACTGATACATGGACTGATATTTAGCTCATTGTGCCTGACACGAAGACTGCTACATGGACTAATGGTTAACTGACATGGTCTGACTGTTGACTGATAAGAAATGGACTGATTGTTTACGGACATGGAATTGAATTGAATTGAATTGAATTGAATACATGGATTAAAATCAGAATGCTGAATGATTGATGAAATGGTTGGTTGGTGGCTGAATGATTGATGAAATGGTTGGTTGGTGGCAGGTAGAGAAGAGCATGATGGACTGATACATGGATTAAAATCAGAATGCTGAATGGTTGGTTGGTGGCAGGTAGAGAAGAGCATGATGGAGAGTGTACACCGCCATCTTCAGCACTTTGTGCCACAACTCAGTCCAATGCTGTCTGCACACTGCCTGCCTCTGCTGGCACATAACATAGGCCTCTTCCTGCAGGACACAGATACTTGCAAGTCCCTGGTCAACAGGCACGTCACACTGTTGTTGTAGTAGTACCAATAGCGGTAGTAGGAATAGGAGTTGCAATAGTAGTGGTAGTAGGAATAGTAGTGGTAGTAGAAATATTAGGAGTAGTGGTAGCAGGTAGTAGTACAAATAACAGTAGTAGCAATAGCAGTAGAAGTAACAGTGGTAGTAGAAGTAGTGGTAGTAAAAATAGTAGTGATAGTAGGAATAGTATTGGCAGTAGGAATTGTAGTGGTAGTAGTTATAGTAGCGGTGGTAGTAGGAATAGTAGTAGGAATAGTAATAGTGGTTGTAGGAGTAATGGTAATAGGAATAATAGTAGGAGTAATAGTAGTAGGAATAATAGTAGTAGTTGGCCGCTTGTATTAAAGACACTTGAAAGTTCCTGGTCAGCAGGCACAGTCTTTTCTAATGCTACCACTAATGTTGTTGTTTCTGCTGCTAATAATGATGATGAACTATGTTGCAGCTTTCAGACGCTGTGTCAGTGTACCAAGGTCTGGTTTTCTAGCATGGCTAACAGTGTGACTGAGGAGGAAAATACAGAACAGTCACTGAAATGTCTCTTCTTCACTGTGAGAGAACTGACTGCAGTCATTGCACTGAAGGTAATGCTTGGTCTTGGACTGTTACAGAGTAAACTGCCTTCTTCACTGTGAGAGAACTGACTGCAGTCATTGCACTGAAGGTTATGTCTCTTCTTTACTGTGAGAGAACTGACTGTAGCCACTGCACTAAATGTTATTTCTCTTCTTCACTGTGAGAGAACTGACTGCAGTCATTGTACTGAAAGTAATGCTTGGTCTTCACTGTGAGAGAACTGACTGAAGTCATTGTACTGAAGGTAATGCTTGGTCTTCACTGTGAGAGAACTGACTGAAGTCACTGTACTGAAGGTAATGCTTGGTCTTCACTGTGAGAGAACTGACTGAAGTCATTGTACTGAAGGTAATGCTTGGTCTTCACTGTGAGAGAACTCGCACTATAATACCTTCTCAAATTGAAGACCTCTTACTGCTATGACCAATAACTATAAATGTTAGGTAAATTGCATGCATATCAGACCCAAATCATTTACAGTTTATTGAAGATGTGTGTCACAAAAAAGGGGTATTTCAGAATTGGCGTGAATGTATGTGTGAATCTGAGTGTTCTCCCGTCTCTCAACTTCACTAACTCTAAACAATGAACTAAGCTGTCACACCCTCTATTAAACGATAAACATAAACCAATACGATAGCACAAAATACAGAGTCAACAAGAGTCAAATGGAACAAATGCAAATGCTTCTACTCATGTCTATATCACAGAATAAATTTATTGAAAGAATAAATCTACACAACTGCCAGGTACACACAATTCCCAGTCAACGTGGCCAGAGAGAGAACAGAAAGAATGATACACTGTAGTTATGCTCCATCTCTACTCTCTTCTCTGCATACACCAATTCTTTCTCTGCTCCTCTATCTCCTCTAACTCACTCTCCTCTCTTCAGCCTCCTTTCTCTCCTCCTCGGCCTTCTCTTCTTTCTCCTCCTTGTTTGCTTCTCATCAGTCTTCTTCTGTCCTCTTCGCGCTCCCTTCCTCCGTCTTCTTCTGCGTTCTCCTCTTCTTCTTCTTTCTTCTTCTCCCTCCTCTTCTGCGTCCTCTTCTTCTTCCTCTTCTGCATCCTCTTCTTCCTCTTCTGCATCCTCTTTTTCTGCTTCTTCTTCTTCTTCGTCTGCCTCTCTGTCTTTTTTATCTTCGTCTTCTTCTTCTGCGCTTATTCATCGAGGCCCCTGCCACAAGAGACTTTTGCAGACAAAGGAGTTATCAACTAAATTTCTAGATACATAAACTTTTTGGGACCATTACCTATGCCTATAGGGGAAAAAAAAAAGACACCTCATAGGGAGCTGATCCCTACCGAAAAATCAACAATAAAATCCGAAAAGGCATGCGCACAGCAAAGGAGAACTGGATAGAAGATCAATGCCAGGAAATAGAGAACAGTCTGAACAAGAACAGCAAGAAGGCTTACCAGACTGTGAAGCGGCTGACAAGTGTTAAACAGCCCAAGGTCTCCACGATCCAAAGCAAGTCTGGCATATGCCTTACAGAAGAACAAGAAGTCTTGGACAGATGGACAGAGTACTGCTCTGACCTTTACAACCACAAACCAAATGGAGACTCATCAGTTCTAGCATGTCCAGAGAACAGAGAAGAAGAAGAAATCCTCCCAATTCTCAGGGAGAAAGTTGAGGCAGCAGTGCAATCGCTGAAGAAGGGGAATTCAGCGGGAGTGGACAACATACCCGCGGAACTGCTTCAAGCAGGAGAAGAAGCGATGATCGACGCACTCACCATTATCTGTAACAAGATCTGGCAGAGTGGGGAGTGGCCTACACCATGGACCCAGTCGCTTGTCATCACTCTTCCCAAAAAAGGTAACCTTCAGGAATGTGAAAATTACCGCACCATCAGCCATCCCAGCAAGGTCCTCCTGAAAATAATACTCAACAGGTTGAAACCCCAAGCTGAACAAATCATAGCTGAAGAGCAAGCAGGATTCAGGGCAGGGAGAAATACCACTGAACAGATTTTCAACCTCAGAATAATCTGCGAGAAATACCTACAGCACCAACATCTATATCATGTGTTCATAGACTTCAAAAAGGCGTTTTACCGAGTCTGGCATGCAGCTCTGTGGGCAACCATGAGAGTGTACAACATCAGCCCTAAAATCATTGAAGTCATCAAAAGCCTGTATGACAAGGCTACCAGTGCAGTCCTCCACAACAGCGCCATCGGAAACTGTTTCAGAACAACAATCGGTGTGTGTCAAGGATGCCTACTTTCTCCAACACTCTTAACATCTTCCTAGAGCGCATCATGTCAGATGCCCTTGCAGACCACAAAGGCACAGTCAGCATAGGGGGAAGAGCAATCTCCAACCTCCGTTTTGCGGATGACATTGATGGATTGGCTGGAGAGGAACAAGAACTTGAACAGCTGGTACAGAGGCTTGACACCACCTCCAGAGCCTATGGAATGGAAATAAGTGCAGAGAAGACCAAAATGATGACCAACGACACCAATGGCATCAACACGGACATCAAAGTCCAAGGCCAAGCCCTCAACACAGTGCATAGCTTCAATTATTTAGGAGCCATTGTATCAGACAATGGTTCCCGACAGGAAGTCCTCTCCAGGATCGCACAAACAACTGCTGCCCTGGCGAGGTTTAAGCCAATTTGGAAAGACAGGACCATCAGTTTACATTCCAAGGTAAGGCTGCTGCGCTCCCTTGTCATCTCCATCTTCCTATATGCTTGCGAAACATCGACCCTTGTCAACGCACGGGAGGATCCTTATGCGGCCCTTACCCCAAAATACGCAATGATTTCAGGGGGATGCTGCACCACCCGCCGCGATTGCTTCAGTGATCTTAATAAATAGGCGGTGTGTGCAGTTGAGGAAAGGGTCACAGCATCAAAGATGAGAACACGCGCGCACTTGCACCATAAACACGTACACTCTGATAATGATAGTGATACAAATCAACTTCTTCACTCAATGATAATGTTTATGAATGATAAGAATGAATGTTAGGATTAAATACGATCGCCTGATATTAGCGCCACCAATCCGGTATAGTTCTTTCTGCTGTCCATGGTGAAGTTAAAGTGTTTTTTTGCTTGTTTTTTCTACTTATCTTGTGGTAGCGGAACTGAAATGTAGATGATCTTCGCTTCCAATGATGATGGTAATATTGATGTCACGTAGTGTCACTGTCTCTTTATACTCCGTCTATTACTTTCTTGTCGCTGGCTTGGTCGTGATCTTCTGAATACTTCGATGTTGTTGTTCCCCGACGATGTCCACACAACTCCGGGCCGGTATTTGTTGCGCCTGAAACGATCAGGTGGTGACCTAATGTCTCAGATATAAATTTCTATGACGAACCACAAGTATAGCGTAACGTTCTTCGTTCGTCAAAACATTTTTTTTTAAAGTATACAATGGTGTATATATTATAACACACAGTGACTGATAATGAATGATAGATGAGATGACTGATGACCCTTCCTTCATGCTTCCACTATCATGCCTTACATACAATGACATAAACAAACACTTCTGCCAAGTGCTCTCCAAATCGGATCCTCTGCAAGAGATCTAAATCTGAATATAACCATAGATCCATCAATGTGGTGAAATGAAGTTTAAAAGATCTAAGCTTCGGTCTAGAATGCACTGATGCTAAAAATATAGAAACAATGATGGAAAAGTTACACTTATTTCACACAAAAATAAACTAACAAACCTGGAATAAAACACATTGTTATTATTGTTTTTGTTACTTATTTAGCTATCTATCTGGCATCTGTTAGCCTAGTATAGCCTAGCTGAACACGTACCCACGATGGCGCATGAAGAATTGAACCCAACGGTTTGTGAAAGCAAATGGCGTCCCACACGGTAACGGCCAGTCGACGACCTTGGTCACTGGACCTCCGAGTCAGTGAAACTGATGGTCAACTCCCACCCGTACTGACTCGCAGTGCACCTAAGGTACCTCTCGGTATCCTCCTTAATCGATCTTTTCAACTGGTTTGCCTTGCACTCGTTATGCCGTGTTGGATGTCTGAGGTAGCAATGTCCTCCTGATTCGCAAGCTCTTTTCTCAGTGAAGTTTTTGTTTTGTCCATGATGCAATCGGTCTATGACGTATGACACGCCAACGTCAAAACACAGACTTTGGAATTCTATGAGACTGCAGACCTTAAAGGTACCTAAACATTGTTATTATGAACATCAAGAAAAACAAAAATAAAGATGTACCGTTGCTGATAGAAGAGACGAGTATTTTTGCGACAACCCTCACAGCAGATCTCCAACGAAGAATACAAAGCATGGAGATGAGGTGCTGTAGAAGACTTCTGGGCATTTCCTATACCCAGGACATCACCAACGACGAAGTCCGACAGTCCATCACACAAGCCATTGGACAACACGATGATCTGCTCACAGTGGTGAAAAAACTTAAACTCTGATGGTATGGCCACGTCACAAGATCATCAGGTTTTGCAAAGACCATCCTGCAAGCCACAGTGCAAGGAGGTAGAAGAAGAGGGAGACCAAAAATGAGGTGGGAGGACAACATTCGAGAATGGACTGGTTTGACACTGTGCGAAACAGTCAGGGTTGCTGAGAACAGGGAAAGATGGAGTACGCTGGTTAAACTATCATCTGTGGTGCCCCTACGACCTCCGAGTTATGGGATAGGATAGGATAGGATAGGATAGGATGCCTTTTCGGTTGTTAACAGTTTAGTCTGATTTTAATTAATTTTGTGTGATCCTGATTCGGCTCTTGTCAGTCCGCTGGACCCTATTAGCACTGAATATCTATCTATCTATCTTGAGCAGCCCTTGAGCTTGAAAAGTGCTAAATAAAAGGGATACAATTGAAATATAGTATTAGGTGTGTTAATGTTGACATGTGTTACATAGAGGTGTTAAAAAGAATAACTATAATAATGTTAAAGTGCCATGTGTTATTTCAGAACCTGGATGCAGTCTTGTTACAGAAAATTCTCAATGCTTACCTGGTTGTCTGTGCATCCCTGCAGCCTGAACTGCACATTCCATTTCTCCTGCAAGGGGTCGCAGCAAGAATGAGTGATGTAAGTGAACAGAGGACTGTTCCATTTCTTTTGCAAGGGATGAGAGTGATGTAAATATCTTTTTCTTTTTAAGCATCATAAGTGATCACACCGACTCAACCAAAGCTTTTTAGTTTTGAGGTTAGGTCAGCCAGGCTAGCTGTAAATAGCTCCACCGATGCTCCCTTTCCTTTCCTTTCACTGGAAAGGAGGGTGCAGGCAAGCTATAAATAGCCCGCAGCAAGCAAAATGTGGAGGCACTAAACAGTGCTGCTCACATAGGCATTGAGCTGATGTGTGATGGGCATTTTCATTTTTGTATTAAAAATGATGGATAGGTTCTCAGACGAGCATGTGAGTCATGCGCGTTGCCACCACACATACTGGTTTTGAGGCACATTCTAGAGTAACCGGAGTGTGATCGGGCCAGACTGCAAAACCATGAGCACTACCAAACTTTCCCGATCAAGCCAACCCGTTTGAATTGGAAGGTTATGTCGCGAACATCTTACTGTTCTTCAAAATTGTGCCAGTTTTGACAGTGATGATGATTTGCTTGCATTAGCTGCAGTTTTGCATCTTATGCAGAAGACAAAGGCAAAACATCAGCTATGAAGGTGTTGGGTTCCACCGTGGTTGACCCGGAGAGTTGTTTCTGCCACCATGTTGATACTAAAATCGTAAACTCGCAAGACACATTCTGATTGGATAAAGCTTAGAATTGGGGGTGATGCTGAAATCGTGAACTTGCAAGACACGTTCTGATTGGTTAAAGCTTAGAATTGGGGGCAATCTCTCACTATGTAGAGCAGGCTCTAATCACAAGATTCCTAGTCAATTGGGATAGGACGGATGCAAATGACACCATCTGATAGCAATCGGGTTGGAATCTGCACCATGATTGGTGACACAATCGACATGTGTGGCGGCACCTTTAGTTTACAATGTATTCTATATGTAAGAAATGTGATGATTGTGCTTTGTGGAGAAGAGTTTTCGTACTGTATTGTATGGCTGTATGTTATAAGACAATAGATAAGATGATTGTGCGTTGTGGAGAAAAGTTTTCGTACTGTATTGTGTGGCTGTATGTTATAAGACAATAGATAAGATGATTGTGTGTTGCTGAGAAGAGTTTTCATACTGTATTGTGTGGCTGTATGTTATAAGACAATAGATAAGATGATTGTGCGTTGTGGAGAAGAGTTTTCATACTGTATTGTGTGACTGTATGTTATAAGACAATAGATAAGATGATTGTGCGTTGTGGAGAAGAGTTTTCATACTGTATTGTGTGGCTGTATGTTATAAGACAATAGATAAGATGATTGTGCGTTGTGGAGAAGAGTTTTCGTACTGTATTGTGTTACTGTATGTTATAAGACAATAGATAAGATGATTGTGTGTTGCTGAGAAGAGTTTTTGTATTGTATTGTGTGACTGTATGTTATAAGACAATAGATAAGATGATTGTGTGTTGTGGAGAAGAGTTTTTGTATTGTATTGTGTGACTGTATGTTATAAGACAATAGATAAGATGATTGTGTGTTGTGGAGAACAGTTTTCATACTGTATTGTGTGTTATAAGACAATATATAATTATGGTGGTTGTTGTAGAATAGAGTTTTCATACTGTATTGTGTTACTGTATGTTATAAGACAATAGATAAGATGATTGTGTGTTGTGGAGAAGAGTTTTCATACTGTATTGTGTGGCTGTATGTTATAAGACAATAGATAAGATGATTGTGTGTTGTGGAGAAGAGTTTTCTTACTGTATTGTGTGGCTGTATGTTATAAGACAATAGATAAGATGATAGTGTGTTGTGGAGAAGAGTTTTCATACTGTATTGTGTGGCTGTATGTTATAAGACAATAGATAAGATGATTGTGTGTTGTGGAGAACAGTTTTCATACTGTATTGTGTGGCTGTATGTTATAATACAATAGATGATTGTGTGTTGTGGAGAAGAGTTTTCATACTATATTGTGTGGCTGTATGTTATAAGACAATAGATAAGATGATTGTGTGTTGTGGAGAAGAGTTTTCATACTGTATTGTGTGGCTGTATGTTATAAGACAATAGATATGGTGGTTGTTGTGGAGAACAGTTTTCATACTGTATTGTGTGACTGATTACCAGTCACTTCTCCCCTGGTCTCTTCCTCCCCAGACATTCCCACCCAGTCTTTCCCCCCTTCTACCTTCTTGCTCTGACCACTTCCCCAGTGGTCACTCCCCCCAGTGGTCACTCCCCCCCAGTGGTCAATCCCCCCATCTCCCCCTGTCCTTTTTCCCCCTGGTCACTTCCACCTGGCAGAGCACAGTTGCAATCTGTAATTTCTAGTTTCTAATATTATATTTGTATGAAAACTCTTCTCCACAACACACAATCATATTATCTGTTGTCTTATAACAAACAGTCACACAGTTGTCCGGGGGGAAATGTCCAGGGAGGAAGATATCGGGGGAGTGGGGGGGGGAGGGCAGGGGAGGGGGGAAGCCGCCTGGTCTTTTCCTCCCCAGTCTTTTTCCCCCTAACCTACTTTGTCCCTGTCCACCTTCCCTCATGACCACTTCCCCTCCCCTCACGACCACTTCCCCCCTTCTTCCCTGGTCATGTCCCTTGTCTTTATCAAAGGAGAAGAAGTAGAGAGAGTGCATGCATATAAGTATTTAGGTGTGGTTATCGATGATAGATTCACTTGGAAAGATAACACAAAATACATTTACAAGCGACTGCAAAGTAGAATGTTTTGTTTAAGAAAACTGAGATCCTTTAATGTAAAACAGGAAATTTTACAATTGTTTTATACAGCTGTAATAGGAAGCATCATTTCTTTTGGAATCTCATGTTGGGGAGGAAACGTATCACAAACAGAAAAACGAAGATTGGACAAACAGATTAAAAGGGCTATATAGTGGGGTGGTTGGGAGGGAACAGGATGACATAGCGACGATACATAGCAGACAAGTGACAAAAAAGCTGACTGCAATTTTGGCTGACAGTAACCATCCACTTTTCTTGGAATTTGACTCTCAACGGATAGACAGGAGTGGACGTTTTAGGGCACCAGCGGGAACATCAAATAGGTACAGGAACTCATTCATACCACTTGCCATTCAAGCACATAACAAACAAGTCGGTAGGTCTTACTAAACATACTCTACAACTCTCATGCAGCTTAGTTAGTTTATATGTTTACACACTAATAAGTTTTAAATTCTCATATTTATCTGTTCTTACGTTAATCGGTTTTACTGCTTAATTGAAATATCTGCATTATGAAAATATGTCCATGTGTTTGAAGATCATTAATAATGTATAAATATTTATGTGTGTGTAAAAGAAGAATGAATGGACATGTTTAATTGACAGACAATGTAATTTCCATGCTTTTGGATTAATAAAGTAATATCTTATCTTATCTTATCTTATCTTATCTTGTGACTTGTACTGTTGTATGAATGAAATGTTATGTACTCTTACGGAGTGACTTGTATATATTTGTAACTAATTAATGTGAATTGATTTGCATTTTATGTCGTATGTCTCTATGTTGTTAGATAGTTTCTTTTGGTAGTGAAAAAGGAATCCCCTGTGTTGTATCATGGTTGCCTGTGTATTAAATCTAAACACTAGACCTGATTCCACCATTCATTTTAGTTGTGCAGTTGCTTCAATTACCTCAAGAAACTAAAGTAACGTTTTTGGTGCACATTTATTTAAAGTAAAAGCGGCAATAAAACTGAACAACATTTCACATATTCCAAAGCTGATTTCATGATAAATGATCAAACATCTGTAGTGTTGAAGAAACTACAGTAACGTTCTCAATAATCCTAATCAGAAGTATACTTTCTTGCTTCAGCTGGTGTACTACTTGAGTTTGCTCATAAATAAAGTCTTATGATGGTTGTGTGTAATATTACAGGGCAAGAGTTTTGAAGTGGAGCCAGGCGACTGCGGTTTGTTGGACAAAGAACTGTGTTGGCGTAGACAGCTGCTACCAGGCTACGCCCAGCGTTCCTCTGTCCCTGCTCACCACGACGATGACAGTGTGGACAACAACACTTACTCAGGTAACCCTTTGCCACTGGCCTGTTTAGGCCCGCAGGCTCAGTGCCCTTGTTTCCTGGCAAGGCCTGTTTAGGCCCACAGGCTCAGTGCCCTTGTTTCCTGGCAAGGCCCATTCAGTCCGTCGTACTAGTTTTTTGCGTCGTAACTAGCAACGGTCAACCACAATGCATCACTTTATAATTTATAGCAGAAAAACTTTCATTTCCAGTTTTGTTTTTCAATAGATCTACACAGTGGAATAGGTTATTGTCTTTTCATGGTGACTTTGTTTTAGTTTTTGGCCCAAATTTTGGTGTTACAAAGATGGAGGAGAAAGATATGGTGTTCGATTATCAGTGAAAGCGACGATGACAATGACTTTATGGCCTTTACACTAGAAGAAATAGTGAAAGGAGAGGGGTCTGATCTTGACTTGGATTTAGCAGGAACCCCAAATCGCCTTGATTTTGACAAGTTTGACGATCAGCAGAACTCAGAGAACTGACTGACCAGATCTCTCTCTCATATTCATCACCCCCCTACCATGTCATAATTTATAACACAACGTCACTCTTGACCTTATTTCTATCACTCCTCTCACTTTCTTCACCCCTCTGGCATACTATAATACATTGTCACCTCTCTCTCTCTCATATTATCACCCCTCTCTCATGCTATAATAAATCGTCACTCATGACCTCATTTTGGCAACTACATCAACATTATTCCATTTAACATATTCATCAAGAAAATCATAAAAAATGCTATTTATTAAAATATATCCCTTTCCTCCTCATTCATCATCATTCATTCACGAACGCATGCTCAGAGTGTATAGCCACTAAGGAACTAGGATACTGGGCATCAGCTCATCTTCAGTTTCCCAGCCTGTGACGCACAGATACACTCAACACCAAAACACAACACAACACAACACAATCTGTGAAGAGGTGGTTCGTTACTGTCTTATAATGATTTACTCAGACACCCTAACACTTGCGAAATGCTAGTTCTTGGGAGGTCTCCAAACAAAGAGCACACACCCTTAGGATGTCACTCTACACAGAGATCACACAGCACTGTGGCAACAAAAGTCCTCAATTACTATAAATTTACTTTTCTATAATAATTGTCACAACTCATTGGTCATTCTTTTGGCCGGTTTAAGGCACAAGACTTTGGGTGGTTCCACAACACAAAACACAACCCTTAGAAAATGGACCCTACACTTATCCTATGATAGTGGTAGTCGCATTCTCTCCAATAGTCGTCTATCCACAAAAACTACACGCCTCAACTCTGCCAGTACTACCGCTTTCTTCCCAGTCCACAGTTCAAGGTACCGAGCTCCGTTCAACTTATAATAGCTATCGAGCACGTGAAAACTTAATTCCTGACTTACACTATGCATTCCCAAAATGCTGATTCAAACTTCGCACATCACACTCTTGGAGATATGAAACTATATACTATGTACAACTTGACACAGAATAAACTTAGCGTGCATCAAAACTCGTGTCGTCATACGCATGAGAAGATGACAGTATCACAGTGAAGTTAACAGTATCACACTATCAGTGTTCACAATGTAGAAGTTAACAGTATCACAATGAAGTTAACAATATCACAACAAATAAGTTAACAGCATCAAATGAAGTTAACAGTATTGCAATGAAGAAGTGAACAATATCACAATGAAAAAGTTAGCAGTATTACAATGAAGAAGTTGTCAGTATCACACTATCAGTGTTCACAATGATGAAGTTAACAGTATCGCAATGAAGAAGTTAACAGTATTACAATGAAGAAGTTGTCAGTATCACACTATCAGTGTTCACAATGATGAAGTTAACAGTATCGCAATGAAGAAGTTAACAATATCACAATGAAGATGTTAATAGTATTGCAATGAAGAAGTTAATAATATCACAATGAAGATGTTAATAGTATTGCAATGAAGAAGTTAACTTTACTGCACTGAAGAAGTTAACAGTATCACAATGAAGATGTTAACAGTATCATAATGGAGAAGTTAACAGTATCATAATGGAGAAGTTAACAGTACCACTATAAAGAAGTTAACAACATCACAACGAAGAAGGTAACAGTATCACAATGAAGAAGTTAATAGTATCACACTATCAGTGTTCACAATGAAAAAGTTAACAGTATCACACTATCAGTGTTCACAAAGAAGAAGTTAACAGTATTACAATGAACCCAGCTAACCACAATTTCGGGGCCCGATGGGGCCGGCATCGGGCAGCCCGATGGGGCCCGGATCGGGCTACCGATCGCTGCCCGATCGGGCAAATGGAAATTGGAACCGATTCGGGCAAAGATCGGGCGATCGTCGGGCTACCCGAAACTTACCCGATCGTAACCCCACGTTCGCCAAACAGTAGCCCGACTTTCGATAAAGATTGGGCGATCGTCGGGGTACCCAAAACTTACCCGACCGTAACCCAACCTTTGCCGAACGGTAACCCGATTCCGGCAAAGATCGGGCATACGTCAGGATACCCAACACCAACCCTATTGTAACCCAACTTAAACCAGAAACAACCCCGATAATGCCCCATCCCTGGCCAATGCTGATTTACCCTAAAATCATATCCCACATATTGTTTATGATATGTGATTGCATGAAGAAAGAATTGAGATGTCTGGTGTTAATAGGGACTGTCGGCACAGGCGTTTTTGTTTTCGGAAGTCCTTGGTGTGTCCCCACTTAAGTATTTACACACCATTTCGATAACGATATAGCCTATATTAACGTGATCTTCGTCGCTATCGAAATCGTGTGTAAATACATAAACGAAAGGCAAAGCACCCCAAAAACAACCACAGTGAAATAGGTTTTCGCAGGCAAACACAATATCCGAGCACATGCAACTGTAGAAGAAAACTGTAGAAAATTGGCGCCTAAGTACAACCGGAAAAGACCAGCAGTAATGGGCACGGAAATTTACCATTGACTTATAATGTATAAATAAATACAATAGTTAAAAGAAACACTTTAACAATATTTTACATATTGTATGATAAAAATTAAGAATTATAAGCACAATTAAATAATGATATCTTGCTGAATTGATTTAGTATAAATATTTTTCACATACATATGCCGCAGCATATGTGAAGCAGACGAAACATTCCAGACAGTTTAGCCAATTAGAACAGGGTTCGTACGCATCCCTAAAAAACCCTAAAAGCCCCTGATTTTTGGATCCTCATTTTAGGGCCCCTAAAAGCCCCTAATTTTCGGATGAAAAGACCCAGAGGCCCTAAAAGCCCCTAAAAATGGAACTTACAGCTGTTGAAGAAATGAAAGCGAAGGTTTGAAGCTGAAGCGAAAATAAAGGTGGAAAAATATAATTTTTGGGGGTGGAAATCGAACATGGAGTACGACGCTAAATTGTCGTCTGCTCTGTTCAAGGGAAAGACCCCCTAGCATCGTTTCGGTTACATCCCTTGACAGTACCCGGATGTGTTTGTTGTTCCTCCGCTTCATCTTGAGTTGTGATTGAATCATTGACGCCTGAGTGTTATGCCGGGATGGGCAAGTGTACATTTAACGACTCTTGGCTGAGCCATGAAACATTTAAAACGTGGGTTTGTCATGGCGAGAACAAATATAGGATTTTTGTTCTGTTTATACAGATGAGCTCAAGGCAATTCATCTAGCTCTGAAACAAGTTTATCAACCCAAAAGAACCTCGCTTTTAATCATGTCCTATTCACTGTCAGAACTCCAGGCTCTTTCCACGAGAAAGATATCACACCCTTTTTTGGCAGAGATCCATGACCTCCATACACAAATTGTTTCTGAGGGTAAAAAGATAGTTTTTATGTGGGTCCCTGGTCACATGGGCATCCGCGGCAATATTGCAGTGGACAAAGCGGCTAAAGATGCTCTGCATCTCGATTTCCCTCCAGAGATTTTCCAGTTTGTGCCCTACTCTGACCTACGTTGTATGACGAGTTGAGTTGGTTAGTGCCTTTTAGGATTTAATTTCTTCTTTTATTGCGCGAAAAGGTGGCCCTTTTTTTAAATTTTGGCCTTAAAAAGGCCCTAAATTCTGTCCCTGGGAAGGTGTAAGAACCCTGTAGAAGCGAGAGTAGGCCTATGTCAGCATGTGCGCAGCGTGGCTTTGTGGTGGGGCAGAATCGGGTGGCACACGGGAGAGCGAATCGTTACGCATCCACATTTCTTGACTCCGCTACGCATCGGGTTTTTGTAGGGCTATGTGGGTCCCTACTAAAACCCGACAAAAGTCGGGATGCCCTATGCGGCTCGAGTGGGGTCCAATCGGGCTGGTTTGCTGGGAAGAAGTTAACAGTACCACACAATCAGTGTTCACAACAAAGAAATTGACAGAATCACACTATCACTGTTCACAATGAAGTTATACTGTCAAAGTTAACAGTATCACACTATCACTGTTCACAATGAAGTTATACTGTCAAAGTTGACAGAATCACACTATCACTGTTCACAATGAAGTTTTACTGTCAAAGTTGACAGAATCACACTATCACTGTTCACAATGAAGTTTTACTGTCAAAGTTAACAGAATCACACTATCACTGTTCACAATGAAGTTATACTGTCAAAGTTGCCAGTATCAAACTATCACTGTTCACAATGAAGTTTTACTGTCAAAGTTAACAGAATCACACTATCACTGTTCACAATGAAGTTATACTGTCAAAGTTGACAGTATCAAACTATCACTGTTCACAATGAAGTTTTACTGTCAAAGTTGCCAGTATCAAACTATCACTGTTCACAATGAAGTTTTACTGTCAAAGTTAACAGTATCACACTATCACTGTTCACAATGAAGTTTTACTGTCAAAGTTGCCAGTATCAAACTATCACTGTTCACAATGAAGTTTTACTGTCAAAGTTGCCAGTATCAAACTATCACTGTTCACAATGAAGTTTTACTGTCAAAGTTGCCAGTATCAAACTATCACTGTTCACAATGAAGTTTTACTGTCAAAGTTGCCAGTATCACACTATCACTGTTCACAATGAAGTTTTACTGTCAAAGTTGCCAGTATCAAACTATCACTGTTCACAATGAAGTTTTACTGTCAAAGTTGCCAGTATCAAACTATCACTGTTCACAATGAAGTTTTACTGTCAAAGTTGCCAGTATCAAACTATCACTGTTCACAATGAAGTTTTACTGTCAAAGTTGCCAGTATCAAACTATCACTGTTCACAATGAAGTTTTACTGTCAAAGTTGCCAGTATCAAACTATCACTGTTCACAATGAAGTTTTACTGTCAAAGTTAACAGTATCACACTATCACTGTTCACAATGAAGTTTTACTGTCAAAGTTGCCAGTATCAAACTATCACTGTTCACAATGAAGTTTTACTGTCAAAGTTGACAGTATCAAACTCACAACGCTTCCAGAGGAGGAAACTATTGACACTGGTGTTGTTTCAGAGGAGACCGAGAGTGACGTCAGCCTGAACGCAAGTGGCAGCAGCATGGGACACCAGCTGTACGGACGATCCAATCGCAGACGTACGCTAAGTACCACAGATGAAATCCTGGAGATTCGTGAAGTACATTGCTTTCTTATTGATAATAATAATAATAATAATAATACATAATGGGGTACATGCCCCTTATTGACTAGCATGCATTCAGCATAGTGAGTCTATGTACTTATTCAAATTGCAACATTTTCAATTTTTTTGCAAATCTAAATAGTGAAAACATTATTTGTTAAAAGATATCGGTCTGTCCATCTGTCTGTCTGTGCAAAACTTACTCGGAATCTATTTTATCTATTGCATCCTGACTTGGTAGGATGTTGTATATATCCAGGAGAGCTAGACATTTTTCAGTGATTGAATAATCTCACTGTTCAAGGTCACAGGGTCAAGAAATTGGAGTGTGTGCTAGAGTCTGTGTGTGTATGTGTGCTACAGTCTGTATGGTTGCTACAGTTTGTGTGTGTGTGCTACAGTATGTGTGTGTGGGTGTGTGTGTTACAGTCTGTATGGTTGCTACAGTTTGTGTGTGTGTGCTACAGTGTGTGTGTGTGTGTGTGTGTGTGTGTGTGTGTGTGTGTGTGTGTGTTACAGTCGCCAAAGAGGATGAAAGAAAGAGGGGAAATTCATTTATTACGCTAGTAAGCCTTTTGGTCGGTTATTTCCTCTGGATTGGGTGTGCCCCTTGTGAGTATGTCAGTAGTAATGGTTAGAGGTATTATTTATTCTTTTGTTTGTTTTATTCCACTTATATGCCATTTATATATTTATATTTTTGTTTGGCCTTGCTTTTCTTGCATTGTGACATTCAGAATTACAAACAACCAATTGGTACAATAAGCTTTATCAACACACCACATAGCTAATAATTATAAAAAATAAATTATGCTAATAGTGAGCAGTAAATAGCCCTATTAACAATGATTCAACTCTCTAAGAATTCAAATATCAACTGGGATGTTTCAAAGTAGTCACTGCACAAGCGTAGGTCAGTCAACTGCTTAGTGTCCTCCCTTTTCCTGTTCTGGACTCAAAGAGCACAACTGACAGTTGATCATTCACAATTACGATATCTGGCCAAACCTATGAATGAATGACTGAACATTGAGGTTTAATGTCTACACCCACCATTGGCCATAATGACTGAACATTGATGTTTAGTGTCTACACCCATCATTGGCCATAATGACTGAACATTGAGGTTTAGTGTCTACACCCACCATTGGCCATAATGACTGAACATTGAGGTTTAATGTCTACACCCACCATTGGCCATAATGACTGAACATTGAGGTTTAATGTCTACACCCACCATTGGCCATAATGACTGAACATTGAGGTTTAGTGTTTACACCCACCATTGGCCATAATGACTGAACATTGAGGTTTAGTGTCTACACCCACCATTGGCCATAATGACTGAACAGTGAGGTTTAATGTCTACACCCACCATTGGCCATAATGACTGAACCCATAATGACTGAACATTGAGGCTTAATGTCTACACCCACCATTGGCCATAATGACTGAACATTGAGGTTTAATGTCTACACCCACCATTGGCCATAATGACTGAACATTGAGGTTTAATGTCTACACCCACCATTGGCCATAATAACTGAACATTGAGGTTTAATGTCTACACCCACCATTGGCCATAATGACTGAATATTGAGGTTTAATGTCTACACCCACCATTGGCCATAATGACTGAACATTGAGGTTTAATGTCTACACCCACCATTGGCCATAATGACTGAACATTGAGGTTTAATGTCTACACCCACCATTGGCCATAATGACTGAACATTGAGGTTTAATGTCTACACCCACCATTGGCCATAATGACTGAACATTGAGGTTTAATGTCTACACCCACCATTGGCCATATGGCAGACAGGGATAACCATCCCAGGGAAGTGGGGGTAAGGGCCTAAATCAACACTGAACCACCAGAGCAATCATAATGCCACTACGGACAGTGAAAATGCCCACTTTTATTTTACTCACCATGGGATTTGAACCTGGATCATAAGGCATGCCAGGCGAACGCTTACCACTGAGCTAAGGCTGTGGGCCGACTAGCCAAACGTTTATAGAACAATCGTACAAACTGGGAAAAATCGTTTTAAAACATCTTGCCACACCTTTCCCCAACCCAACACTCATTGGTTGGCCTAAAATATTGCTACAAGACCGTGTTCTTTCATCAACAATATTAAAGATCTCAATGAAGATGGAAAGTGATTTGATTCTTCTTAACTTTGAGACAATCAAATATTACACAAGTACACATCAGAGGAAATCCCAACAATACTAGTAACATAGATAAATAAATAAATGGGTAATATTAGGAGTGTGCGGTGGGTGTGCAGTGAAGGGAAGAGGGAGGGTTAAGGCAGAAGAGAAGACGTACAAGTTAATTAATTAGTCAGCATTATTTATACAACAATAATGGAGGCATGAAGGTTTCTTGCTGTATTAATAATGTATACATTACTAGAACAATATATATATATATATATATGTATGTGTGTGTATGTATGTGCGTGTGTAAGTGTATGTATGTAAGCGTACCATGTGTGTGTGTGTGTGGATGTGTATTTGTGTATGTGCGGGGGAGAGAGAGACTGTATTTAGCTTGCTGGTATACTGTGGGAGGGGTGTTCTATTGTCTTGTTGTATTATTATTTTCTTTTGTCATGTATGCACTGTGAAACAAAAAATTTTCCCATGTTTTTGTGGTATAAAGATTTCTTGACTTGACTTGAATCATCGTAAGTCTGTTTTTGGATCATGCGGACAGTAAACGGGCACTCAAAGTCTCTAGATCTTGGCCAGAGCTAGACAAGTGTAGGCCTACGTTAGCGTAGCTCTAGCTCTAGTCCTAACCTTAGCTTTAACGCATAAATGCTGCTAAAACATTAGTAAAATACGAGGCTTACCAATCTTTACAAACTTGTTAGAGTAACATCTTAATCTAATAATAATAATAATAATAATAATGTTCGTCATTTGTAAGGTGCCTTAGCCTAAGGATAAAGGCGCTGGCCGATACAGGATCTAACTCAAACCGTACGAGATGCCCACCCGCAGCCTTTGGGCGCATGGTCTGACGCCTGGACAACTGAGCACAATCCTGGGCAGCCAGGGATGGGGGAGAAGGACCAAATGCATGCTGGGTGTGTTCTTGTTACCGGCACTCACCTGTCTAGGACAAGAGCGTCAGAATCTTTAAAGTCCGTTATGATGGAATGTATGCGACACACAGACTAGACCTCGGTTTATACTCTCATCGAGTAGGAAAACGGGAGTAAAGTGTCTTTCCCAAGGATACAACACAATGGCCCGGCCAGGGCTCGAACCCGGGACCTTCAGATCCGCAAGCCGAAGCACTACCATTAGATCACAGTGCCTCCAAGCACATCTAAATTCGACTGGTCTGACACCAGTTGCAATACTACAGTATAATTAATTTTATGTGCAAATTCATGTGCTACGTTTTCAAACATACATTGCTTCACCCATAGGAAAACTAAAATAGAGTTTCCATTTGCCAAAACCCATTGTAAACAAAGTTGCTGCAGTTGGGCGCTGAACAATTAATGTCTCCTTCCGTGCTGTTCAGATGGTGTGCATTGGTAAATGCCATGTTTACATGCTGTTCAGATGGTGTGCATTGGTAGATGCCATGTTTTCATGCTGTTCAGATGGTGTGCATTGGTAGATGCCATGTTTACATGCTGTTCAGATGGTGTGCATTGGTAGATGCCATGTTTACATGCTGTTCAGATGGTGTGCATTGGTAGATGCCATGTTTACATGCTGTTCAGATGGTGTGCATTGGTAGATGCCATGTTTACATGCTGTTCAGATGGTGTGCATTGGTAGATGCCATGTTTACATGCTGTTCAGATGGTGTGCATTGGTAGATGCCATGTTTACATGCTGTTCAGATGGTGTGCATTGGTAGATGCCATGTTTACATGCTGTTCAGATGGTGTGCATTGGTAGATGCCATGTTTACATGCTGTTCAGATGGTGTGCATTGTAGATGCCATGTTTACATGCCAAGCATACCCGGAAAAGGGGCACAACTCTTGCAGCAGGCTTACCGAATTTCCGAAATGTTCTCTCTTTCTTTCATCCCCTTTGCAGTCGCTATGTGTGTGTTTGTGTGTGTGTGTGTTTGTGTTTGTTACAGTCTGTGTGTGTGTGCTACAGTTGTGTGTGTGTGTGTGCTACAGTTGTGTGTGTGTGTGCTACAGTTGCGTGTGTGTGCTACAGTTGTGTGTGTGTATGCTACAATTGTGTGTTTGTGTATTCTAAAGTTGTGCGTGTTTGTGTGTGCTATAGTTGTTTGTGCTACAGTTATGTGTGTGTGCTATATTCGTTGTGTGTGTGCGCTACAGTTGTGTGTGTGCTAGTCTTTGTGTGTGTGTGTATGCTAAAGTTGTTGTTGTGTGTTTGTGTGTGTGCTCTACAGTCTTTGTGTGTTTGTGTGCTGTAGGTGGTGGCCAGTATAACCTTGGCAAAGGACAGGTCTGCTGAGAAAGAGGATGAGGATGATGAGGATGAGAGTGATTGGGACAGCTGGAGTGAGGAGGAAGAAGATGAGGAGAAAAGCATCGTGCATAGACACTTCCAGGACTTTTTCATCAAGCTGGGCCAAATCTACGCAAATGGTGTGTATATTGAACACTCAGGGGAGACAGTTTGGGTGGCTGGTACAACCGGTGGCCATTATAGCAGAAACATCAGTTATACCAGTCACGGAGACAAAAAAATGAAGTACGAAGTAGAAAAATATAATACAGGTAACAGGTTTGAAGTAGACAAATTCAGTGATTCGTGGGAACACTGGAAAAGTGTGGGTGATACAGATTTGATTCTTTTGTCAGTTTCTCGTCCTTGTAATATAGCATTTGCATCTTGCTATGCGATCATTTAAGAAAAGAAGAAAAGGGAAGAACCTCAGTGTGTGTGTGTGAGAGAGATTGTGTTTGTGTGTGTGTGTCTTGTGTGTGGGCATCTATGTGTGGATCTAGGTCTCTGTGTGCATTTGTAGGCAATAAGGACAATGCGGTAAATATATTATTTGAAGCTGTATTATACTTTTATCATAGCAAGGCGTCTAACAATAATGAAAAGAGTTACTTGTAGTCCTTTGATTGTATGATTCTGTGAAGAAAATTTATTTTTAAAAAGATTCCCTCCCAAGTTCTCCTGGCAGTGTTTAATCATATCTGGTCCCCCATGTTGGCGGGAATCACTTAATATTCCAATCTCTAAACCTGCTAAGGATCACTAGCTGTGATCCAAACAACTGCTGGCCAATTGCCCACCTTGTGCACAACAATGGAAACAATGATCTATCAGCCTTTGATGTGGCAGGTACAATCCATCAACGCTCTTTATATTTTATTTAAGCGTTCTTATATAGCGCTTTTCCAGCTCAAGAGCTTCTCAAGGCGCTGGCCGATACAGGATCTAACTCAAGCCGCCCGAGACGCCCACCCGCAGCCTTTGGGCGCATGGTCTGATGCCCGGACAACTGAGCACAATCCTGGGCAGCCAGGGATGGGGGAGAAGGACCTAGGTGCATGCTGGGTGTGTTCTTGTCACCGGCACTCACCCGTCTAGGACATGAGCGTCAGGATCTTTAAAGTCCGTTATGATGGAATGTATGCGACACAGACTAGACCTCGGTTTATACTCTCATCCGAAGGTGTGTGTTTTGCAAAAATAGAAGCACTTCAGATCATCTCGTCCGTTTCGAGTTGTCAGAGATGCGTTGATTAACGGTGAACACGTTGTTTCTGTACTGTGCAATCCCCCAATTTTTTTTTTCAGATTTTCTAAAATTTGTGCGAAATGAGTCTTAGTCCAAAATTGATATCGAGAAAAAAAGTGTCTGTCCATCGTCAAACTTATAAGTAGCTAAGTACTCAGAGCCTATTTCAACTATCACAACCAAACTTGGTAAGATGGTGTATAACCACCAGACCTTGAAAATATTCAGTGAATTAATGACCTCACTTCAAGGTAAAAGTCACTTATGACAGACAATGGCAGACAGTTTATCAGTCGTGAATTTGAACAGACATTGGCAGATAGTTTATCAGTCGTGAATTTGAACAGACAATGGCAGACAGTTTGTCTGTCGTGACAGACTTATGATAGACAATGGCAGACAGTTTGTCAGTTGTGACAGACTTATGATAGACAATGGCAGACAGTTTGTCAGTTGTGAATTTGAACAGTTCGCGAAAGAATGGAACTTCATACACACCACCAGCAGCCTTTACTACGCAAAGTCTAACGGACTGGCTGAAAACGCCATCTAGCAGGCCAAACATCTGCTAGACAAAAGCAAAAAAGATGGCTCTGACGCGACGTAATGCTTGGTCTTCTGAACTTCAGGAACACTTCTACAGATGCCATGAGGTCACCGGCACAGCGCCTTTTGTCCAGACGAACCTGCACCACACTACCAACCTCTACAAAGCTCCTGAAACCTAAACCCTTGAAAACTACCTCCATCTCCAATCAGTTGAAGTCTGCCCGCCAGCAGCAGAAACGTTATCACGACAAGTCGGCGAGAGACCGAAGACCTCTGAGGTTTTTATCAGTACAACTTATGTTAATCTGATGAATAAAAGTTGATACAACAACAACAAAAATCTGAGACCCAGTGAAGTGGTGCGCATGCAGACTGACAAAGGGTTTGTGCTCGTAACAGCCTTCGGTCCTATGTCGTCACTTCCGACATAGTCCGTCACTGCGCAGAATACGTCCGCTATAGACAACACCTTCTGCCGGTCAGTGAACCCAGACTGCAGTGGACTATGCCAAGCTACAGTGTACCCAGCACTGAACAGAGCCCGCCAGCTTCATGACCTCAGCCAAAGACAACTCTTTGGCACTCGGTTGCTGTTTATCCTACAGGGTTATTTGAATACAGAAGAAAGAAAGAGACTGTTGACTTATTTTCGTTATTTGATTGTTTTGTTACACCTTTCAGAAAAAACAGAAATTTAACACTTAGCATTTGAGTTTAGAGTTCCACAGTTTAATGGTCCTGTTTTGATTCATGATCCCTTCGTTTAGTTCAGCTTCTTTTGAGAAGGGAGATTGTCACGGCCCCCGAGCGGGTTCCGTGACTTCAGCACATAAAGCGAGTGCAAAGGATTAAAACTCAAACAAAATAAACTAACACAAAATGCCAGAATACAATCACACTCTTTTATTCCACAATTAACAGGCAAACACAGGACAAATGGGAACTAACCACCCTCAACCCCTATCAAGACCCCCGTCCCAATACTAACTAACAATTACCTCCCCTTGTTCAACCCTAAACAGAACTAAACAACAACAGTTTCTTTACAAAATGTGTACAACAAAATCACAATCAATAAATCAATACAAAATGTAAATCTTCAAACAATAAGTGATGGCGCTATAAATCTTTTAATCTTAAACTGCTATCTCGGTGAAGCTGTAGCACTGAAGCACTGTTCCAATGTTTTTGTCAAGTAGCTCAGAGAGCTAAACAGTCTCTTTCACAATAAGTGGATGATTCTCTAACTAAATGAATATGTTTTTAGGTGTGGTGCAGTGCGAGTCTGTGTGTGCATGAAATTAGAATAATAGTGAATAGGTGTGTGGAGTGAAAATTTGAGGCAAGGCACACCCAGGCTTGATAGTCATAAAAACGTCAATAGCAGAAGTAAAGCGTAAAAATATAGCGTAGAAGTAACGCGTAGATGTTGTAAGCGTAGAAGTAACAGCGTAGAAGTGTATACATAACAGCTTATGTATATATATAAATATTAGTCTTAAGCTGCTACAATAAAGAAATAAATAATTTTTTTTTTTGTAAATGTTTGTTTTATATAATACAAGATTTTGTTATAATATTTGTTAAAAATTTATCAATTGTTTTGTGATTTTTATTAATACAATTATATATAAAAAATAAAATAATATAAAATTTATTTTATATGTAATGTAAACAGTTTTATGTATTTATAAATGTTTTTTTACTAAAATGTTCTGTTATGCGCCACTTAAAGCAGAATAAAAGTTTGCTTACCTTTTAGGCCCCGGGTGATACACCTCCCCAACACAAAAAAACAAAAAAACAATTTTGTAGTATTGGTTATGTTTTAATTATAACTGAGGATGAACCTTAGTTTGTAACAGGTGTTGGTGGGTAAATATTATGTTAGTAATTGTTTATTATATAATAATTTTATTTTATGAGGGCATATTTATGGCTTTAAATAATTAGTTTATGTACACTACAATATTTTGTATTTTTTTGTTTATATAAAGATCAGTAAAAAAATAAAAAAGAAAAAGAATTTTTAATTTTATTTTTTTGTGCCTATTATTCTTTATACAAAATTTAATACCTTCTTTTTAAATATTTAAAATTAGAATGAATAAAGTTTGAAGTGTAATTTTTTTATTTAAAAAGTTGTATTTTTTTTATATTTTGTGTTGTGAGTGATTATTTTTTTTTATTTTGTTTTTTTTTTTTGTTTTTTTTTTTTAATTTGTAACTTTAAAAGCTCTAAGTATAATATTGTCGTTTGTCTGCTTTATTTTGAGACTGAGTGCCTTACAGTCATCAAGTTAATGTTATCAAAAAATGGCAATTTTTATTTCACTTTTTTTACGGTATTAAAATTTATGTTTTTTTTTATGATTTATGATATTGTGATTTGTATATGTGGTCAATTTGTATCCTTGTTATTTACATTTTTTTATATTTTTAAATTTTTGTTAACAGTTTAGTCTGATTTTACTTTATTTTGTGTGGTCCTGATTCGGCTGTTGGCAGTTGGCTTGACCCTATAAACACAGAATATCTATCTATCCCTTGTATTGCTTGTATCGTTTGTACACTTTGTACCCCTTGTATTGCTTGTATCCCTGGTATTGATTGCAATCCCTTGTACTGCTTGTGTCCCTTGTATACTTTGTTTCCATTATACTACAGTGGAACCTCTCTACAACGACCTTGAAAATGTTGACAAAAATCGGTCTTTATAGAGAGGGGTCTTTACAGAGAGCATAATGGCCTTTTCTTGAATCAAGTTGCCAGTGATCGGAATATTCTTTCTTCTTGCATCCAGAAACCAATCCCAAACTTTCTCATTTACTTCCGAGTATGTTGTCTTCCTCCGTTTTGATCGCGTACGATCGGCATTATCACCACTTTCCCACCTTTTAAGAATGTCATCTTTGTCTCGGATAATTCCTTGAATTTGTGTTTTTCCAACTTTAAGACTCTTTGCGATCGCAATGGCAGTCTCTCCTTTTTTGTGTCTGTTTACAACATTAACTCGATCTTCCAGAGATAAAAATTTTCTTTTCTTTGTAGACTCCATCATCCCATCACGCTTTCTTTGCTTTTTCTCAGTGCCGCGCTAGTGATGTGAATAAAGTAAAATGCAAACCCCAAACGAGTAGAATCTAGAATGTGACGTTACAAGATGACGTCAAACTTATAGAAGATTACTTTATCGGCTGGCGTGTCACATATAGGTACCTGTCTGACTGTGCTGAACAAGATCGTAGACAGTTTTTATTGTGCAGTCATGCCGAGAAAGTCGCTATACGGTCTGCAAAGATCGGTCGTTAGACGTTATAGCGAGGGAGTCGCTATACTGATGACAGCAATATAAGGAAATACATCGGTTAAAATAAAATGGGTCGTTGTAGCGGGGGAGTCGTTATAGAGGGGGGTCGTTGTGAGAGGTTCCACTGTACTTGTATTCCTTGTACTGCTTGTATCTCTGAAATTGTTTGTAATCCCTTGTACTGCATGTGTCCATTGTACACTTTGTTTCCCTTGTACTGCTTGTATCCCTTGAATGCCTTGTATCCCTTGTAGTTGTACACTGGTTGTATCCTTTGTACTATTTGTATCCTTTGTACTATTTGTTTCCTGTGCACTGTTTGTATCCTTTGTATTGTTTGTATCCTTTGTACTGTTTGTATCCTTTGTACTGTTTGTTTCCTGGGTACTGTTTGTATCTTGTATACTGTTTGTTTCCTGTGTACTGTGCTTCCTGTGTACTGTTTGTATCATGCTTCCTGTGTACTGTTTGCAGTGTTTCCCAAAACGCACATGTGTGCGTCAGAGACGCACAAAAACTGAAAAAGGACGCATGAAAAAAAAAAAGGTGCGTCACAAGGGACGCAACGTTTTTTTTTTTTATTTACTGCCGTTATGTATCCTGGCACCTCTGAGCTATCGTGCGCCCGAGCCGAGAAAGTGCGGTGATCTCCCCTACCCACTGACCGCGCTGACACGCATGCGCAGCCTTTTTGTTTGCTTCCGAAAAGCTGAAACATGTCGCTCGACACATGGCTACGGAAAACGATAACCCGCAGAAATGCGGAAGACGATGCAATCGTTGAATGTTGAATCATCATTTTCAGTTCTCCCTAGACTAGGCAATGATGATCTTGTCTGTAATACGCAATTGAACAGATTTTTGTGTCTCTTTTTTTTTCTTCTGGTCATCGAAGTTAGTCCCGTCTAACACTAACTGCTTTTACAGAGACAATTTGTCAGTACATGCAGATTGATGTGTGTAAATTGTCGTATGACCATTTCATGTTTGTTCTATCGTCATTTTATGTGATTTTAAGGTTCCTCTAGTCAATGATGGATTCCTTTGTAACATTTATCAGAACAGTATTCCTTTTGTTGTGTTGCTTGTTTTATGGCTATTCATAATTTTCAATAAAGTTGCATTGAAAACTAAGCTTTGTTTGACTTTGAGGCGTATTTGTGTGTCCGTGATGTTGGTAATCAAAATCAAGGTAAATGTAGGAATTGTTAGGGGACTCTCAAATTTTGTAAGGGGACTCTTGAAATTTTGCACCAGAGAGTCCCAAGGACTCTCTGAAAAAAAAGCTGTGGGAAACACTGTGTTTGTATCATGTGTACTGTTTGTTTCCTGGGTACTGTTTGTATCCTGTGTATTGTTGGTATCCTGGGTACTGTTTGTATCCTTTGTACTGTTTGTTTCCTGTGTACTGTTTGTATCCCTTGTACACCCATCAGCATATTTCGAGTTGAAAAGGTTTTTTTGGTCCATAGATGGTGGAGAGGGGAATCACTGCGAATGTTTTTGGATATCATTATTGTTATTATTTTTAAAGAGAAGATATAGGGGATATGGTTTTAAACTTTTAAAAAGAAGGTAGAAGGTTGATACAATGTTATAAAAAGAAGATTAGGGGAGGGTTGATAAAATGTTTTAACAGCTGCTTTGTTAACACTTGTGTTGCAGAGGGAGGAACGGTGCTGAAAGTGGAGATAGAAAAACTGAGTCCCAAAGAACAGGCTGTGCTTCACAGCATCATCACGAGGTCATAACACAAGTCTGCTAGATGTCATGCAGTCATAACAGATGTGTACTGGATGTCACTCTGTCATAACACCACTGATCTGAGCTGGATCTCGAGAGCTGCCGAACAGCACAGAATTTCGATTCTGTCCTTGCTTGACCTACCGGCAGCTGTCGATATAATAGACCATGATATCTTTTGTGGGCATCTTTGCACGGTGCTCGGCTCGTCTGGGACGGTTCTTGCATATTTTATATCCTGTATGTCTGGCTGTACATGTACTCAGCCTGTCACTATCTGTAATATGCAGTCTGCTCCTGTTCTTCTCAGATTTGTATTCCCCAGGGATCTGTCTTTGGCCCTGTCCTATTTACCATCTAAATTCAACATCTTAGAAAAACAATATTTATCCTCTGATTTTTTCATAAGACAGTTTAGTTTCATTGTCTTTTTCTTTCTGGGAAATACAATAATTATCCTTCTGATATTTCTTACATTTCTGCGAGCGTTGTGGCCAAGTGGGCTAAGGCGGGACGAACTTTCCTTGTCCGCAGGCCAGAAACCAATGGCGCCTGACAGGTGTGGGTTCGATCCGGCATCGGGGCGTTATGTTTCTCAGAATATTATTTACTTTCGACTCGGGCAACGTCTCGGGGGTTTTCTCCGGGTACTCCGGTTTGCTCCCCCAGAAAAATTCAAACAAATTTCAAAAAATGTAAAGAATTTCTAAATGTCAAAAATCACAACTAATGTTAGGTAGGTGGGGTTTGGGCGCGCCACAGGCTGCGACTACGCCTTCCACAGGGGAGGCGGCCCAGAATTTCCCGATAAAAAGGGACAATAAAGCATTAAAATCTAAAAAATCTAAAATCTAAAATCTGCTTGGGCAATTACATTAATTACTTATAATTAATTTATAATACTGAATTGTCTTCTATAGCATAGTATTGTAAAGTATTGTATTATACAGTATTGTCCTGTATTTAAAAGTTGAAAGGTTTATACATATCAACCCCGTAAGTTTATTCGTGGCTTAAAATGCCATTTGTTATTAGAAATGTTGAACATTACTACATTGGTGATGTGTTACAGTGGTAGTGTGGCACGTTGAAATATGCAGCAATGGTCTTTAGCAGTATGCTACATTGTGTACTTTGTCCTACATTGCAGCTTGTTACATTGACACTAGTGTGTGTGTGTGTGTGTCAGGCAGAGAAAGTGGTGTACATGTATGAACTGCACGCAAACTGAAAGCAATTTGTGAATGAACATTTTCCGACGTTACTATTATTTGAAATCTACCCAGTTACTACAGTACATATGGTGAAAGAAAGGGAAGAGTGAATGAGAGCATGTGAGTGCGCCTAATGCCTGCAATAAGGCCTTTGTACAATCATGATCGAGCTTGAATTCAATTCTCTAAATGCATAATATTCATGGGGTTTATGGAGAATAAAATCTTAAAGTGTGTGCGTGGATTTGTTATCGTTGTGATCGTGTGTTTTATTCTAGTGTGTGTTTTTCCATGTCTTTCCCGCCATCTTTGTTGAATCGTGTGGTTGTCCAATTACATCTCCACTATACTGTTTCACGGCCAGACATGAAGAAAAAGACAGATAAGAAAAGAAAGGAAAGGCAAAAAGAAAGAAAAGAAAAAGGGGGTGGGGGAGGTGGAACAGAGAGAGAAACAAACAAACCAAAAAAAAAGAAACAAAAATAAAAAGGAAATGTTTCAAAAAAATCATTTTAATGTATTCCCAGACACACACATAGCCGAAAGTTAAGCATTTTCAGAAGTTTAAATGTTGGTGGTGGTGGTGTGACGGGGCTTTCTCCTAACAAAGATAAGCATTTTCAGAAGTTTAAATTTAGTTGGTGGTGGTGTGACTGGGCTTTGTCCTAACAAAGATAAGCATTTTCAGAAGTTTAAATTTTGGTGGTGGTGGTGTGACGGGGCTTTCTCCTAACAAAGATAAGCATTTTCAGAAGTTTAAATTTTGTTGGTGGTGGTGTGACGGGGCTTTCTCCTAACAAAGCAACAATTTTCTAGGCCACTGATCTTTATCAACACACTTCTTAACCAATCAACAAAAATAATAATCTTACATACACACCACATACTGCAAACATGGTCACAAAATGTAGCAAATATAATCACAAGAGGTATGCCACTACCTGAGTGGTTCTTGAAAACACATGTCCAACAAAATTTGGTTCATTCGGACATAATTATTAAAGCACAATGGTATGTCTAGTAATACAAAAACCCCTCGACCTTCAATTTTGCGATCCTTTACAAAGACTTGCCTTTACAGCATGTCCAAACAAAACCACAGCATGTTTCCGATCATTTCCAAGACTTTCCTTCTTGTGACAATAGACTCTTACAGCATGTTTCCGATTCTTTTAAAAGCCTTCATGTTTCCGTCTTGTGACAAAGACTTGCCTTTACAGCAAGTTGTTTGATCCGTCTTGACAAATAAGTTACAGCACATGTTGGGTCTTGTAATATGAAGCAGCACATGTTTGTAATAGACTACACACATGTTGGGTCTTGTAATAGACTTTACAGCACATGTTGGGTGTTTTTAAGCACATGTAATCATAGACTTTAAAGACTGTAAATTTAAACAGCACATGTTGTTGTGAATAGACTTTACAGCACAGTTTGTACAATGAGAAAAATATGTTGGTACAGATATGAGTCTGATTTTAGGAGGAATGGAAAAAAAATGTATGGTTTGTGTATTGATAACGAATGAGCAGCATGCAACATTTTTCCATAAAACTTACACGATATACTAGAATCTAAAACCACACCTCTAAAATAATCGCTAAAGATTAATCACAACATTATCATCATCAACATCATCTATCTCTTTGGAAATCTCAATCGATTATGCAAAACTAGATAAAGCTCACATATCATCATCTAATACTTACTAATAAATCAATTACGTTTTCATCAAGTAAAAATTAAAAAAAATATAAAAATCAAACACTATTAATTTATACAGACACTCACACATATACATATAAAAAACAAATTAAATGACAAACCCCCATTATCTAAACTCCCCATACACTACAAAATATAAAGAAAAAATCAAAAAAAGAATACTTACCAGAGGAATTCTTTTATTGTAGTAGATTGGTGGGAAGTATATGAAAATATGAGTACCATCAATGTGTGAACACTGATTATTTATAAAATAAATATATAATAACAATCTAATTATGTTAAATACAATAAAAAAATCATACTTTATATTGAAGTAGTGATAACAAAATAAAATAAAAAACATATAGCAAATATTATGATAAAATACAATAGAAATTTACATTAAACTTTAGGTGACATAAAAACACATAAATAAAGCAGTAGTTGAAGTAGAAAAACAAATAAACAATAACATACTTAGCATAGTCATGAAAATAAGTGAGAATCAGCCCCAAACATATTTACACATAGTTAGCGATTGAAGTTAAAATACAAACAGGAATGATATAACATACTCACATTGAAGTATAAAATGAAATACACATATAAAGTTTGAGAGTCTCTTAGTACTCTTTTCTCTAGCAAACAAAATATAAAGTACATTATTTTTGGAACTTATTATTTTGAAAAAGTCCTCATCTAAGTACTGAAATCAAATAAAAACTGACCTTTAAACAAAATTTAAACAATGAAAAAAAAAAAACAAAAAATCAAAACAACTTTAACAAATTAAAATACAGTACAACCTGCACACATACACTACAATAAATATAGAGTAAGAAAGACAAACAAGATGGTGAGCCATTCAAATGTATTTCCAGACACACACACTTAGCCCAAATATTTGCATTTATTGGTGTTGTGACTGGGCTTTATCATCATGAAGAAAAAGAAAAACATTCAATGATAGGCCACTCTCTCAACGATCTGCAACCAAAATAGGATAGAAATCGGTTGAGACAATATTTAAATAAACGCAAAACGTTTAGACAATGGTGGAGCACAATGACCTTGAAATTTGATAAAATACGAATAGGAATGATATAACATACTTAGCAGTAGTTGAAGTAGTGATAAAATACAAATAGGAATGATATAACATACTTAGCAGTAGTTGAAGTAGTGATAAAATACAAATAGGAATGATATAACATACTTAGCAGTAGTTGAAGTAGTGATAAAATACAAATAGGAATGATATAACATACTTAGCAGTAGTTGAAGTGATAAAATACAAATAGGAATGATATTACATTACATTACATAATTATTGCTTTAGGTCCAGCGGACTCTTCCGAGCCAAATCAGGACCGGAGGAATGATATAACATACTTAGCAGTAGTTGAAGTAGTGATAAAATACAAATAGGAATGATATAACATACTTAGCAGTAGTTGAAGTAGTGATAAAATACAAATAGGAATGATATAACATATTTAGCAGTAGTTGAAGTAGTGATAAAGTACAAACAGGAATGATATAACATACTCAGCAGTAGTTGAAGTAGTGATAAAGTATAAACATAGCAGTATAGTTGAAGTAGTCCTATCTAGTCCTATCCGCAAAGTCAAAATGATGAATTTCGGTTCAGCTATTCTTGAGATAAGGCAAAATGCGTTTTTTGAAAAAACAAGCAAAAGTGACTTGGAGTGACCGACTGATGTACTGACCGACTGACGTACTGACCAACTGACGTACTGACCGAGATAGCCGCCCTAGCTGCTACTGAACGATGGCTCATGATTTGAAGTATCTGTATACCAACACTCAACACAACTGCTTCAACCCAGTTTTCTTTCCTTTTTTTTAAATTAAATTTTCAGCAAAACGTGCTTAGCAACAAAATTATTCCAGTGACCTTGACCTTTGTGCTAGAGCACAGATGATGGCACTGGAGGAAGGCCACTAATTACCTAGGTCATGTTTTTATAAGGTTTGGTCAAAATCCGTTCAAAGGATCTTGAGATATATATGGCTTCCAACAAACCGAAATTTTTGCTCGTTTTGACTTTTGAGACTATTTCAAAGTATTTGCATATATATGGATATACAAAAGAAAAAAAAGAAAAAAAGAAAAGGAAGGAAAAAGAAAAGAAGAAATAAAGAATTTTTTTAAAAGAACTAATTATTCCACATGAAAGAAAGAAAAATAGAAAGACAAGAAAAAAAGACATGAATGAAAGAGAAAACATAGATCGAGAGGGATAGAGATGAAGAAAGAAAGAAATATAAAATACAGGAAAAGACAATTCCATTTAACAAAACAACAAAAACAATATCTTGACTTGAGTGAAGAACAAGTAGTAACATGTTTTAAAAGATTAAAACCAAATAAAGCACCATGCAGGGCCTGATCACATTTCAGGAAGACTACTAAGAAGTTGTGCAAATGAGCTTGGTCACATTTTTCATGTCATTTTTCAAAAACTGTTAAATCTTCATTCAATGCCTCGCTCATGGAAAACATCAACTATCATACCAATTCCCAAGTCCCCTTCTGCATCCCAACCAAATGATTTCCGACCTGTAGCCTTGACCTCAGTACTTGCAAAGTGTTTTGAATCTGTAATAAGGCAGCATCTGCTAATAGATGTAGCCCATAGACTTGACCCCCTTCAATTTGCTTATAAAGCGTGTCGCGGAACTGATGATGCTTGTCTTGCCTTGTTCCATCTGATAGCAAAGCACCTGGACAAGTCTAAAACCTATGTTAGAATTCTGATGATTGATTTTTCCAGTGCTTTTAACTGCATGGAACCTTTTGTTTTATTAAAACGCATGGTTGATCTGGGCATCAACAACAACAATGTCCGGTTTGTGAATAGCTTTCTCCGAGATAGGCCTCAACGTGTAAGTTCTGGTGGCAGCATTTCTGATGAAATCATTGTTAATGTAGGAGCCCCACAGGGTTGCGTTCTGTCACCTACCCTTTTCTCAATATACACAGATGAAATACGATTTAATAGCACTATCTCAGCACTGTTCAAATTTGCAGATGACATGGCACTTGTTGGACTGCTACATGATGAAGACTCACTAGCAAGCTACTATGCAAACATTCACACTCTAGCCACATGGTGTACAGAGAGTTACTTAGAGCTTAATGTAAAGAAAACCAAAGAGCTGGTTTTTTATGAAAGGAAATCTGAAGCTAAATTTGTCCCAATTGTAATTGCTAATGAAGCTGTTGAGGTAACAGAAACATTCAAATACCTTGGTACAGTGCTTGATACTAAGCTAACTTTCAGTTCTAATGTAGATTTTATCTACAAACGAGCACAACAACGCCTGTATTTGCTAAGGAAACTAAAATCATTCAATGTCAGCACAAAAACACTATGCACAGCTTACCGGAGCCTCATTGAGAGCATACTGACATACAACATAGTATGCTGGTTTGGAAGCCTAGGAAAGATCATTCTAAACTTGCCCGTGTGGTCTGCTTAGCAGGGAAGATCATAGGCAGTGTTCAACAACCCCTAGAAGAGCTATATCATAGAGCAGTGCGCAGGAAAACAAGTCGCATTCTTTCAGACAAATCTCACCCTTTGTTTTCAGAGTTTCAATCCCTCGATCCCCTCAGGTCGCCGGTATGTTGTACCAATGGCTAAGAAAAACAAGTTTAAAAGATCCTTCATCCCCCAAGCAGTTTCACTTTTGAATTCCAAAGCCCAATTATCCAGCATCTAAATTAATGTACAACTTTTAGTTCTGAGTGTGGGTGTGGATTGGTGGTGGGTGGAGGGAATAGTGTGTGCCAATGTAGAATGTGTGTGTGTGTGTGTGGGAGTGGTGGATTAGTGAGGGGGGTGGATCATCATAATTGTCATGAATGCTTGGATGTAATTTGCTGAGTTATGACATTCTTAATTAGTAGATTGAACTTGTTCTAGTCACATAATATGTGACTTGTTATTTTAATGATCCTAACCATTCTTATGGTAAAATGTAATCTAGTTATCAGATAGGCAACCTGGTCAGTTGTGTCCTTGCTGTGTTTCTTTTTATTTCAAAAACTCTAATGTTCTAAGCATGTTTTACTGCATTGTATTATGTAACTGATTGTTGACTGTCTATGTATAGGTAAATGTAGAATGTTCTAGTCATGCCTCTACCTTTTAAGCACTGCCACTATAATCATGTTTAGGCCGCGATATGTATAGTTTATGACAACACTTAACTTGTGCTGTCATTAGGTTATTGTGTGTGTGGGTGTGTGTGTGTGTGCGCGTTTGCTTTTTCTGCATGAATGTAAAATTATTAGTTATTAGTGATGTGGAATTTAGGTTGTGAATGTCTGTATTTGATTGGAATTTAAGGTTGCTGCTGTGTCATTAAAAATGAATGTGTCTCTGCTAGTTGTGTACTATATACAATGGATATATTGCATGCTTCTTGCGGACGACGAGCCAAAGACAAATTTCTGTATGTGATGAACATCAGACAATAAAGTTATATTGTATTGTATTGTATTGTATTGTATTGTATTGTATATTCAAACAAATATATTACCAAAAAAAATAATAAAATGCCGCAAAACTTCAATGCACAAACATTTTGTGGCAATACAGAATTAATATAATGATATGCAACATTATTATAATGATATGCAACATGCAAGATGAATACATTAAGTGCATAAATTGTTTGTTTGGTTTTTAAAAGTTTAGTTAATGGAAACCGGCAAGGTGTGAAAGTAGGCCTATAGACCTATATTTTACAGGGATTGTTGTATCCCACGATTGCTTAACATTCTCAAACATGTAGTAGTAATGTCATGATATCCCTGTTTCCAACATAAATCTTTGTGTGAAATCTTAGAATAGGCCAACAGCAATCTTCTGAAAAATATAGATGATATTAAAAGTTTATTAATTTTCAAAGCACGTGGCGTCTGGGCCTATTTACACCGTACACTGTACAATAGATACAATTAGCAGACGACTAAAGTGAATGGTGCTACACTCAAACTCTGAGATAAGGGGATTCATGATTTCTATAGTCTATACCAATATCACAAGTGATTGCTTCCTGAAAAGAAAAGAAAAAGCTGAACCAATCGCATTATACGAGACAAATACGACGTTCAATGGACGCTACATTGGGAGATAAATCTAGCGGTTCTTTTTGTTTTAAATACAAGCGCCTGTGGATTTGCAATTTAGACAAGAAAGAGAAAATTAGGGGAGAGTACACATCACCAAACCCTGGCTTCATAAATGTTTCGAAAACAAGAGTTATCGCCTGTGAATCAGGAGTAAAATACTCCATAATTTTTAGTCTCTTTCAATAAAAATTATTTTGAGTTATCTCCCTCGAAAGTGTGTTTACAAACAGTGCATGCTTCAAATTTGTTCATTGGTGTAAGTACTCCAAAACAGCCAATTAAATTGCTCGTTTTATTTCTGCATCACAACCGTATGGAAACTGGAAGTTTGTGTATTGCCGTGTATTGTAGGCCTATAGAATGTGGTGGCGTGCAATTCTTCATTTATTTGGGCGTTATTCCTCTTTCTTTGGACGTTCTTTCTTTACTTTTAATGCCGGTGCGTTTTTACTATTTCACATTTTTCTTTAATTTTGTTTGTGATATTGCCGGAGAACTGGATAGAAGATTAAATTAAATGATTAATGCCAGGAAATAGAGAACAGTATGACTATGAACAACTCAACAAGAAGTTGAAGAACAACAGCAAGAAGGCCTACCAGACTGTGAAACGGCTGACAAGTGTTAAACAGCCCAAGGTCTTCACGATCCAAAGTAAGTCTGGCATATGCCTTACAGAAGAACAAGAACAAGAAGTATTGGATAGATGAACAGAGTACTGCTATGACCTTTAATTACAGCCACACACCAAACGGAGACCCATCAGTTCTAGTAGGCCTATGTCCCCAGAACAGAGAAGAAATCCTCCCAATTCTCCGAGAAGAAGTTGAGGCAGTGCTCAGTGCAATCGCTGAAAAAGGGGAAGTCAGGGAGTGGACAACATACCAGCAGAATTGCTTCAAGCAGGAGGAGAAGCGATGATTGACTTATACCATTATCTTTAACAAGATCTGGCAGAGTGGGGAGTGGCCTATACAATGGACTCAGTCAGCCACCCTTCTGAATGAGCAGTTCCAGTCCGTCTTCGGTGATGGCGCTTCATACACTGAGGAACAGTTCACCCTCAGGACGGGCATGACCAGCCAAGACGTCCCAGCCATGCCAAACATCACTATCATGGAACATGGGGTTTGGAAGCTGATGACAAACCTTAACCCCAACAAAGCTACTGGCCCAGACGGAATCAGCCCACGCCTACTCAGAGAGCTGGCGGCAGAACTGGCTCCAGCGCTGACGGCGATTTTCCGGTCCTCCCTGTCTTCAGGCGAAGTACCATCGGACTGGAGGACTGCACACGTCACACCGATTTTCAAGAAGGGCGAACAATACAATCCTGCCAACTACAGACCAGTATCCCTGACGTGTGTGGCCTGCAAACTTATGGAACACATAGTCGTCTGCGCCGTCATGCACCACTTCGACACCAACAACACCCTTCACGACAACCAACATGGCTTCCGAAGAGGGCGGTCGTGTGGGACCCAACTCCTGGAGTTTGTCGTGGAGCTTTCGTGCAACATGGAAGGTGGACAGCAGACGGACGTCCTAATCATGGACTTTGCGAAGGCATTTGACCGAGTCAACCACAGTCTGTTGGTCCACAAACTCCGCTGCTACGGCATCCACGACACGGTGCTCACATGGATCGCCAGCTTCCTTAGCGACAGGCGCCAGGCTGTGGTGGTCAACGGTAGCTGCTCTTCCTTTGTCAGTGTGCGATCTGGGGTCCCCCAAGGCTCGGTGCTGGGGCCATGCTTATTCCTGGCCTACATCAACGATCTACCAGACCGACTGACTGCACTGACAAGACTGTTCGCAGATGACACAGCTGTATACAGAGTGGTAACTAGCAACCAAGAGCAAGCCCAGCTACAGCAAGACCTCCAGCGCCTTGAGCAATGGGAGAAGAGCTGGGACATGCAGTTCCACCCTGACAAGTGCACAACTCTGCCAGTCACGAGGAGCAGACGTCCCCTACAGTCTAGTTACACCCTACACGGTCACACCCTTGAGTCAGTCTCTGAGGCCAAGTACCTCGGGGTGACCCTCCGCAGCAACCTAACCTGGGACGCACATGTCAGCAGCATCGCCAACAAGGCCAGTAAGACACTAGGCTTCTTGAGAAGGAATCTCAAGGTGAGCTCTACGGCCATCAAGGAACGAGCTTACATGGCCTTCGTGCGTCCTATCCTGGAATACGCAGCATCTGTTTGGGACCCTCACACCCAGAAAGGCATCGACAGACTGGAAGCAGTTCAGAGACGCGCCGCCCGGTTTGCTACTAACCGCTATCACAACACATCGAGTGTTAGGGACATGCTGGAGTCACTGGGGTGGCCGTCCCTGGAGGATCGACGTCGCACTGCACGCCTTCAGATGCTGCGCAAGATCACTAGTGGCACTGCGAACTGCCCCATCATCAATGGGAAAGTGGAACAGGCGATATCGCGCCAACGCCGCAGCCACAACAAGCAGTACAAGCAAGTCTCGTGCAGGACCCAATATAGAGCCGCCTCTTTTCTGCCACGAACCATAAAGGACTGGAATGCCCTCAACAGTGAGGCACTGGAGGCTCTGGCTGCTGACACCTTGGTGTCGGGAGTCTCCCAGTAAAACCCTCCAGTTCCCCCCCCCCCCCTTCCCTCCTACACACCACCCGCCATGCCCCCCCAGTCTCCTTACCCTTATTTCACCAGCATTTCCCCCCTTCACTCACATTTTTTATGTAGCGGCACGATTTAAATGTTATTAGCTCCGTATCCGTACTTGACATGCGTACAAAATCTTACTCTCAAATGCCATAATGATCAACACGATTGATTGTGGGCGTACACGGCAAGACAAGACAAGGCTTGTCATCACTCTTTCCAAAAAGCATAACCTTCAGGTATGTGAAAATTACCACAACATCAACCTCATCAGCCATCCCAGCAATTAGGTCCTGCTGAAAATAATATTTAACAGGTTGAAACCCCAAGCTGAACAAATCATAGCTGAAGAACAAGCAGGATTCAGGGCAGGGCGAAGTACCACTGAGAATATTTTCAACCTCAGAATAATCTGCGAAAAATACCTACAGCACCAACATCTATATGATGTGTTTGTAGACTTCAAGAAAGCGTTTAACCGAGTCGGCATGCAGCTCTGTGGGCATCCATGAAAGTGTACAACATCAACCCTAACATTATTGAAGTCATCAAAAGCCTGTATGACAAGGCTACCAGTGCAGTTCTCCACAACAGCGCCATCGGAAACTGGTTAAGAACAACAATCGGCGTGCGTCAAGGATGCCTATTCTCTCCAACACTCTTCAACATCTTCCTGTAACGCATCATGGCAGATGCCCTAGCAGATCACGAAGGCACAGTCAACATAGGGGGTAGAGCAATCTCTTTTGTGGATGACATTGATGCCTGAGGGATTGGCTGGAGAGGAACAAGAACTTGAACAGCTGGCACAGAGGCTTGACACCACCTTCAGAGTATTTGGAATGGAAATAACAGGGGCACCACAGATGATCGTTTAACCAGCATACTCCATCTTTCTCTGTCCTCAGCAGCCCTGATGGCTTCGCTCAGTGTCAAACCAGTCCATTCACGAATGTTGTCCTCCCACCTCTTTTTCGGTCTCCCTCTTCTTCTACCTCCTTGCACTGTGCCTTGCAGAATGGTCTTTGCAAGGCCTGATGATCTGGTAACGTGGCCATACCATCGAAGTTTCCTTTTCTTCACCACTGTGAGCAGGTCATAGTGTTGTCCAATGACTTGTGTGATGGTCTGTCGGACTTCAACGTTGGTGATGTGTTGGGTATAGGAAATGCCCAGAAGTCTTCTGTAGCACCTCATCTCCATGCTTTGTATTCTTCGTTGTAGATCTGCTGTGAGGGTCCATGCTTCGTAAGCATATAGGAAGATGGAGATGATAAGGGAGCTCAGCAGTCTTACTTTGGAATGTAGACTGATGGTCCTGTCTTTCCAAATGGGCTTCAACCTTGTCAGGGCAGCAGTTGTTTGTGCGATCCTGGAGAGGATTTCCTGTTGGGACCCATTGTCTGATACAATGGCTCCTAAATATTTGAAGCTAGCATCCTTGACGCACACCGATTGTTGTTCTGAACCAGTTCCCGATGACGCTGTTATGGAGGACTGCACTGGTAGCCTTGTCATACAGGCTTTTGATGACTTCAATAATTTTAGGGCTGATGTTGTACACTTTCATTGTTGCCCATAGAGCTGCATGCCAGACTCAGTCAAATGCCTTCTTGAAGTCTATGAACACATGATATAGATGTTGTTGGTGCTGTAGGTATTTCTCACAGATTATTCTGAGGTTGAAAATCTGTTCAGTGGTACTTCGCCCTGCCCTGAATCCTGCTTGTTCTTCAGCTATGATTTGTTCAGCTTGGGGTTTCAACCTTTTGAGTATTATTTTCAGGAGGACCTTGCTGGGATGGCTGATGAGGCTGATGGTGCGGTAATTTTCACACTCCTGAAGGTTACCTTTTTTGGTAAGAGTGATAACAAGCGACTGGGTCCATGGTGTAGGCCACTCCCCGCTCTGCCAGATCTTGTTACAGATAATGGTGAGGGCATCAATCATCGCTTCCCCTCCTGCTTGTAGCAGTTCGGCGGGTATGTTGTCCACTCCCGCTGACTTCCCTTTCTTCAGCGATTGCACTGCTGCCTCAACTTCTTCCCGGAAGAAGATGATAACATATAGTGACGGTAGTGGTAGTGTTATTTACTTTGTGCATAGTGACGGTAGTAAATCCTGGTAGTGTTATTTACTCTGTGCAGTGATGGTAGTAAATCCTGGTAGTGTTATTTACTATGTGCACAGTAATAGTAGTAAATCCTGGTAGTGTTTTTTACTATGTGCATAGTGATGGTAGTAAATCCTGGTAGTGTTATTTACTATGTGCATAGTGATGGTAGTAAATCCTGGTAGTGTTATTTACTCTGTGCAGTGATGGTAGTAAATCCTGGTAGTGTTATTTACTATGTGCATAGTAATGGTAGTAAATCCTGGTTGTGTTATTTACTATGTGCATAGTGATGGTAGTTAATTCTGGTAATGTTATTTACTATACATAGTGTGCCTAGTGAAGGTAGTAAATCAAATTTTACTCGCTGCTAATTTTACAACTGCCATCACACACAAGATTCCTTTGCACCTATCCTATCCTATCCTATCCTATCCCGTAACTCGAAGGTCGTTGGGGGTACCACAGGTGATTGTTTAACCAGCGTAATCCATCTTTCTCTGTTCTCAGCAACCCTCATGGCTTCACTCAGTGTCAAGCCAGTCCATTTTTGAATGACGTCCTTTTACTTTTTCTCCACCTCCATCCCTCCTCCCCTCTGCCTCCTTGCACCCTGCCTTGCAGGATGGTCTTTGCAAGGGCTGATGCTCTGGTAACGAGGCTATACCATCGGAGTTTCAGTTCTCCCACCACTGCAAATGTCCAATGGCACCGTTGACGGTCCGCTGGATCCCGCCATTGATGATATGCTGAGCATAGGAAATGCCCAGAAGTCTTCTGCAGCACCTAATCTCATGCTTTGTATTCTTCGTTTTTCTTTGCACCTAATGTACTTAAAGTCAAATGTACCAAAAAAAAAAAAAAAAAAAATGAAAGTAGCAGCTTTTTGCAAAGTTGTTAACTTTTTTCAGCTTTGTGTTGTGTTGATGTTTGTGTGTGATTTTTGCTGGCAGGCTAGGAAGGTAAAGATGATGATGATCATCACGCCCACAGAGAGCTTTGGCTTGGACTTGGAGCCTCCCTCTCCACAACTTCCCCACTCATTGAACTGTGATGCTTCCTGCAATGGCAACGATAGCAGCATACCATGACACTTGTCGATGATGTCTCACCAAATTGCAGGAGAAACACAGTGACCACCCTATCAGTAGATTGCACTGCCACCCTTGCTCCATGACTGGCAGAAAGGTGAGGTAGCAGTAGTAGTAACCAAACAGATAACCCCGCAGTGTAATAAATGGCCATTATTCTTTGCCCTCTCCCCACACACACAACAACCACATAGAATACCCTAGAACTCCTGACCCCTTTCCCTCTTCCTTTGTGTGGCTAGCCACTGACTCCCTGTATCTGTTAAGTCTTTGTGTGGCTAGCCACTGACTCCATGTGGCTAGCCACTGACTCCCTGTATCTGTTAAGTCTTTGTGTGGCTAGCCACTGACTCCCTGTATCTGTTAAGTCTTTGTGTGGCTAGGCACTGACTTCCTGTATTTATTAAGTCTTTGCAGTTCTGTCCTCACCACCCAACCAGTTTAGGCTAAAACAGTTGTTAGTGTCAGTTAAAAGTTCAAACCAAAAATAGAACAGGTGAATATTGTTTAAACTGTGCAATTGAAGGTAGATGGACCCAAACAGTGGTTCTAGCAGACCAACAGCATCAGCGCTGTTGACCCCAGCTCCTCAGACACTCAGACATACCCCCTTTCTGTCTCTCTCGTTCTACACCACTCTCGTCCCACCCACCCCCCACCCCACCCCCCACCCCCACATCTCCTTTAAAAAAAAATTCTCCCATTCCCCAAAGTGGTCAAAACGTGTAGAAAAACATACTAAACCCACTGTGCAATACACTACAGTACACATAAGCAGCCTCATCTTGCTACGAGTGCAGCTAGCTGCAAAAGAATGCAAAAATTCAATTCGGCATAATGTTTTATATCTAAACTGTGTCTGTCGCAAAGGATGAAAAACAAATGATTATCTCCCTTGCAACACCTCAGTTAGTATTGACACTATTTACAAACCTTAGTGGGGCGACAACAATAGTGATTATTGATGTCTCAATGTCAATAAACCTTAGTGGGGCGCCAACAGTAGTGATTATTGATGTCTCAATGTCAATAAACCTTAGTGTGGCGCCAACAGTAGTGATTATTGATGTCTCAATGTCAATAAACCTTAGTGGAGCGACAACAGTAGTGATTATTGATGTCTCAGTGTCAATAAACCTTAGTGGGGCGCCAACAGTAGTGATTATTGATGTCTCAATGTCAATAAACCTTAGTGGGGCGCCAACAGTAGTGATTATTGATGTCTCAATGTCAATAAACCTTAGTGGGGCGCCAACAGTAGTGATTATTGATGTCTCAATGTCAATAAACCTTAGTGGGGCGCCAACAGTAGTGATTATTGATGTCTCAATGTCAATAAACCTTAGTGGGGTGCCAACAGTAGTGATTATTGATGTCTCAATGTCAATAAACCTTAGTGGGGCACCAACAGTAGTGATTATTGATGTCTCAGTGTCAATAAACCTTAGTGGGGCGGCAACAGTAGTGATTATTGATGTCTCAGTGTCAATAAACCATAGTGGGGTGCCAACAGTAGTGATTATTGATGTCTCTATGTCAATAAACCTTAGTGGGGCACCAACAGTAGTGATTATTGATGTCTCAGTGTCAATAAACCATAGTGGGGTGCCAACAGTAGTGATTATTGATGTCTCTATGTCAATAAACCTTAGTGGGGCACCAACAGTAGTGATTATTGATGTCTCAGTGTCAATAAACCATAGTGGGGTGCCAACAGTAGTGATTATTGATGTCTCTATGTCAATCATACGGTGTGCGTGAGGGCGTGGACAGTAGCTGTTAACAATAGTCGATGTTGGAATCCTGCTGTGTTCAATGATTAGTAGGTAAGGGACACAACCCATTTATTACATTTGGGTGGCAAACTGCTATTCATCAATTGTATTGTATTGTGATTTGTATTGCGCTGTATGGTATGGTATCAATTTATTGTATTGTATTGTACATTTATACCTACCTCATTTTCTTGTTTAGCTTTCTGCGCTGCTCAGTTTTCATGCAACCTCTAGCCATTCACTGGGAACTTGGCTTGAGGTGGTTATCATAGACTTCCTGCGTGTGTTATAAAATAATTAGCTTTATTCTCAGAAGATTCCTACAAACTTGGTATCAGTTCGTAAACAATTTTTAGCATTCCAATTTCACGTATACACTCATTCACCTTTCTTATACAATTACACAAGTTGAGACGGAGAGATAAACTTGAAACACTGAAGACGTAAAATACACAACAGTTGGAACACAACACCAAAGAGCTTATTACGGAAAGAGGGGGAAACTTCCATTATGTCCTATACAAAAATGCGAGACGCTCTCACGGATTATTTCCCTTTGCTCGGGCTGGCTATATTTCAACATCTGCTATATGAATGATCTGTGCGTGGTAACTTATTGAGCCTATGCCATTGCAAAAGAACATTTTTATGGCAACGTTTGCAAAAACCAAACTTTTAACATCATTATTATTAACATTCCGCTGCTGCTGTCTTTTTTTTGGGTTTGTTTGTTTATTTTTACTTATTGACATTTATTAGGTGCTTTTATGCTGCTTATGTGTGTATGTCATAGGTTCGTTTTCTGCCCTGGAATTTATAATTTTTTAATCAACGACAGATATTTTAAAATTAAAATATGCATGACAGACTGTTTCATTTATCCGAAACTGTGTAAATCCGTAATCGTGAGAGAGAGAGAGAGAGAGAGAGGGGGGGGGGGGGGGGGAAGAGAGAGCTCTGTCATTCAATCAATTAATCACAAGAAATCACAACAGCAAAATGTTTCACTAATAGTGTGAATTTAATTTATATCAGGTGTCCCCCTACCCCCCAACCCTCTCACCTCCCACATCACTGGCTTAATAACATCAGTCACTTCATGGAAAATAATTAATTAATCAGACGGAACAATCAGAACCTAGACTACAACATTCCACGCAATATAGATCTAATGCGCAGAAATTCACATATCAGAACAAGGACTGAGTTTCTACATTACTTTTTTTTTCCCGTTTACACTCAAACGAAAAGGGATTAAAACAGATCAAGGACCATTTTTGTGCCTAAGTAAGGGGTTATCTTGCACAGTATTTGATCACGAGGAGAAAACAGACTTAGTCTAATTTAACTTGTTAACATAAGCTGTTTGACGAAGCCAAACTGCCAATCTGACATCTATTTTTGAAATATAAGCACAAATATAGTCAAACAACCTAGCAATAACGTAAACAGTGAGCGACCTGTTGAACGTAAACTGTCAGCAAGCAAACTGTTTTGGATTTAGCACATAGGTATAACATGAATCATTCAAGCCGCTCTCCGATTGTTTTAACACTAACAACACTGCAGCAGTCTTAGTTTAGGCCTACATAAACACAAAAAAATGAAGTTTTTCAATTGCAATTTACCTTTCTTTGTCTCTTAAAAATTTGAACAAGGACTTGCCAACACAACTTTTGTTGTATCTGGCATTATGGCAATTGATGGCTGTGCAAAAGTCACCGCCCTGTTTCACTCAGTCGCCTTTTGACTTTCTGCCACGAGCCATTTTCAGCCTGTCGACAAGGGAGCATAACTCGTACTTTTCGTCTCACGGTTCTGTACCAAGTTCCCCCTCTTTCTATCATTAAGCTCTTTGACAACACCAATATAGGTTTTGCTAATTTTATGGTTGTCTTCTTTCTCACTCAAAGTAGTAGAATAATAATTAAAACGGAATTCAACAAAACTATAACTTGGCAAAAATATTTCAGGCCACAATTGGAGGGAAATTTGCACCACTGCTTATTTTTGGGGCAGGCGAAGTAGATGTCAACACCATGGCCAATACCTTCAACTCAGCTGTAACAGATGCCGCCACTGAGATCCTTGGCAAGCACCGACCAAAGAAGAAGCCGTGGATCACACCTGAACTTTTGGATCTGTGTGATAAACGAAGAGAGTTAAAAAAGAAAAAGAACAACTCACAGGGAGCTGATGTCTACCGAAAAATCAACAATGACATCCGAAAAGGCATGCGCACAGCAAAGGAGAACTGGATAGAAGATCAATGCCAGGAAATAGAGAACAATCTGAACAAGAACAACAGCAAGAAGGCCTACCAGACTGTGAAGCGGCTGACAAGTGTTAAACAGCCCAAAGTCTCCACTATCCAAAGCAAGTCTGGCATTTGCCTTACAGAAGAACAAGAAGTCTTGGACAGATGGACAGAGTACTGCTCTGACCTTTACAACCATACACCAAATGGAGACCCATCAGTTCTAGCATGTCCCGAGAGCAGAGAAGAAGAAGAAATCCTCCCAATTCTCCGGGAAGAAGTTGAGGCAGCAGTGCAATCGCTGAAGAAAGGGAAGTCAGCGGGAGTGGACAACATACCAGCGGAACTGCTACAAGCAGGAGCAGAAGCGATGACTGATGCTCTCACCATTATCTGTAACAAGATCTGGCAGAGTGGGGAATGGCCTACACCATGGACCCAGTCGCTTGTCATCACTCTTCCCAAAAAAGGTAACCTTCAGGAGTGTGAAAATTACCGCACCATCAGCCTCATCAGCCATCCCAGCAAGGTCCTCCTGAAAATAATACTCAACAGGTTGAAACCACAAGCTGAACAAATCATAGCTGAAGAACAAGCAGGATTCATGGCAGGGCGAAGTACCACTGAACAGATTTTCAACCTCAGAATAATCTGTGAGAAATACCTACAGCACCAACAACATCTATATCATGTGTTCATAGACTTCAAGAAGGCATTTGACCGAGTCTGGCATGCAGCTCTATGGGCAACCATGAAAGTGTACAACATCAGCCCTAAAATTATAGAAGTCATCAAAAGCCTGTATGACAAGGCTACCAGTGCAGTCCTCCATAACAGCGTCATCGGGAACTGGTTCAGAACAACAATCGGTGTGCGTCAAGGATGCCTACTCTCCCCAACACTCTTCAACATCTTCCTAGAGCGCATCATGTCAGATGCTCTTGCAGATCACGAAGGCACAGTCAGCATAGGGGGCAGAGCAATCTCCAATCTTCGTTTTGCGGATGATATTGATGGATTGGCTGGAGAGGAACAAGAACTTGAACAGCTTGTACAGAGGCTTGACACCACCTCCAGAGCTTATGGAATGGAAATAAGTGCAGAGAAGACCAAAATGATGACCAACAACACCAATGGCATCAACACGGACATCAAAGTACAAGGCCAATCCCTCAACACAGTGCACAGCTTCAAATATTTAGGAGCCATTGTGTCAGACAATGGGTCTCGACAGGAAGTCCTCTCCAGGATCGCACAAACAACTGCTGCCCTGACAAGGTTGAAGCCCATTTGGAAAGACAGAACCATCAGTCTACATTCCAAAGTAAGACTGCTGCGCTCTCTGGTCATCTCCATCTTCCTATATGCTTGCGAAGCATGGACCCTCACAGCAGATCTCCAACGAAGAATACAAAGCATGGAGATGAGGTGCTACAGAAGACTTCTGTGCATTTCCTATACCCAACACATCACCAACGTTGAAGTCCGACAGACCATCACACAAGCCATTGGACAACACGATGACCTGCTCACAGTGGTGAAGAAACTGAAACTCCGATGGTATGGCCACGTCACCAGATCATCAGGCCTTGCAAAGACCATTCTGCAAGGCACAGTGCAAGGAGGTAGAAGAAGGGGGAGACCGAAAAAGAGGTGGGAGGACAACATTCGAGAATGGACTGGTTTGACACTGAGCGAAGCCATGAGGGCTGCTGAGGACAGAGAAAGATGGAGTATGCTGGTTAAGCGATCATCTGTGGTGCCCCTACGACCTTCGGGTTATGGGACAGGATAGGATAGGATAGGATAGGATAACTTTATAAGTCTTAGAGTAATAAAATAATAAATAGCTGATATGATTTTATCTCTCTCTCTCCCTGAAGCAATCCTGTTCCCCGTCTGATATTACATTTATCACTTTATGAAAATATTTTATTTACAAATTAGTTTAAATATTATGTTTCCAACAAGCAAATCATAAAATATACATATTCCAATTACTGTGTCTGTCATGAACAGAATCCAGAATCACCACTGTGAAAAACAGAAGGGTTAGGGTTAGGTACATACACAGTAACACAAATTTCCAAGTCACACAAAATAAGCATTTACCCTTTTTTTCACAGTCTATCTTTCATTCCACTAATACACCCTATCCTACTCCTATCACCAAAATAGTAATGAACTAGAAAATATAGTACCAAGGCAAAGCGAATACATATGCCACGTGCCTATGTCAACAACCGTCACTTGCGTCCTAACTCTATAAACACATGATGTATACACAAATGTAAATATTGACCAATTCACTTTGTGACAGTGGTTCCGGTGCTGGCAGATGAATAGTGAGTCTCCATTGTCTGCAGATTGGAACTTCAGTGTCCAGTGACCACATGCCTTGACGGACTACAGATTGGAACCTCAGTGTCCAGTGACACATGCCTTGACGGACTACAGATTGGAACTTCAGTGTCCAGTGACCACATGCCTTGACGGACTACAGATTGGAACTTCAGTGTCCAGTGACCACATGCCTTGACGGACTACAGATTGGAACCTCAGTGTCCAGTGACCACATGCCTTGACGGACTACAGATTGGAACTTCAGTGTCCAGCGACCACATGCCTTGACGGACTACAGATTTGAACTACAGTGTCCTTGCATCAGCATGATCCAGAACAAGGGTTTTCTGCCCCTCCAACGTCAAACCTTCAGCAAGGTAGTTCACCCATGTACGTCCTATTTGTCTAAAGCCTGTAATAATGATACACAACAATGAGTTTTCTCCCCTACATAATTATTCCATTCTTGTTTAGGTTGATTTCAATTTTGGGTTCAGTAGAAAGACTATAATCATTTGCAAATTTGGATCATGAAATCCTGGTTGTGTTATTTACTATGTGCATAGTGACGGTAGTAAATCCTGGTAGTGTTATTTACTATGTGCATAGTGATGGTAGTAAATCCTGGTAGTGTTATTTACTTTGCATAGTGATGGTAGTAAACCCTGGTAGTGTTATTTACTATGTACATAGTGACGGTAGTAAGTCCTGGTAGTGTTATTTGCTATGTGCATAGTGACGGTAGTAAATCCTGGTAGTGTTATTTTCTATGGCCATAGTGACGGTAATAAATCCTGGTAGTGTTATTTACTATGTGCATAGTGACAGTAGTAAATTTTGGTAGTGTTATTTACTATGTGCATAGTGACGGTAGTAAATACTGGTAGTGTTATTTACTATGTGCATAGTGAAGATAGTAAATCACTTTCTACTTGCTGCTGACCGTTTTGTTACCACCTCCACCATTTTGTGTTGTAGGGGAGATCATTTGCATTGTAGCCCAGGGCTCAATCACTAAAAAGCACAAGTTCTTTCTGTAGTATTAAACTAAACTAAACTGAAGTCAACTGAAGTAAGTTAAAATAAACGCTTTATTGTGAAACTGCGACTTTATAAATAAAAATGTAATTTAATGCGGACACCATGGACTAGAGTACAGTATTACATTTTGATTTGTTGTTTCATATGCTGCCAGAGCGGAAAAGTCCTAGGATGCAAACTCAACTATTCTGTCACCGTCGCCATCCAGGCAGCAAGCAGCGCATTGATGAACCACCGGCTCCTGCCACTGCCAAACAACTCCAACGTTGACCACTATTTCTCTCTCTCTCTTTCTCTCTCTCTCTCTCTGTATATTAAGACAGCTCTCAATTGTTAGCTGGACGTTAAAAGGGGCATTCCAGAGGGATTTGAAGCGAGGATTGCTTTAGCAAAGTCTATGTTAATACACAAACATTCAACAATGTTATCAGGTTTGCACACTTGTTTGCGTACTGATGGATTCACGGCAGGTATAAACGGATCAAGTTTTGCGCTTTGCGTATCTCGACAAAAGAACACTCAGCTTAATGAGAAAAACGCAACTCAAGAGAAGCCACTCTGCATAAAACATCACACCTTACACACACAAAAATGTTTTTAAAATCTAAAACGACAAATTGAACTAAAACCAATTTTATTAAACTCAAAATGTATTTTTCTTTCAAGGGATGCATGATTTGTTTTTATTTTCGCTGAAATCGCAAATTTTTTCAGCGAAAAGTTTTTACTTTACGCGGATTTCCGCGGATCCGCGGAAGATTTGGACCCCTGGTATATGTATGTGTATGTATACACATATTTGTGTATGTGTGTACATATATGTATATATGTAAATGTGTGTGTGTGTGTGTGTGTGTGTATGTGTGTCTCCCGTGGGGGTTTCAGTTAGTGGTTCAGATTAACGTCCCCGGACACAGTGCGTATAGGGTACAAATTACCCGTGGGGGTGCCGGGGGTTTCAGTATAAATAGTATCCCCACTTTCTGGAAATTTAGTGCTTTAAATTCCCACTGTCGTTGTTTTTCTCCTTTGTTCTTTCTAGTCCTACTCTGTTCTATCAATCTACTATACTATCTTCTTCTTCGCTAGATTAGTCACTTACCTTTTTTCTTGAAAACTCTTCCGGGACAAAACTCCTCATTTGTGTTTGAGGTCTGTTGGATCAGCTTGAGAATATTGGATGCTTTCTGCCAAATGGTCACTGGGGCTTCCTATGATGTTATTATTTGGCAATGTAGGCATTTTATATGTATATGTTTTGTTGATATTGTAAGCCACGCACACCCGCCCCCGCCCGAGGTCAACTCCCCTCTTTTTACCGGTCACTCAAAAAATCTTGTCAGGACAGCTGAGCAACCCCTCAAACCCTCTTCCCCGCCACCCGGAGGAGGAGGGAGAGGGAGACCCCAAACACAGCGCCGCGCACGAGCCGACAAGCAATTATAAAAATAAAATCAAAATAAAATCAAAATCTCTTCTATTTTTGTCTTGTCTATGTGTGCTGAATGCATGTTTCTTGCGATCATGTTCATTTATATTTTCTCCGTCTCCACGGTCAACTTCTTCAGCAACGACCAGGAACGGAGACCTCACATACACCTCAGTGTAAAGAATTCCTTTCCCATCTCCCTCCCTGGTCCATCACATTCCACAGACCGTGGAGCAGACAAAATCTACCATGCCGTGTTTGCACCCGTTTTATTGTGTTGCTAGTCTGTGATGTCTTGGGTTAACAATTCCTCCACAAATAAGGAAAAACATTCACACATTCTGTCGCTCAAAGGGAAGTTAGAAAGAATTTTTACCACAACAACAAACAGATCTAGCGCAGATAGAAACGATACGAAAAACCACACAAACAGAATACTAGTACGTTGACGTTAGGCTAAACAAAAACTTGCTTTGATCGTTCAAACGTTGAATTTACTTATTTCTCTCAACTCAGGAATTGAATTCCTTGGTGGCATAAAAATAGTACAATGACCAGTTTACAATTATTTTACATTACAATACTAATTGATTATTTCCAGGCAGCAAAAAGAAAGAAAAGAAAATATGTTCGGAACTTCTAGAAAAATTTCGCTTCTCAGAATCATTTCTTGCCATTTACGTTGAGGGTTTTCTCAATAATAAAAGAAAATAAAATCTAATTTATAAATTACTAACGTTTTATAACTAACTTCTTCAACAAAATAACTGAACAATTCTAACTGTCGAATACTATTTACAAAATTTAGAATTCTGTAAGGTAAAACAATTTTTATAAAATTCACTTTCGGTTTTACATTCTTATCAATTTCGATCTAACGTTTTACTGTCACTTTCACTTTTCATTTTAACGTGAGCAAGGCCAGGCTATTATCTTAGATAATTCTGCTTTGGTTAGGATCTAAAGTTACAAACAATAATAAAAAGGACTTCTTTAGTTTTTAAAAGGAAAATAAGCTCACGGGTGCTAGCGGTTATCAAAACGATATGAGACACACCATTTCTGCACAGAAATGGTCCTTTTATTACGATGTATAAGCAAAACATAGCCGTTGACCAATGAAATCTCAGCCAGCAGACCATGTATTTGAACCAGGGAACCCGGATATTGGCGTCCCATGCACACGAACGGTGCAAAGCTGGAAGAGCGTCGCGAACTATCTAAGATTTCTATTTCTTCAAAGGTTGACAGTGATTAATTCCCGGTGCAAAACATGAGCCAGTTTCGTCGGACTTCTAGCATCAACGGAGCACAGGACTTATTATTAAATTACGAAAGAAAATAGGCTTGTCAAATCGAACACTAGCTGGCACATTTGACCTAGCTGGGGCCATTCTCAATACACAGGTAAGTGTCAACACAATTCAATTGTCACTCAAATACATTTCATAACTATAAATTTTATGATTAGACTTGCTGGCAAACTTCAGCTAACAAGTAACAAACTGTCAAGAAAAATTCTGAGTTCCCAATTTTCTCGAACTAAACTAAAGAAAAAACGGTGCACAGGCCATCAATAGAAAACACATCTCGCTGGTTAACACGCTAAACTTCGAGACTTTTGACACATTGAACATCGAATCCTTTTTATAAATAAATTAAACATTTTCACACAATTACACTCTAATGTTCCACAGCACAAGAAAAATTACGTTCTTTTACTACATTTGATCAAGCGGATTCTCTAGATTCCGTCGAAAAGTACATCAACCACAGCTAGATCCAAACAGTCACAGTCTTCTTCATATTATGACTATTCGACCGGTCGAAGCTACACATGAATAAAACATAAATTCTCAATATGCAACTTTTCCAGTCACCAAATGTTCATTCAAAGCTACACAAATGACTACACAAATTGCAGTATAATTTCCATCATTCTGGATCTGGATACTGCCGATGATGTTGTTGGCAGAAAACACCACAGGAGCCATAGATGGCTATTAACGTGGTGGTGGTGGTGTGTGCGCGCTAATTAATTTGATTTAAAAAAAAAAAAAAAAAAGAAAAGAAAAAATTATGTTCCATAGTTCTTTTTGTACTAACTTCATATTGCCTATTATATTCTTAAAAGGGCTCCTCTTGTGGAAGCCTGGTGATATGTGTACAATTAAAAGTTTAAAATCACAGTTCTATTATGTTGACTCTATAAGAACTTGTCAGCCTCCCTGTACCTCCCGATTGCAGTGGAGAATGAGCTAGGTGAGGATAGGTTGATGATGTCATCGGGAAGGCTATTCCATTCCACTACTGTCCTTACGAAGAAGGAGTTTCTGTAGAGATCTGATGATGAGGGTGGTAACATAAAGCATGTGTTGTTGTTGTTTATCTGCCTCTCTATGATGTTCTGTGTGTCATATCCTTTAAAGGTGGTGGGGCGGATTTTCCGTTTGTTCTTGGCAGCAGTAAGGAAGGTGTTGGGAGGGAGAGCAGTAACTAGTCCTCTGGTTATCTTGTAGAGCATGGTCAGCCTGAGTTGTTGGCGACGTATTGCAAGTAGTGGGAGGTGGAGCTCGTGAAGCATCCTGCCAATGCATCCTGGGTCCCGGGATCTGTAGTCTCTCATAATGAACCGTGCAGCCTGGCGTTGGATGCGTTCCAGCTTGTCGATGTCTTGTTGGAGGTAAGGATCCCACACCACTGCGGCATACTCGAGAGTGGATCTAACAAGTGCGATGTAGGCTAGGCGTCGGCACTCTTGTGGACAGTTCCGGAGATTTCGGCGTAGGAAGCCCAGTGTGGATCCAGCTTTCTTGCAGGCGCTTGTGATGTGGTTAGCCCATTTCAGGTCCGCAGAAATTTGGACGCCTAGGTAGGGGGTAGTATCAGTCTGTTGGAGTATAGTGTTTCCAAGGCTATAGAAGTGTTGTGACTTGTGTCTGGTGGAGAGAACGTAGCACTTTTGCGCATTAAATCGCATTCCCCACTGCTTGGCCCATCTCTCTAGGTCTTTGAGGTCTGATTGGAGTGTGATGTGATCCTGGAAGGAGCGGATCTCTCTGTAGAGTAGGCAATCGTCTGCGAAGAGTCGCACTGTTGATTTTACTGTGTCCGGCAGGTCGTTGATGTGGCAGAGGAAGAGTAAAGGACCCATCACTGTGCCTTGGGGGACTCCGGATTCGACAGCTACTTCCTCTGATGCCTCTCCATCCAGGACCACTCTCATCTGGCGCTTGGTCAGGAAGTTTGTGAGCCAGGTGTGGATGGTGCCTCGTATGCCGTAATGATCCAGCTTGTGTAGTAATTTGTTGTGTGGCACAGTGTCAAATGCCTTGCTGAAATCCAGGATGATGATGTCGGTCTGATGGCCTTTGTCATGTGAGGAGAGAATGTCTTGCATAGTAGTGAGTAGTTGGGTTTCGCAAGAGTGGCCTGTTCTGAATCCGTGGTTTCTACTGGTGAGGATGGTGTGTTTTTCGAAGTGGGTATGTAGATGTCGACAGATGATGTGTTCCAATAGCTTACATGCAACGGATGTTAAAGATACTGGTCTGTAATTTTCTGCTTTGTTTCTATCGCCTTTCTTGAATATTGAGGAGACGTTCGCTGTTAGCCAGTCTGCGGGGAGCTGTCCAGTCTCTAGTGAGGTGTTGTAGATGGCTGCTAATCCTGGGGCAACAGTTTCGGCACAGTTTTTGAGAATTTGATTAGGGATGTTGTCTGGTCCTGTAGCTTTGTTGGGGTTCAAGTCTTTGAGTAGTTTAACGACGCCTTCTGTAGTAACCGTTAGTTTCTCTACAGCGGGGAAGGGGGTGCCCTTCATCTCTGGCAATGGTGTGTCCTCTCTTTTTGTAAAGACCGACTGGAATTGTTGAAGCAATATCTTTGCCTTGGAAGAACTATCACTATGGAGAGATCCTTCATTGAAGAGCGGGGCAACTCCTGTGTTGTCTTGTCGCCTTGTCTTGACATAGCGCCAAAAGGGTTTGCAGTTGTTGTCTCTTAGCCCGTCCTCAATGCTGGTGTTAATGTGGCGCCATTCTGCTTGCCTCATTTTCCTCCTGCATTCCTTCTGATGGAATCTAAAGTTGGTCCAGTTGCCGGTCTTCTTGGCTTGGTTGTATAGTCTCTTTTTATGCTTTAACAGTCTCTTAAGTTTGTAGTTGACCCAGGGTAATGTAAAGTTGATTCGTCGAAGGCTGGTAGGTATGAAGCGTTCAGCTGCTGCTATCAAGTTAAGTTTGAAATGTGTCCACATGTCTTCAACGGGAGTTCCTTCCTTTCTCATTGTCATGATGTTGTCTGATAATTGCAAGATTTCAGAGTTCAGGTGGTTCCAGTCTGCTTTAGAATAGTTGTATCGCTTGCGGGGCTTCTCTTTGATGCGGTTAGGGTAGAGGTCAAAGTCTGTAACCACAATGCTATGATCACTAATGCCTGGGATTGACTTGGAGCTCTTGGTGAGAGAGGGATTGCTGGTAAAAACTAGGTCTAGGATGTTGTGTTCTCTTGTTGGCTCGTCGTGAACTTGTGTGAGGTGTGCTGATGAGGTGATGTCGACTAGCGACTCCTGGATCACCCGATCTGGCGCTCCAGGGGCAACTGTACCATTGTTCCACTCTACATTAGGGCAGTTGAAGTCGCCGGTAAGAATAATCTGTTTTTGTCCTCTATTATTTATTTTTCGTAGTGACTTATCTAGCTCATTCAGGTCTGTCTGGTTTCGGTGAGCCATGTAAAAACAGCCTATCGTTATTTTTCAGATCTAAACTGCTGTTCAATAGATTAGTTCTGGGTTCTAAATGTACCGTATAATAGGCCTACTCCTACATCACACAGAAATAAAGAAAGTTATTTTGTAGCAGAATTACGGCAGTTCCACTTCATCGTTTGCTCGAATAGTATCCACTGTAACATTTCTGTATGTTTATAAAAAGATAAAGTCAAAATAAAGTCAGAATGAAGAATTTTCCCTCACCTTAGGCTTGGAGCTCATTCCTGAAGTGGGTTGCTAAATCTTGGCAGACACAGCAAGGGCGGAAACAAGGATAACTTCTGCTACGAATTTGTATTTTGAATAAAGGCTATTTTTCTGCACATTCTTCAATAAAAAGTTTCAGGGAGTATGATAATAAATAGTTGTAGAAAAATTAATAATAAGAGTTTGTATAAAAATAAGCTCTGGCCAGTCCAGGGCTTACAATATTGTATAATCATGTTTGTATTCTATTTTGTTTTTGTAAACGTGAGTTCGATAAATTAGAGTAACTATAGCCTTAGCGTCCCCTGCGTGGGATGTCTTTATTATAAAGTGACCGGTTGGTAGATTGCCTTCAGTGTTACCACTATGGTTGTTTCAGCAGATCTTTTTTGCGGATCAGGGGTGAGTCCTCTTTCACTTCTCTGGTCCTGATTTGGCTCGGAAGAGTCCGCTGGACCTAAAGCAATAACCATGCAATGTAATGTAATGTGTGTGTGTGCGTGCATGTGTGTGTGTGTGTGTGTGTGAGAGAGAGATAGTGTCATTGTCGATGTTAGATAACATCATCATTTATTTTGAGTTTAGTGTTGATGTTACCATTTTATTGCTTGAGATTTTATATGCAGATGGACACTGCACCAAGAATTTTCTTGCAGTTGTTTGTGGTGACAATAAAGATTCTGTATTCTGCATAAACAATGACTAACTAATGTTGATGTTAATGTGGTTTTTATGGTTTCAGTATTATGTACATTCTTGTTTTTTCTTTTCCTGTGGTGTGAAATAGATTTCAAATGTTATATGAACAAAAGGAAATAAAAAAATTGAAATTTACTGACATGCTTGAATATTTTGTTTTTGTGGGTGATGGAGTTGATTTTAACAGTGAGGAAAGTGAAGATGAGGATGGATGATAAATTTGTTGACAGTGATGATGATGATCATCATAATGATGATTGTAATTTCATCCAGAGGTAAGTGTGCCAATGTCAAAGTAAGCAAATTCACACTTTAAAAAATATGCAAATTCACATTAATACAATAATAGTAATATAATTATTATGATTATTATTAACAATAATAGGGAATGGAAAGAAGACCTGCACCTTATAATAAAACAATGTAATCAAATCATGCATGCATCCAAAACGTAAGTTATACCAAAAGCACGAGTTAAGTGCAACATGAGGTCATTTACTAAATATAGTATCAATTTTAGACTAATCCAGTGTGAGGGGTGAGCGGGTCAATCCAAAATTAGGGGTGTCGGGCTGGAAAACGGCTACGGTCTTTTTTGAAAAGTTGCCTGCAAAATTGAAATTTTTCCCTTTTGCACTGATTTGTCCGGTAACTGGAACAAGGTTACAGGTTTGACCGTCAACAGACCTTGAAAAGAGCTCACTTATTATTTGAGCAGAAATCCCGTGTTTTTCGTTAATTTCTTCTGCATGTTTATTTATATTCCTCCCTCTCTTTCCTCATCCACCCTCTGAACTGATTTTTTTTAAAAATATACCTCCCCCACATTCCTCCTTCCCCCCATCTCTGTTCAGCCAACAACGATCACACACCTCCCCATAGTCCACCCTTACCATTGTGGTTGACATTAATGTGTTGTCTGCTTTCGGGACTTTATGAGAGGGAGCTGGGAAGCTAGAGTAGGGCACCAGGAGGGGGGAAGGGGGGTATGTTAGAGAGAGTTGTGCTTTTTGGACTCTGAAACAGCTCATGACGTTAAACATAGAACGTTGAATAGAAAAATTCGATCAAATATATATCTTCTTCGCAGAGGATTTAGCGACATCCCTTTTCTCTGGGACAGCTTCGTGAGACAACATTACCTGAAACCCAACGTTGATCATAAAAATAGGATAAAACATACATCTAACAAAGAGCTGGCCACTTTGTGAGGGCTGTTCCCTGTCTTATAAACGGAAATATTTGGCAGGCCTGACAAAGCAGCGTCATACAGATCCAATAACCAATGTTACACTTGAAATTAGGCAAATCCTTCTCTGCTGTTATTTGGTAACATTGCATGCGTACACTCAAGCCCAAAACAGATCTTTTACTTGTCCAATATGCAGCAATCTAGAATAGAATAAAATAAATAATCAGTACAACTTATGTTAATCTGCAACAAGAAATGAACTTGAAGTGAACACTAGGGACTTTATTGCTGTCAGAGCGCATGCCATATACGTGCTGCACGTGCTGAGTAGATTAATTGCCTATAATTAGCAAAGAATTGGCGGACCCTTGTTGTTAGGTAAGGTTTAACGTCCCCGAACACATGAGCGTATAGAAGACTTGGAAAGTAGCGGGCTCTATCTATAAGCCTGTGTATAAAGAGACATACTACTGCTACCGCTACGCTATCGGGGACCCACTAATTCTTTGCTATGGTGTCTCAATTCTACTTGGGTAATGCCCCTTTGCCTAATTCGCGCGGTTGGCGACGAGGCTCTTGCCAAATTAAAGGCCACCGGCTGGAGGATGGCTGATTCGTTGCAGGCCTTGATAGGCCCGGTAGATAGGGTCCGTCCTTTGGGCGAGGGCTTTTTGGCTGGGTGCGTTTCCCGTTCCCAGCAGCAGAAATTGCTTGCGATTCGGGTCATTGAACAGATCGCGGTGGCCTGTTCGGTGCCAACTCCGTCCGTTGAAGGTGTCGTGCGCGATATACCTATTTTTGTCACGGAGGACGACATATTGTCCAGATGCCAGGGGTCGGTTGCCACTGATGGCACCGTCCAACCCTGTGCCGTAAAGAAGGTCACGCGTCTGGCCCGCGCCGACGGGAGGCCCTCCACCTCGATCAGGATCTCGGTTGAGGAGTCCTCACTGCCCACTACCCTCCTGATAAACAAGCGCGAGTATGCGGTGCGCCCGTATGCTGCTGCGGTGGTCCGCTGCAACCATTGTCATAAATTTGGACACACTAGGAAGTTTTGTAAATCCCAGCTTACCTGTCCCTCTTGTGGCCGTCTCGGCCACTCCGGGGCTCAGTGTAAAGTCGAAAAAAGATCTTGCCCCAATTGCAGGGGTGATCATTCTGCTACAAACAACAACTGTCCTGCCCTGAGGGAGCGCATTTGTGCGAACCGTCTCAGGGCAGCTACCTATATGCCTCGTGCTCAGGCCCTGGGCCTAGCGCGTCAACAGATTGCGGCGGGCCCCGCGCGGCCGGCGGGCGCAACCCGATTCGCTTGGGGAACTCCGTCGGTTGCCTTCTCTGGTCCTGGTGACACTGCCTCTGCCCCTCCCTCATTGGGAGGGAAGTCTCCTGATCTGCCATCTTCTTCCGCCCGGGCGGCCGCTGCCGGGCCACGGCCTGAGGCGCTGCCTAGCAATGCTTCTCGTGGCGACTTGGGGGCCGCAGTCTCTCGACTTGAGTCGCTGGTATCCAGCCTCGCTCAGACAGTTGCAGGATTGGTGGACCTGGTCCATAACCTGACTTCTCGGTCCTTGTTGACTGTGGGCCCCCCTTCTTCTGAAGTCGAGGTGGGCAGTCAGACAGAGGCCGGAGACCTTACTCCGCCCGTTAACCCCGTGTGTGATGGAATGACACAGACCCCTCCGAGCGCGGATCCTCCGGTTGATCGGGTGGCGGTTGCCGGTTTTACCAGACGTTGTAGTCTCCCTGCTTCGGACTTTGTCAAGCGGGTTAGACAGTATATGGTCAATTACGCCCGTGGCATGGATCCCGTGCTGGCCGAGGCTGTAAGAGATAAGTGGGGGCCGGGAGTTTCGGTCCTGACCGAGTTGATCAATGAACGCTCCCTCAGGGATATGGGGGTATTCGTTTGTGATTGGATCCCTCCGGTGAATGATCCAAAGGGCAGCAAACCCGGCAACCTAAGGCACTAGTTGCCTACTTTTTGTATGCCCGGTTTTTGTCGTTTTTAACGTTTAAATTTTCTTATCAATTTTCATTTTTATTTATTCTTGTTTCTCGGCTTAATATGTACATACTTTTATAATAAAGTCTTATGACAAACATTGCTTTTAACACTTTTTAACTGTACATTATCATTTTTATAGTCACAGACCTGATCCTGTTAATTTACTGCCTGACAGACCTGGTCTGTTTTCACATAAAAATTTTAGTAAAGGTTTTTTGGTCTGCTTCCCATGGCACGGCTTCCCTTCCCTTCCTGGCCTCCTGTTCCAGCCCTGGCACCCTTCTCCTCTCAGCCAAGTTTTTTACGCCTACCTGACTCATTCTACTTTACTTACTGGACGTCGTAGCTGCGCTTCGCGCTCCTCTTCATCTTGAACTTTACTGCAACAACGACTTCTTAACATATCTGGACTTCTTAAAGACTAGTCCCCTATACACTCATGTGTCCGGGGACGTAAATCTACATAACGAACGAACGAACGATGTTATGCATCTAGTCGTACCTGTCAATCAGAGGGGCCGGGTAGCTCAGTTGGTTCGAATCCCGGATTGGCCGATGTGTGACCATATTATTTTCCCCTTACCATCAACTGGTTCGCTGGTGTCAGAATAATGTGACCAGTAGTCGCCTATACGCTTCGGTGTCGTGTGACTATAATCTACAGTTACCTGTCAATTTATCCCTCTCCCAAATGCCTTCCCTTCTTCAGGTTGATGTATATTATAAATTATTCTTGATTTTCTTACGACATTATATCTTATTAACGGCGTTTTTTTATCCTTCCCTTACCCAAATGCTTTTCTCCACTTAGGTCGCTACATACTCGGTATGCACTCCGACCTCTTAATAATTATAAAATAGTATAATTTATAAATTTTACTTGAATGCAAGAACTACGACTGTATTGGTATCTTATTCATGTGATTGTATGAATGTGGAAGGAGTTTTCACCCAGAACTCTCTGGAGGTATGGATGTTTATGGCAACCCGGCTTGACCGGAGGGTTGAATGTGGTCCGTCACATACCCAATTGTTATTCCCCCCTGGTTGTTGAAATCCGGCCTTGCGGAGTTCTTTAAAAAAAAACTTTTAAAGTATTACGTTATTTTAACTTAACTTTTCTATGCCCTGGTTGATTGTACATTTCTACTAAATGTTCTTAACGTTTATACTATGCCCTGGTTGATTGTACATTTCTACTAAATGTTCTTAACGTTTATACTATGCCCTGGTTGATTGTACATTTCTACTAAATGTTCTTAACGTTTATACTATGCCCTGGTTGATTGTACATTTCTACTAAATGTTCTTAACGTTTATACTATGCCCTGGTTGATTGTACATTTCTACTCAATGTTCTTAACGTTTATACTATGCCCTGGTTGATTGTACATTTTTACTAAATGTTCTTAACGTTTATACTATGCCCTGGTTGATTGTACATTTATACTAAATGTTCTTAACGTTTATTTCTATGCCCTGGTTGATTGTACATTTATACTAAATGTTCTTAACGTTTATTTCTATGCCCTGGTTGATTGTACATTTATACTAAATGTTCTTAACGTTTATACTATGCCCTGGTTGATTGTACATTTATACTAAATGTTCTTAACGTTTATACTATGCCCTGGTTGATTGTACATTTATACTAAATGTTCTTAACGTTTATTTCGCCAAACTCGTCTTAAACATATTACTCTAAACTTGGGGTGCAAGTTTTTTTTTTCCCCAACCATCCCAATTTAATGTTTTACATTCATGTACATATTACTATTGTACATTTTATGGACCCATTAGTGTCTAGTTAGTATTAATTTTCTTATACCTAAGTTATCATCTCATTGCTCTTTTTGATTTTGTATGAATCAACTGTATTATCTCCCCTAGTTGACCTTAATCTGACTTTTAATTGGTCCTAAAAGGCCGGTCAGCAGATATTTTTAACTTATCTTAAATTCACTTTTAACTGTAATTTTTACGTCCCCTATATGCCTAGGTGTCCGGGGACACTAATGTACTTAACACACAAAACAACAACAGCGACTTATTTCTATCTTGGGACAGTAATCTAACCACGCAACGTTCAGTTCAGGTAGATTAACGTCCCCGGATACATCAGCGTATAGGGGACTTGGATGTAAGAAGTCCAGTTGTGATAAGAAGTCATTATGGCAAGGGAAAATCAAGTGAAGAGGAGCGCAGAGCGCAGCTACGACATCCAGAGGAGGGAAATGTTGAAACGGAAGGGCACGGCAAACAAGGACTGGGAGGAACAAGGGTGCCAAAGGACCGCCGAAGGTAGGCCGGGATGGGTCGGAAGAGTCAGGGAGGGCAGCGGTGGACGTATATTTAGTAAATATAAAATAACAAGGAGAGGAAGTATTTTATATGGAACAGACCAGGTCTGTCAAGCTATGGCGTAACAGAATCGGGTCTACAATATAAAAAAGGCAAAAAAACTTTTATTTCCTACTGGTAAAAAAAAAAAAGATAAAAATTTTAACATAGGATTGGGTTAAAAGCTCAAAGCTGGTCATAAAAGACTTTTATTGTTAAAAACGGTCAAAAGTTAATTTTAAAGAACTTTATTGTTAAAATCATATGTACAACTTATTATTCAATGCCTCAACCGATAACGGAGATTAGATAAAAGATGTGAAATATAAAAAAGTCAAATACTGGGACCGGTGTTCCGAGTATAGGCAACTAGTGCCTACGATGATCAGGCTTGCCACCCTTAGGCACGGCCATAGGGGGTATCGCCTCACATATGATCACCCCCATGGTTCTGAGGGACACGCAACACATTATCTTCGTCCCCTATAGGTACGCATAATGTGTCCGGGGACGTAAATTTTACTAAAAAAAAAAGAAAAAAAAAAGAAAAAAAAAGAGACTTATTTCTCTATATCTATGTTTGCATTTACGGACACACACACGCGCGCGCAGCACACACCTCCCACTCCCCCTTCAAAATAATTATAAATTAAGTAAGAACAAAAGTAGTTTATAAAAAAAAGAAAAAAAGGTAAGCTTAAATTTGCAAGAAATAGTAGGCTAGAAGAAACTGACAGGGTAAGATAAGAATTTTATTTTGCAAGGCTAAAAGAGTAAGCTCTGGGTGCGCAGTTTTACATCTTGCCCTTTGGGGCTTACAACAGTAACTATTAAATACAACAAATTAATGTTATAACATTAACATAATACAACACTAACAAACGAGAGAGAGAGAGAGAGAGAGAGAGAGAGAGAGAGAGAGAGAGAGAGAGAGAGAGAGAGAGAGAAAGGTGGAGGAAACAGTAGACACAGAAGGGAAAACGTCGGGTGGAATAATATGAAAGCTTTTCTGGGTTTTGGTTAAAATCGGAATTTCTTGTTGGTTCCACCCACAGGCGTATTAACCAAGAATGGACCTTCGGCAAGAATTTGTATCTATCATATCAATGATACGTTCTACTGCGCTACCTGTCCGCTATCGGGGATCCACAACATACTTGCCGATGGTCTAATTCTTATTGGTTAATGCGCTTGTGTCTCTATCAAGCGCTGAGAGAGCGAGAGGGGGGGGGGGGAGGGGGGGGGGGAGGGGGGGGGAGAGAGAGAGACACACACACACACAGAGACAGAGAGAGAGAGAAAGAGACAGATAGTGAGAGAAAGAGAGGGAGACAGAGATTCAAATAATGGGTTTGCAAGGAGAGAGAGTGAGAGAGAGAGAGAGAGAGAGAGAAGAAGAGAGCGAGATTAGAATAAGATAAAATAGAACCGGCTCTGTGGGTTCGGGCAAATAGAATAGACCCAACGTTTCCCGGCGTGTCGTAAGAGGCGACTAACAGGGGTGATGTTAGCACGGCATCACTGGGCGAAAGTCTTCTACACAGAAGTCACCGGCCAGGGCGGAGGAACCTCACGTTACTACAGGTTCAACGACCACGTGCTCAGGGCCAAGGCGAGCCACACTGTATTCGTGGATTTCGGCTGTGGCCAACAGCCTGGAGAGGATTGGGCCCTGCCAGGTCTTTTTTGCCCAAGACACAACACATGATGAGGCTATCCACTAATTCCATGCCGGATCGGTCGTCGCCCGGCTACACAAGGACCGCGCCTTCCGTTGGCCACCAGGACGGAGGTGAAAAGTATGCTACTGATGGACAAACTAGCAAGATCCGCACGAGAAACAACATCGTCATAGGAACCTGGAATGTCAGGACCCTAACTGCGGAAGGAAAATTAGAAGAACTGGCCCACGAGCTGGACCACTATCGATGGAACGTTCTAGGTATCAGCGAACTGCGCTGGAAAGGCCTAGGTGAAACAACGACTGACAAAGGCCACAAGCTCTATTTCAGCGGTAGAGATGACAGGCACGAACACGGCGTTGGATTCTTGGTCCACAAGAACATTCTAGCCACTGTCATGGGTTGCCGCCCAGTCTCCAGTAGACTCATTACCATCCGTCTGAGAGCAACCCCTTTCAACATTACCATCATCCAGGCCTATGCCCCAACATCAGACTATGAAGACAGCGAAGTGGAGGATTTTTATGAAAATATACAGGCGGTCCTTGACCAAGTGCCGAAGAAGGACATAGTCATAGTGCAAGGCCACTGGAATGCCAAGGTTGGCCAAGATGCGCACCACAACTGGGGAGACACATGCGGACCCCACTGCAACAACGAGACAAATGACAGGGGTCTGAGGCTATTGGAGTTTGCCAGATACAACAATCTGGTACTGGCAAACACGCTTGGTCTCCACAAAAAATCCAGACGATGGACATGGCACAGTCCCGGCGGGGAACATCACAACCAGATCGACTACATCATGGTCAAGAAACGCTTCAGATCAAGCATCAACATTGGCAGGACACGCACTTTTCCAGGAGCAGACATTGGAAGTGACCACGATCTCGTGATGATGTCTTTCCGGCTCCATTTGAAGAGAGTAAATACAGCAAAGTGCACTAGGCTGAAGTTCGACCTGGACAAACTGCAAGACCCGGAGGTGGCAAAAATATTTCAGGCCACAATTGGAGGGAAATTTGCACCACTGCTTATTTTGGGGGCAGGCGAAGTAGATGTCAACACCATGACCAATACCTTCAACTCAGCTGTAACAGATGCCGCCACTGAGATCCTTGGCAAGCACCGACCAAAGAAGAAGCCGTGGATCACACCTGAACTTTTGGATCTGTGTGATAAACGAAGAGAGTTAAAAAAGAAAAAGAACACCTCACAGGGAGCTGATGTCTACCGAAAAATCAACAATGACATCCGAAAAGGCATGCGCACAGCAAAGGAGAACTGGATAGAAGATCAATGCCAGGAAATAGAGAACAATCTGAACAAGAACAACAGCAAGAAGGCCTACCAGACTGTGAAGCGGCTGACAAGTGTTAAACAGCCCAAAGTCTCCACTATCCAAAGCAAGTCTGGCATTTGCCTTACAGAAGAACAAGAAGTCTTGGACAGATGGACAGAGTACTGCTCTGACCTTTACAACCATACACCAAATGGAGACCCATCAGTTCTAGCATGTCCCGAGAGCAGAGAAGAAGAAGAAATCCTCCCAATTCTCCGGGAAGAAGTTGAGGCAGCAGTGCAATCGCTGAAGAAAGGGAAGTCAGCGGGAGTGGACAACATACCAGCGGAACTGCTACAAGCAGGAGGAGAAGCGATGACTGATGCTCTCACCATTATCTGCAACAAGATCTGGCAGAGTGGGGAATGGCCTACACCATGGACCCAGTCGCTTGTCATCACTCTTCCCAAAAAAGGTAACCTTCAGGAGTGTGAAAATTACCGCACCATCAGCCTCATCAGCCATCCCAGCAAGGTCCTCCTGAAAATAATACTCAACAGGTTGAAACCACAAGCTGAACAAATCATAGCTGAAGAACAAGCAGGATTCATGGCAGGGCGAAGTACCACTGAACAGATTTTCAACCTCAGAATAATCTGTGAGAAATACCTACAGCACCAACAACATCTATATCATGTGTTCATAGACTTCAAGAAGGCATTTGACCGAGTCTGGCATGCAGCTCTATGGGCAACCATGAAAGTGTACAACATCAGCCCTAAAATTATAGAAGTCATCAAAAGCCTGTATGACAAGGCTACCAGTGCAGTCCTCCATAACAGCGTCATCGGGAACTGGTTCAGAACAACAATCGGTGTGCGTCAAGGATGCCTACTCTCCCCAACACTCTTCAACATCTTCCTAGAGCGCATCATGTCAGATGCTCTTGCAGATCACGAAGGCACAGTCAGCATAGGGGGCAGAGCAATCTCCAATCTTCGTTTTGCGGATGATATTGATGGATTGGCTGGAGAGGAACAAGAACCTGAACAGCTTGTACAGAGGCTTGACACCACCTCCAGAGCTTATGGAATGGAAATAAGTGCGGAGAAGACCAAAATGATGACCAACAACACCAATGGCATCAACACGGACATCAAAGTACAAGGCCAATCCCTCAACACAGTGCACAGCTTCAAATATTTAGGAGCCATTGTGTCAGACAATGGGTCTCGACAGGAAGTCCTCTCCAGGATCGCACAAACAACTGCTGCCCTGACAAGGTTGAAGCCCATTTGGAAAGACAGAACCATCAGTCTACATTCCAAAGTAAGACTGCTGCGCTCTCTGGTCATCTCCATCTTCCTATATGCTTGCGAAGCATGGACCCTCACAGCAGATCTCCAACGAAGAATACAAAGCATGGAGATGAGGTGCTACAGAAGACTTCTGTGCATTTCCTATACCCAACACATCACCAACGTTGAAGTCCGACAGACCATCACACAAGCCATTGGACAACACGATGACCTGCTCACAGTGGTGAAGAAACGGAAACTCCGATGGTATGGCCACGTCACCAGATCATCAGGCCTTGCAAAGACCATTCTGCAAGGCACAGTGCAAGGAGGTAGAAGAAGGGGGAGACCGAAAAAGAGGTGGGAGGACAACATTCGAGAATGGACTGGTTTGACACTGAGCGAAGCCATGAGGGCTGCTGAGGACAGAGAAAGATGGAGTATGCTGGTTAAGCGATCATCTGTGGTGCCCCTACGACCTTCGGGTTATGGGACAGGATAGGATAGAACCGGATAAGGTTTTGCAAGTGGTGTGAGAGTGTTTGTAGCTGCTCAAGACGCAGGCCAATACAGGATCTAACTCAAGCCGCCAGAGGCGCCCACCTGCAACTTTCGTGCGCATAGTCTGACACCCAGACTACTGAGCCTCATCCTGTGCAACGGGGATGGGGAGAAAGGACCTAGTGCGTGCTGGGTGTTTGTGTGCAGCCGGCGCTCAACCCTCTAGGATATGAGCGTCTGAATCTGTAAAGGAATGCGTGTGTGCACTGACTAGACCACGGTGTATACTCTCATCCGAAGAAGTAATACTTGCAGGGGAAACAGTTGTACAACTTGTATAAATTAATTATTGTTAGATGTAACAAATGTTATGTTACATTAAAAAAAAAAATTGTATGGTGAATTCTCAGATTTTATTAACTTATTATTATCTAATATGCCATTTAGTATTTTAAAATTAATATTTTTTATTATGCATGTGAAGTGTATTGTTTACGATGTTCCCTTGTATGCTTTTGCGAGTACGGTTGGTGTGAATGCTTGCATACTTTGTTTTTATTGTTCATATGTCTGTTCTGATCTGTGTACTATCTTATCATATATCCTGAGCGGTGACCCCAGCCATGAGCGGGGGTACCTCCCTGTACAAGCCTACTTTATTATTATTATTAAATAATATTGTTTGGAATTGTGTACATTTTCTTGTGACAATAATAAGATGAAATTAGAACTTAAAAAAAAAAAATCTTCAGAAGCCTACAAGTAAAATCATAATGACAAAGCCCCAGGCCAGAAGACACTAAGACTTATAAACATGATAGAACGACTTGCCAAGGCAGAAAGTGACAGGTCCCAGAAAATATAGTAAGTCGAGGAACTGTATCGTTAAGATGAGTTTCTGACGGCTAGTTGTGTTTTGTTGTTGTTGGTAAAACATTTAGGTGGAACCATTCAATAAATTGGCAGTTTTCAACTGTACTTCTTGACTAGCGCGTTGCTATTTATTAGTCTATCCAGCAAGTCCACTCTAATCAACATTGCTCATGTCTTTGTTTTTCTTCCCTAAATAACCTAATGGAAAATATATTTGATAAGGGAGTAATTGTTCAGACATATTTTGTGACATTTTCAAAATTATATTCATACCAATGCTAAGAAAATTATTTTTAGAAATTGTTTAGGAGATTAGAGAACCATTTTATAATTAAATGCACTCAGTTATCAACATTTTAAAAAAGTATATACAAATAAATTAATAGTGTTTATTACTTTTAATAAATGTAAACAGTCAAAATTACTGAAGCCAAACTTTGTGAAATTTAAATTTTCCCCCAAAAGCATTGCCAAACGCTTCTTCTATGTTCACAAGTTCTTTGAAATTAACATTTTATGTTTTTATTTTTTTGTTATGCTTAGTATGCTCTTGGCACTTGCATTTTTTTAAATTACATTACATTACATTATTATTGCTTTAGGTCCAGCGGACTCTTCCGAGCCAAATCAGGACCAGACAACCCCCGATCCGCATAAAAGATCTGCTGAAACAACCCTAGTGGTAAAACCGAAAGCTCTCCACCAGCCACTCACTTTACAATAAAGACATCCCACGCAGGGGACGGCTGAGGCTTCACCCCAACTTATCGATACCTACCACACACTGACATTTGTAGTTGTGTTGATGATGATATGTACGCTGCACACACACTTCCTTGTGTTTTTATGAGGAAAATAAAGATTGTGATTTGTAAAATGGCCACCTTTATAAGTAACCCAGGTGGAGTCATCAAGTGTGCCACTCTTACCTTGTACACTTTCCAAGATGTTGAAGCAAATGTGATTTGTATATCAACATATTACTGTGCTGAGTTGAAGTCCACTGGCGGCAAAGTACAGTACAGCAACAGTACTAAATAAGTTACTTGGCTGTCCGTTTGCAAAGACAGTAAAATCAACCATTTGCAACATCACTGACATGCAATTGGTGGTCATTTGTACAACATCAACCAAGCACAGCAAACCAAGGTCTGTAAGGCTTTGGCAACAGTATTATTATTGAGACATCAGTAAGAGTTTACAAACAAAAACCAATATTGTCATTTAACAAACAAAGCGATTCAGTTCAAGTTACATATAAAATACAAAATGTTTGAAACGGTGTAAATTTTTTTTTTTTTAAATAAATAATTAAAACTATAAATAAAGCAACACAATTGCCATCTGCGCACTGCATGTAAAGGGCTGTTGAGGTTAAAGATAATGGATTTCTTTATACACACAGATAACAACAATAACCGAACTCACCATCTGCATGTTCATTCTTGAAAACATTATCACAGGAAATCAGTAATGTGTCATGAAAAAACAAAACAGAGAACAACGTCCGTGATATGAAAGTTTATGTTTTTTTAAAAGATTTTGGCCTTGAAAGAATGAATCTAACTAATCTAGTGTTGTTCTGAAGGATACTGTGGCTGCACCGTTTCAAATATTAACCCGTTTGCTGCCTACATCAGTGTCGTTCAGTTCACTCCTCTTCTATTTGCCATACATTAAGGGAGACCATCACGACAGACACGCTCCTATTAACTCCCTTGTAAGTTTCAGCCTTTGTTTTTCTCCACCCTGGCTGTATCAATGTTTGTGTTTATAGCACGCTGGCATCAACTCCTGATGAAGCTATGTACAGACAATCTTTTCACCTACCAGGTTTTAACTCCTGATGAAGCTATGTATAGACAATCTTTTCATCTACCAGGTTTTAACTCCTGATGAAGCTATGTATAGACAATCTTTTCATCTACCAGGTTTTAGCTCCATCAACATTTGGACTGGCCTTCCCTCTTATTCTCCAGAGCAATAATGTACACTGTATATAACATCAATGATCTCAACTGTAGATCATGGTTGTATACTTAAAAAGGACAAATGTTATTATATTTTGATATGTAATACCAAAATTATGAACTTTTATCTTATTAGACCAATGTAATGCAAAATTCTGACAATTATAACATGAGATTTAAATGTAATGTAATGTTATGATTTTGCAATATTAGAGCGTATTTGAAAATACTAGTGGAACATTGCACTCAAAGTTGGATGACATGTTGAAATCAAGTATCACACTACAAACCATTAACAACATTCAACAAGTATTTACACACTGCAAAATATTATGAAATACAAGGACATGAAACTGACAACCAAATAAATTATTTCCAATATTTTTATCAAATAACGAACTCCATAAGAGATGAGCAGTAATAGTAGACATGTGTCAAATAAGGCATAATCTCTTCTTTGCAATGTCAAAGCAAAGCCACAGTAACTTTCAACAAAATAATATACCAAAAAATACAGTAACTTTCAACAAAAATGTCACAAGTAATAATCTCTGTACCTTTCTGCCAAATCTTCACAAGTTATAATCTGAAACTTTTCATCAAATCTTCGTTAAGTGATCATCTCTTAACTTTCTACAAATCTTTGTAAGTGATCACCTCTTAACTTTCCACAAATCTTTGAAAGTGATAATCTCTGTAACTTTCCCCAAATCTTTGTAAGTGATAATCTCTGTAACTTGCCACAAATCTTTGTAAGTGATAATCTCTGTAACTTTCCCCAAATCTTTGTAAGTGATAATCTCTGTAACTTGCCCCAAATCTTTGTAAGTGATAATCTCTGTAACTTTCCACACATCTTTGTAAGTGATGATCTCTTAACTTGCCACAAATCTTTGTAAGTGATGATCTCTTAACTTTCCACAAATCTTTGTAAGTGATAATCTCTGTAACTTTCCACAAATCTTTGTAAGTGATGATCTCTGTAACTTTCCACAAATCTTTGTAAGTGATAATCTCTGTAACTTTCCACAAATCTTTGTAAGTGATAATCTCTGTAACTTTCCACACATCTTTGTAAGTGATAATCTCTGTAACTTTCCACACATCTTTGTAAGTGATAATCTCTTAACTTTCCACAAATCTTTGTAAGTGATAATCTCTGTAACTTTCCACACATCTTTGTAAGTGATAATCTCTGTAACTTTCCACAAATCTTTGTAAGTGATAATCTCTGTAACTTTCCACACATCTTTGTAAGTGATAATCTCTGTAACTTTCCACAAATCTTTGTAAGTAATGATCTCTGTAACTTTCCACAAATCTTTGTAAGTGATGATCTCTGTAACTTTCCACAAATCTTAGTAAGTTAAGTGATAATCTCTGTAACTTGCCACCTAATCTTTGTAAGTGATAATCTCTTAACTTTCCACAAATCTTTGTAAGTGATGATCTCTTAACTTTCCACAAATCTTAGTAAGTTAAGTGATAATCTCTGTAACTTGCCACCTAATCTTTGTAAGTGATAATCTCTTAACTTTCCACAAATCTTTGTAAGTGATGATCTCTTAACTTTCCACAAATCTTAGTAAGTTAAGTGATAATCTCTGTAACTTGCCACCTAATCTTTGTAAGTGATAATCTCTGTAACGGGTAGTCCAACTTCTAGATAATACTGTCATATGCACTACCTGATAAAATTATTCCTCTTGAATTAAAATAAATACAGAATATTTCTCAATTTTTTTGTCAAAGAGGCGCTGTCAACCACAGAATAAAACATTTTGCATTTGTATTAAATACAGCCATTGCTACAAGTATTATGTAACCATAATAATAATAATAATAATAATAATAATAATAATAATAATAATAATAATAATAAAATATTTTGCATTTGTATTAAATATAGCCATTGCTACAAATATTATGTAACAATAATAATAATAAAACATTGTGCAGTTGTATTAAATGTAGCCTTTGATACAAGTATTATGTAATAATAATAATAAAACATTTTGCATTTGTATTAAATATAGCCCTTTTTTAAAAATTTGATTGATTGATTGTTGCTTTAGGTCCAGCGGACTCTTCCGAGCCAAATCAGGACCGGACAACCCCCAATCCGCATAAAAGATCTGCCGAAACAACCCTAGTGGGAAAATTGAATGCCCTCCACCGGCCAGTCACTTTACAATAAAGACATCCCACGCAGGGGACGGCTGAGGCTTTACCCCAACTACTCGAACCCCCGGTTACAAAAACAAAATAGAATACAAACATCATTATAAATCATCAACAAAACACATACATATAAAATGCCTATAGTGATAAATAATAACATCATAGGAAGCCCTAGTGACCACCCGGCAGAAAGCGTCCAACACTCCCAAGCTGATCCAACAGACCTCATACACAAACAAGGAGTCTTGTCCAGGAAGAGTTTTCAAGAAAAAAGGTAGGTCATTGATCTAGCGAAGAAGAAGATAGTATAGCAGAGTCATAGGACAGATCAGGAATGGGAAAGAGCAAATGAGGAAGACAGCGACAGTGGGAATTTAAAGCACTAAATTTCCAGAAAGTTGGGATACTATTTTGCTACACGTATTATGTAATAATAATAATAATAATAATAATAACAATAATAATATTAATAATAATAATAGGCACCTGATCTTATTAAAGAATTTTTTTTTTTAAATTAAAGTGCGCTTAGGTGTACAGAGTTGTTGGCTGATAATATAGTCAGCTTTGCAGAAAGAGGTGGGTTTTAAGAGCACATTTGAAAGGAGAGAAGAATGGCTTTTGCCACAATGAGAGAGGGCTAGGGAGCTTGGTCCAGAGGGATGGACTCTTAGAAGAAAATGCTCGAAGGCCGAGAGACACAAGTTTTGTGCGAGGAATCTGAAAGAGGAGAGGGTCAGAGGCTGAGCGAAGCGTATGTGATTGAGTTGAAGAAGGTCAGAGGCTGAGCGAAGCGTGTGTGATTGAGTTGAAGAAGGTCAGAGAGGTATAACAGTTAAGAATTGTTGACAGCTTTGTAATTTAAAAAAAAAAAAAAAAGGATCTTAAAAAAAGAAAAAAAGAAACAAACAAAAAAACACCACACTTTGTATGAAATAAAACAGATTAAAAAATTATATCAAAAAGAAATAAACATCATCCAGTAAATGAATCAAAATGGTCTCCGCCTATCAAAAAAACAACAACAAATTTGGTAACTTTTAGTAATGGTCAGGAACCAAGACAACTTCCAAAACTAGCAGTTTGAAAATGGTCAGAAAGGTAGGATGAAAACCACAGCAGAGCAGTGTCAGAAACTCCAAAACAATGTTGAAGATATCGGAGCAGAATGGATTGATCAATAGTGTCGAAAGCAGCAGAAAGATCAAGAATAGTGAGAAGGGAAATTTTAGAAATACATAATGCAGTACAATCAAGTATTTCCAGCCATTACTGCTGTAGTCTTTGGTAAATCTCTGTGTCTATCTAACTGCTGTATATGCTGTTCAAAACCTACATGACATCATGGTGTGAACCCTCAGTCCCGTAAGTTATAAGGACTGATTCAGGTTATATAGCATAACAAAACGGTTAGTTAGTCATTGTTTATAGGGTCCAGCGGACTGCAAAGAGCGGACTCAGGACTAACAAAACGGTTAATCCACTTTGGCAACAGCTATCAAAATAATGTATTTTCTGTGTTGAAAATCCAATCACAAAAGTCAAATAAAATAATGTATTTTCTGTGTTGAAAATCCAATCACAAGCACCAAATAAACTAATTTATTTTCTGTGTTGAAAATCCAACCACAAGCATCAAATAAAATAATATATTTTCTGTGTTGAAAATCTAATCACAAGGATTAAATAAAATAATGTATTTTATGCGCCTTCTATCTGCTGACCGTCATTTCAAGACAGATAAATGCAAGAGGAAGACAAATAATACTGTTGTCTTGATTCTCACCTTATTGTACTATCTTACCAAATCCAATCCCCCTCATCTACAATCTTACATAATCTAATCTCCATCATCTAATCTAATTTAATCTAAACTAGCCATCCATCTAATTAAATCAATCTGTATATATCAGTATATATATACTGTGCACTATTAGTACAAATATATTATCTACCTTTCCGTATGCATGTACCATCTACCTATCTGCATTATGGAACAGCTATCAATCAGTACCATGTACCATCTACCTATCAGTACAATGGAACAGCTATCAATCAGTACCATATACCATCTACCTATCAGTACAATGGAACAGCTATCAATCAGTACCATGTACCATCTACCTATCAGTACAATGAAACAGCTATCCTATCTATCAGTACCATGTACCATCTACCTATCAGCACAATGGAACAGCTATCAATCAGTACCATGTACCATCTGCCTATCAGTACAATGAAACAGCTATCCTATCTATCAGTACCATGTACCATCTGCCCATCAGTACAATGGAACAGCTATCAATCAGTACCATGTACCATCTACCTATCAGTACAATGGAACAGCTATCTATCAGTACCATGTACCATGACTTTCAGGTTGTAAAGTACACTGGTAAATTGCCACAGCATACAAATTTAATTAACTTTAAAAAAAAATTCCAAGTGAACGATGAGCTAAGTTAGTCGTTGATGAGCGCCACACCCCCTTGTGACAAGATTGATGACTGTGCCACAGTCACAAACAAACTGACAAGATTGATGACTGTGCCACAGTCACAAACAAACTGACAAGATTGATGACTGTGCCACAGTCACAAACAGACAAGATTGATGACTGTGCCACAGTCACAAAATGACAAGATTGATGACTGTGCCACACTCACAAACAAACTGACAAGATTGATGACTGTGCCACAGTCACAAACAAACTGACAAGATTGATGACTGTGCCACAGTCACAAACTTGAGAAAGCGTCAACTACAGTGGACGATAATCAGCAGGGATTGCAGATACAAATTTAGGTTAGCATTATGTCAGTTAACAACTACCAATAGTAAGATTATAGCCTGGGAAAAATGCGTTAACTACAAAATCTTGTTACACCCAGAGGAAGAGAAGCATCATCAAAAAAGCTTAAATAAACAAATCAGCCTTCATCCTTCATTTCAAACTTAAAACAAAGGCATAAGAAACACAGATATCGTGGAGTAAAACCTATTCGTCAGCAAAAACTGCTCCAACAACATCATCAACATTAACATCAACAACACCTGCAAACTGTGCATAAAAAAAAAATAAAAATCTGAACAGCCTGGTATTATTCATGTTACATTGTTGACTATAATGTATTGTTGCGCAATATTCTAAATAAAGGGAAAGAACTCTTTCTCTGTGTTACTGCCGTGGTGTACAGTAGTGGAAGTAAAGTTATTCTGTCTTTGAGTAATCCTTACTGTGTTAAAGGAAACGTAGCAGTTAATGCACTGGCAACTGGCTGTGTGTGGACATGCACCTTTTTAGCACAATAACAATTGCTGGTACTCATTGTCTATTGACCAGCAGTGGTGTCCACAAGCCAATGCATAATTCTTCCGTGATAAACACCACTATACACTACACTATAAAGGCCACATTTGACAGTCAGTCACACCTAAATCCAGCGTTTCATACACTATGATCAACATGACGTCTGCAGCACTAAGACTGTGGCTGTCAAAACAAAAACTGAGCAACAATATAAAAATTTTCAATGTCCTGGCAAATGCAGAGTACAAGAATTTTTAAAGAAAATATGCTTCCGGATGAACAAAAGATTTTTTTTTTCCATTCCCATGCCCTACAATGATTTGTAAATGTTTAGACGGAGTTGTAAACAAGCCTAGCTGTTAGACCTGTTCCAGCATGAGGATTCCTGTTCCAAGACTGTGTGCCTCTAGAAAGACAGCTGCTGGCGACCTTTCATGGCACTGCTGGGCAATCTCTGTCTCATGCTCTGTTGTGGGGGTGTTACCTCCTCCGCCTGCCCTGACCTGACCGGTGTTTGCTGGAACCAGGCGGTGTCCTGGAAAACAAAGTTTGTCATCATTCCATAGCACAAATTGTAAACATCCTGACGCTCCTGTTGTCCACAGGTGGGTTCCAGTTCCATAAATACACCACCAAGCACTAGGCCCCTTCTGTCCCATCCCCAACGATAGTGCTCTGCTGTTTGAGCTGTCAGATGATGCACTGAAGGTAGAGGCTTGAGTTAGATCATGCATCAGCCTGTGCCTTCAGCTGAAAAAGCACTATATAAGTACCATCAATATTAAATAAGTCAATAATCTTCATTGTAGAAAAAAGCCCCAAAATAACATCTATTATCATTATTATTATTAATATTATCATTATTATTATTCACCCTCACTGCAAAAAAAAGTACACAATGGACACTCCATGTAGATGTCTTTCTTGGTTCCTTTCTTCATAGTTGAAATGTCCCATACAGCAACACTATATTCAATGTTGAAATGTCCCATACAGCAACACTACATTCAATGTTGAAATGTCCCATACAGCAACACTACATTCAATGTTGAAATGTCCCATACAGCAACACTATATTCAATGTTGAAATGTCCCATACAGCAATACTACATTCAATGTTGAAATGTCCCATACATCAACACTAAATCCAATATTAAAATGTCCCATACAGCAACACTACATTCAATGTTGAAATGTCCCATACAGCAACACTACATTCAATGTTGAAATGTCCCATACATAGAACAGCACTCCTGTGCTTCAGTCTTTTCACGACATCCTTTCCTTCTCTCAACTATCATAATATCCATACTGACACACACATACACACAATATAACAATACAATAATAATAATACCAATAATAATAATAAATAAATTAACTAAATAAATAAATCCCGTACCTTACGGACTACAAGACTGTTACAATTTTACAATTCTCAAAGGCGCAAAACAAGTTCGCCTATGTTTAACATTTGAAGCCAATAACAGATGTCTTATGCCTTATTCATAAGGTAGTACTTTTTTTCCCTCCACTTGGTTTATAATGTGACACACCTAACAAAGTCAACATTCATAATAGTTTAAACAACTGGCAAACAGTCCACAGTCAAGCAACTGACATCAACACAAACTGACATTTGAGGAAACGTGATAGATTAGAATCACATCCCTGACTGATTGTGCCTCATTTTGTTGGAGGTTATGCACCTCATGTATGGATGAAATAGAATGTTTATGAAATAGAATGTTTATGAACACTGTACAGGGATTATAGCCTTGTAGTGCCTAAAGAAGAGGGATATGTTACGAAGGGAGGTAACTGACGGTGGGTTCTTGCATGGTGTTGACCTCACACCACTCTTTGAACCCTTGCTGCAGAAGCTGTTTGGCCTTCCTGTCATTGTCTGCATCCTCTGACGGACGTACAAACACTCGCACCAGGCGTTCCTTGAACAGAACCTGGGGCAGCATGGACGACACCTGGACACACACATAACTCAAGTCAGGATATCATTAGTAACAATACAACTAGCTATGTTGGCTACGAGAATTTCTGACCATATGATACATAAGCCTCAACCTGTCTCTGTTAGGTTTAAACTATTTATGTGCTATTTATTTATGTTACTGTCCTATGGTCAGGATGCTTTCTTCTCCGCCAGTGTTTCTACTCTGGACAAACTGCAAATAAAGGAAAGCAAGTTTTTTAGATATGCCTTGTAGACGTTCCAAATAACACCCCACAAGAAGTCATATATAGAGAAGGCGGCTGGGTTGCCTCTGGAAATAAATAGAAAACTCACGGTCAGTCAGTAATTATAAGGGCAAACACGGTCTTAAACTCCACTTCTGAAGAGCTTGACAACAGTTTTGACAACAGGCTTGACCCTGTAAATGCCAAGAATCGACGGCAGGACAGAATCTATAGCCAATTACACAGATGAAATCTGTAATAAGGCGAATGTAAACAGAAACCAAATTGTTCAAGTACCCACATATCCTTTTCCGCCTTGGTTGATGGAACCAGCCAGCATCATCTGCTATCTAGAGCCCTGTGGATTGTCCAAACACCAACGTCAGTTACTGTTAAGTAATATGGCAAAAACAAGAATAAACTCTGATTTTGGCTCCACCCGCCAGATCTATACGGATGGGTCTAAACTTGATGACGGCCATGTTTGGTGCGGCTTCCATATACCCATGCTAAACGTGACAAAACAGTACCATCTTAACAACAGTACATTAATATACTCCGCAGAACTGTACGCCATCCATATGGCAATAACTTATGTTACCGATCTAACTCATAGCATATCCAATGTGGTAATTCTGTCAGATTCTAAGTCTGGCCTCCAAGCCCAGCCCTGCCCTGCCCACACATTCATTCTAAACATCCGGCTTCATACAAAATAAATCAGACACTTGCTAACGAATAAGAGACTAGCGAGGGAGGGAGGGAGGAGGGGAGAGCCAAGAAGGGGTGATAGGGTGGGTGGTGGCGGTGGTCTGATTCCAAAAAAAAAAAAGGAGGATTGACGACGATGATGATGGGAACCAAGATCATAAACATTTAACCCTTTAACACGCGAAGCGACCTAGAGCGACCGAAATTTTTGCTTTGTGCTGGTTTATGGAGCGACCGTCAGCGGCCGATAATGACGTGGTCTGCTCAGAGGCTGCCATGTGGAAATCTATAGCAAACGTGCGAGACTCTCGCACACGTGATCATGATTTCTGCGGTTTTCGGCGGAGTTTTCACTGCATTTTTAGAGTGTGTAGACCGCACACAATGAATTTTAAAAGTTTGATTAAAGTTTGAAGTTTGAGAGGTGGAAAATTATGGCGTAGAAAATGACCCATTTGAAGGATTTTAGGAGGCTGATTTGGTACAGGTTAATGATGGAGAGGAAAGTGATTTGGACTTTCACTTTGACGATCTGTTTCCGTTGGATTTGAATAACAGCAGCGATGAGCAATCGGTGCTTTATTATTTGTGGCAGTGATCGTATTACTGCATGTTATGCTTGATTTATTAATAATGATGAGTGGAACATAATTTTGGGTGGTGCATTTTAAATTAATTTTTGTATGTGCATGGTGTAGCATTTTGACAGATTTACTTGCCTTGACCTAGGAAATAGAAGCAGATAAGGCTTAGGCTCCTGTGGGGGTTAGAGGGTTAAGGAAGAGATGAGTTTTCTCAAGTTGGATTTGAAAGTAGCTATGTTTGGAGAGCTGCGAAGAGAGAGGGGAAGAGAGTTCCAAGTTGAAGGGCCAAGCATTTAGAAATATCGACAGTCAACAGAGGAGAGTTTGTAGCGGGGTATGTGAGGCATGAGGGTGTCAGAGGAAGAACGAAGATTTCTAGAAGGCTTATAAAATGGAATGTTCTGGGTGAGGTAGGAAGGGGCTAAGCCATGGATGCATTTGTAACAGAAAATAGCGATTTTGTAGATAATTCTATGAGACATTGGAAGCCAGTGGAGTAAATGTAGAAGGGGAGTGATATGATCAGATTTTTTTCTTTTAGAGAACCAGACGTGCAGCTGAGTTCTGAACACGCTGGAGCAGATACATAGAAGAAGAAGGAAGTCCAGCCAGGAGAGAGTTACAGTAGTCTAAGCGTGACAAAACAAGAGACGAAATGAGTTTGACAGTAGTGTCAGTGGTCAGATGTTTGCGGACAAGGCCTATTCTACGGAGATGAAAGTTGCATGTTTGACAGGTTCTGCGGATGAATTCTGACATGGAGCGGGTGCTGTCCAGAACGACACCAAGGTTTTTGACCGAAGATGACATAGGAAGAATGCTCTGGCCAAGAGTGACAGTGTCTACAGAGGAAGAAGACAGGTTGTGTTTGGTACCTGTGAGTTTCAGTTTTGTTTGCATTGAGTTGGAGCTTGTTGACTGTCATCCAGTTAGAAATGTCTTCAAAGCATTCAGAAGTTTTGGTCAGAATGGATGGAAGGTTTTGAGAGTGTCACTGTTTTTTAGCTGTGTATCATCTGCATAGGAATGGTGGAAAGTGTCATGGTTTTGGATGATGCGAGACAGAGGAGATGTGTAAAGAGCGAAAAGAACAGGGCCTAGAACTGACCCCTGAGGAACACAGAAGACAAGTCTGGAAGGTTCAGAGAGGTGGTTGTTGATGCAGACAGATTGGAAGCGATCAGTTAGGTAAGAGTGGAACTAGCTAAGGGCACTGTCTTTTATTCCAAAAGGGTTCTCGAAATGCTGAAGGAGGATGGAGTTATCCAACACACATGTACATGCAGTCAACCATTGGACTATTCCCACATCATGAAATCTGAGTTTCTAGTTGGTCCAATGGCGTCAGTGTATAGGTTGGCCTGAAACCATGATATAGAAATAAATAGATGTACTCACACAATAAAATATATTTTTTGACACCCCAGACTTTTTTTTTAGGCGGACAATTTCTTTTTTTTTTTTTAGGTGGAAACGCAATTTGATGTAGGTGGAAATGTTTCTTTAGGCGGACAATTCCCATATTTGCAAGGACAGATCTTCATTGGAGACATCGAGTTCTAGTACTTTCTCTACATTAATCACTAAGTGTTAACACTACAAAGTAAGTTCTAGTACTTTCTCTACATTAACCACTAAGTGTTAACATACAAAGTATCAGCACATGATACACATGCAAAGCTGCCAAAGTCCACTTTGTTGCATCTGTGACTCTATTACCAGAGGAAGGTTAGCTTTTAACCAAAACGAGCCTTGGAACTGAACGCTCACCTCCGATGCTTTGACAGCCACGGCCTTGTTCAGATTGTCCTTGGAGAAAAAGCGCAGGTCGTTCAGCGGGTTCTTCTCCTTCTTGCCAAAATCCAGATTGGCTATCTGCACACAATGCACACTAAAGCATGACTGCTGTTGACTGACTGACCTCAGCACCCTGTAGCAGTGATGTCAATGGTGGCCAGGCTTTGTATAACGTTATTCTGTCATTTCTGTAGTTGTCTTTTTACAACATTTCATGGAATGGTTGCTCACCACTGATTCTGGGTAAAATTAGCAATGGGGATGGGTACAATTATTGGAGACTGCTGTGACAAAGTAAACTAGAAGGGCAAAGCCCATATGACTCACCTGTTCTCTATGGAACTTAAAATATTTAACACGAAAATGAGTGCCCAGGAATAACCTAAATGAAACAATGGCATTAAAATGCAAAGTGATCTTTCTATGGTCTTAATCTTGAGATGACCTTTGACATCCTGCTCCAAATACACTCATGTAATATCAAATAAACTACAGCAAAAGTTGTATTAAGCCCAAAAAAACAAACAGTGACTTTGGGATGACCTTGACCTTCAGTGACTTCGATCTTAGGATAACCCTGGCCTTCATGTGACCTCTCATGCTCATGTATGATCAAATAACCCAATGTTGTTGCATTCTATGGGTTAAATAGAGCCATTCCAATGTAAAATGACCTATTTTTTTGTATGTTTTTGCAAAGCCTAAAATGACCTTCACCTACAAGATCAACGCAAAAACTGAAAAATATGAAAGATCAATCTAAATCAATCAATCAATCTTTAAAAAAAAAAAGTGCAATTTTGTAAAAATTGTCATTTTTTGACTACCATTTGATGACCCTATGACCTTGAAGTGAAGTCATTCATTCACTGATCATTTTGGAGGTCTCATGGGTATAAACCATCTTACCAAGTTTGGTTGTGATTGTTCAAATGTCTCTCTGGTCCTGATTTGGCTCGGAAGAGTCCGCTGGACCTAAAGCAATAACCATGTAATGTAATGTAATGTTCAAATAAGCTCTGAGAACTTAACCACTTTAAAGTTTGTGCACAGACAGATGACAGACGGCGGACAGACGGATGAACTGACAATTTTTTTGATAGCACTTTGGGACAATTTAATACTCATCTAGAACAGATTTGCCCAAATCTGCAAAAAAGTGGAGAGGGGGAGGATAGGAGTGGGGGTGGGAAGGAGGGGGTGAATACATAGTCACATGAGGGGGAAGGGGGTGAATACATAGTCCCATGAGGGGGAAAGGGGTGATTACATAGTCCCATGAGGGGGAAGGGGGTGAATACATAGTCCCATGAGGGGGAAAGGGGTGATTACATAGTCACATGAGGTGGAAGGGGGTGATTACATAGTCACATGAGGGGGAAGGGGGTGATTACATAGTCCCATGAGGGGGAATGGGGTGATAACATAGTCCCATGAGGGGGAAAGGGGTGATTACATAGTCCCATGAGGTGGAAGGGGGTAATTACATAGTCCCATGAGGGGGAAATAGGTGATTACATAGTCACATGAGGTGGAAGGGGGTGATTACATAGTCCCATGAGGGGGAGGGGGGTGATTACATAGTCCCATGAGGGGGAATGGCGTGATTACATAGTCCCATGAGGGGGAACGGGGTGATTACATAGTCACATGAGGGGGAAGGGGGTGATTACATAGTCACATGAGGGGGAAGGGGGTGATTACATAGTCACATGAGGGGGAAGGGGTGATTACATAGTCACATGAGGGGGAAGGGGGTGATTACATAGTCACATAAGGGGGAAGGAGGTGATTACAGTCACAATACAATACAATACAATACAATACAATACAACTTTATTCATCTCAAACTGAGCAATTACAATGGCAGCATCAGCGCAATTAGCAGAATACACAAGAATTAAAAATATTATTACATACACATGAGAAGTAATCCAATCAATAAATAATAAATAAAACAAATAAATAACAAAATATACGGTTAAATACATATAATAAACTAGAGGTGAATGTCATAAAAAGTAAATTCCCCCGATATATCACACATAATAGTTTCTCCGCAGAAACCTACAATACAAAATGTACATCCCAACAATGCAATACAATACCATACAATACAACACAATACAACACAACACAATACAGCATAACACAATGCCACACAACTTTATTCCTCTCAAGCTGTGCAATTACAATTACAAAGGCAGCATTGGCGCATGGGAGAGGAGAGTGATTACATATCACATGGGGGGGGGGGAGGGAGGAGGTGATTACAGTCACATGGTGGGAGGGGAATGATTACATAGTCACATGGGGGGGGGGGAAGGAGGTGATTACAGTCACATGGGAGAGGGGAGTGATTACATAGTCACATGGGGGGAAGAGGGTGATTACTTGTTGTTGCATCGAGTTTTATTCATCAGATTAACGTAAGTTGTACTGATAGGGGGTGATTACATAGTCACATGGGGGTGGAGAGGGGTGTGATTACATTGTCACACGGGGGGAGGGGGTGATTACATAGTCACTGGAGGGGTGGGGAGGGGGGGGGTAAGGGGGATGATTACATAGTCAAATTGCTATGCATGCGAGTTAAAAAGTGAAATTTTGTTAAACTGTCTTTTAAAAAAAAAAAACATTTGTTAAACCTGTTACCTTGACCTTTATAGTGAATTCATTCATTCATTGATCATGTATGAGGTCTCATGGATATACACCATCTTACCAAGTTTGGTTGCGATAGTTGAAATATTTGAGATAGTTGAGATATTAATCCAATTGAAAGCGCAGCGGCAGACAGACGAACGCACACAAAATTAATTTTTTAAATGTCATTTTTGGACTATTTAGTACTCATCTTTAGGCTGGAGAAAAAGTCCAAGAGAAAAACACTGAAATTTGGCCGGGGTCCAGGGGCTGCCAAGGTCCCGGTGGGATGCAGGGACAACGCCCTGCTTAGGGGGTCTGGGGGAAAGAGAGGGGGAGGGGGAGGGCTAAAGAAAATCCTGTTTTAAAGGCCAATTTGTACCCTCTCATGGCACACACGTGTTAAAATGAGGACTTTTTTCTTGGAAGTAAAAACAAAGAATAGAGTTTGAAATTACAGAGGTACAAACAATAAAATCATGCACAACCATACCTGATGTGGGAAGGCCTACTGACCATGGATTTTTAAAAAAAAATTCATCAAAGTACTTTGTTTAACTTGAAAACTTGGTTTTGGGGGTGGTTTTTGGATGACAGTTTCTATACTGCATGAAGGTTGGATGTTTTTTTCACTAGCGCTGTTTGGCAGTGATACACTGCCATTAACAATCTCAGCACGCCTTGCTCTCTTGAAAACATAGACTCAACTGTTTCTTGCAGTCTCTTTCTGTGAAAGCTTCTTGATTGTGCTGCCTCAGCAAGAAAAGGTTCCTTGTCAGCTTTTTGTGTGGATGTCATGTCAAGTGGGACACCAACTACTGTTGTGTGGATGTCATGTCAAGTGGGACACCAACTACTGTTGTGTGGATGCCTTGTCAAGTGGGACACCAACTACTGTTGTGTGGATGCCATGTTAAGTGGGACACCAACTACTGTTGTGTGGATGCCATGTCAAGTGGGACACCAACTACTATTGTGTGGATGTCTTGTCAAGTGGGACACCAACTACTGTTGTGTGGATGTCTTGTCAAGTGGGACACCAACTACTGTTGTGTGGATGCCTTGTTAAGTGGGACACCAACTACTGTTGTGTGGATGCCTTGTTAAGTGGGACACCAACTACTGTTGTGTGGATGTCTTGTTAAGTGGGACACCAACTACTGTTGTGTGGATGCCATGTCAAGTGGGACACCAACTACTGTTGTGTGGATGCCATGTCAAGTGGGACACCAACTACTGTTGTGTGGATGTCTTGTCAAGTGGGACACCAACTACTGTTGTGTGGATGCCTTGTTAAGTGGGACACCAACTACTGTTGTGTGGATGCCTTGTTAAGTGGGACACCAACTACTGTTGTGTGGATGTCTTGTTAAGTGGGACACCAACTACTGTTGTGTGGATGCCATGTCAAGTGGGACACCAACTACTGTTGTGTGGATGCCATGTCAAGTGGGACACCAACTACTGTTGTGTGGATGTCTTGTCAAGTGGGACACCAACTTCTGTTGTGTGGATGTCTTGTCAAGTGGGACACCAACTACTGTTGTGTGGATGCCTTGTCAAGTGGGACACCAACTACTGTTGTTTGGATGCCATGTCAAGTGGGACACCAACTACTGTTGTGTGGATGCCTTGTCAAGTGGGACACCAACTACTGTTGTGTGGATGCCTTGTCAAGTGGGACACCAACTACTGTTGTGTGGATGCCTTGTCAAGTGGGACACCAACTACTGTTGTGTGGATGCCATGTCAAGTGGGACACCAACTACTGTTGTGTGGATGCCTTGTCAAGTGGGACACCAACTACTGTTGTGTGGATGCCTTGTTAAGTGGGACACCAACTACTGTTGTGTGGATGCCTTGTCAAATGGGACACCAACTACTATTGTGTGGATGCCTTGTTAAGTGGGACACCAACTACTGTTGTGTGGATGCCTTGTTAAGTGGGACACCAACTACTATTGTGTGGATGCCTTGTCAAGTGGGACACCAACTACTGTTGTGTGGATGCCTTGTTAAGTGGGACACCAACTACTGTTGTGTGGATGCCTTGTTAAGTGGGACACCAACTACTGTTGTGTGGATGACTTGTTAAGTGGGGCGCCAACTACTATTTTTTCAAGTGGCCTTTGCTTGCTTTGTTTCCTGGCGCTCTTTGCTGCTTTTTCATGCTTTTTGCATACAACTGCACAGCTGTCAGCTGTCAGCTGGTTCACATGCAGGATATTTCCTGGAAAACAATTCTACCACTATTTTGCCTTTTGCTCCGATCGAGATGGAACCTGACTGTTTTTAGGCACAATGGACATCACAGAGCATGTGCCCAGTTTTTTCATTCACTAGATTTCCCATGGCACTGAATGAGAACTCCACTAATGGTCCATGGAAACCAGACAGTAGAGATTTGGCCACTTTCGTTAAGTTTGGATAGGTTTGCGAATCTATTGTTCTCCAATACTCGTCAATTCTGCCACCAGAGTACTTAATCACATCACGAAGGAACAAGAAGTGGCATTCAAAAATACACATGGCAGGTGCAGGGGAAGTCACTCCTACATGGTGTGAACAAGTCACTCAATGACAGGAAAGTACACCGTCCGAACAAAATACACCATAAGCGGCGAATGACCAAATTTCTATTTTCACTGGGTTTTTTTTTCCAACTGAACCTTGCCAGAAAAATGCTGAAATCAGCAAATCTGCTGAGAGTTCTCCAGCCTGCATCTTGCATGATATTTCTGTTTTTTTTTTTCCTTTTTTTGGAGGGGGAAGAGGTGGGGGGGAGGGTGTGATGAGGGAGAGGGAGGGGGTGGGGGAGGGGTGGGTACAATACAATACAAGGTTATTGCTTTAGGTCCAGCGGACTCTTCCGAGCCAAATCAGGACCAGAGAGACGTTATCTTAAAATATTATAAAATGATTCAAGTCTTAAAAAACAAGCCTGTTACTCTTAAATACACAAACAAACTTTCACATGACACCTCTTTAAGAGACTTCTTTAAAACTGATGTATTAAAAATATATTCTCTTTCTTCAATCAAATCACTAAATTCAGTCCTAATAAAATCCAAACTAAACAAAACATGTCGATACGATTTATATGCGATAGAACAAACCAACATCATGTAAAAATTGAAACAGATGTTGACCATTACATACTTTAAAAATCTCTTTGAAAGGTATGGAACCAAAATATGTTTCCCTTTCCTCAATCAAATCAGCACATTCAGACATAAAATGGCGAACGGAAAAAGATTGATCACAGGCAAAGCACCATGGTGGTTCTTCTCCTTTTAAAAGGAAACTGTGGGTGACATAAGTATGCCCAATATGAAGGCGAGATAACACTGTTTCTTCTTTGCGAGTGGATGCAAAGTTAGGCAAAGAAGTGGACAAATCGGGAAGAATTTGAAATAATTTGTTTTTGACATGGTTAGACCAGTCAGTCTGCCACAGTCGTTTACAATAAGATCCAGTCATACAACGTAGGTCAGAGTAGGGCACAAACTGGAAAATCTCTGGAGGGAAATCGAGATGCAGAGCATCTTTAGCCGCCCTGTCTACTGCAATATTGCCGCGGATACCCATGTGACCAGGGACCCACATAAAAACTATCTTTTTACCCTCAGAAACAAGTTGTGTATGGAGGTCATGGATCTCTGCCAGAAAAGGGTGTGATATCTTTCTCGTGGAAAGAGCCTGAAGTGCTGACAATGAATCAGACATGATTAAAAATGAGGTTCTTTTGGATTGATAAACTTGTTTCAGAGCTAAATGAATTGCCTTGAGCTCAGCTGTATAAACAGAACAAAAAACAGGTAAACGCTGTTGCAAAGGCTGGTCTAAGTGTCTCCCGGAGACTGACGCAGCAGCAACTGAATCTCCTTTCTTTGACCCGTCTGTAAAAAGTTGTTCATATCCTGGGTATAAAGCACACTGTTTTAAATAAAGTTGGTTATATACGGTTTCGGATGTATTGTTTTTAAGGAAAGCGGACAACTGCCAATTAATGTTTGGGATACATAATTTCCATGGGGGAGCTTCAGTCCGAAGCTCATCGTCGTTGATGGAAGCAACATCAATGCCTGCTTTTTCCAGATGAGCTTGCATTCTGATGCCAAACGGAGGAATTGTGTTAGGTTTGGCTTCAAATTTCTGAACAAAATCTGGGTTGAAAACACAGTCATAAGCAGGGTTCATAGGATCAGTTTTTAATTTTAAATAGTAATTCACTGACAATTGTGTACGTCTCAGCTCCAGCGGGGGTTCGTTAGCTTCCACGTAAAGGCTTTCACAAGGGGAAGTGCGAAACGCACCCAAAGCAATGCGTAGTGCCTGATGGGCAACTGGATCTAGCATCTTAAGATAAGATTTTCTAGCAGAACCATAAACAATGCAACCATAGTCTAACTTGGATCTAATTAAAGAACGATATAACAGCAATAAAGTTTTCTTGTCAGCACCCCAGTCTGTACCACTGATAACCTTGAGCAAATTGCAGGCCTGTTGACATTTAGTTTTCAAAATTTTCAGATGAGGAATGAAAGATAGCTTTTGATCAAAAATAACACCCAAAAATTTGACTTGTTGGACCGCCTTTATTGGAGTTTTATTGAGGAGAATAGTAGGGTCTGGAATAATTCCCCGGTGCTTGGAAAAGTGAATACATTCAGTTTTTGCTTCAGAAAATTTAAAACCATTTTGTAAAACCCAGTCTTCAACGGCCTTGACACATAACTGTAGCTGACGTTCTGCAGATGCCAAAGTTTTACCTTTGGCTACTAACGCAAAATCGTCAACAAACAAAGAATTGTCAATTCCCCGTTTGACGGAACGAACAATATTATTTATTTTAATATTAAACAGCAAGGGAGACAAGATGCTACCCTGAGGCACTCCCATCTCCTGTTCCCTCATATCTGACAAAGATCCCCCAACCTTAACCTGAAAGAGTCTGTCCGTTAGAAAATTGGATATAAACAGAGGTAAATGTCCCTTCAAACCCATTTCTTGTAAATCTGAAAGAATGCCATATTTCCATGTGGTATCATAAGCTTTTTCCAAATCAAACATGATGGCAACGACATGTTCACCCTGGACGAACGCGTTACGGATAAAAGTTTCCAATCGCACCAGGTGGTCAACAGTACTTCGACCACTTCGAAAGCCACACTGAGTGTTGGATAAAATATTATTTGATTCTAGATACCACAGTAAGCGAGAATAAACCATTCTTTCTAGCGTCTTGCATAAGCAAGACGTTAAGGCTATTGGTCTATAGTTTGTCGGGTTAGTATGGTCTTTGCCAGGTTTAGGGATGGGTACAATAATGGCCTTTCTCCAGGAGGGAGGAAAGGTGCCAGTGATCCAGAGCTGATTGAAGATGTCCAGCAGTTGAGACCGTGAGTACCTTGTTAAATGTCTGAGAAATTGATAATGTACATCATCCGGTCCAACTGCTGAATCTGCACTTTTGTTAATTGCATCGTCAAGCTCGACTAATGAAAACGGAATGTTGTAATCTTCAGAATTATCGGAGGTAAAATTTAACTGTTGTTTTTCTTTACGGGTTTTAACTGTTTGAAAAGGGACAGAATAATTTTCAGAGGAAGAATTTGCAGCAAAAGAAGAAGCCAAAAGATCAGCTACTAATTTTTTATCTCCGATTATGTCACCCTGCACAGTAAGGCATGGGCTCACCTGTTTGTTACTTTTATTTTTAAGTTTGCGGACTACTTTCCACACCTTCGACAGTTTCGCTTTCGAGTTAAGCGTGGAGCAGAAACCTCTCCACGATTCTCTTCTCTTTCGTTTGAAGAGCTGTCGGCAGTGCGCTCGCAAACGTTGGTGGTTTTGTTTATTTTCAGTGCTTGGGTGTAAAAACATAGTTCTTAAAGCTTTTTTACGAGCTTGCTGAAGTTTTCGACATTCATCGTCAAACCAGGGTTTGACGAAGTTTGCGGAATGGACTCCTTGGCACTGTTAATAACTATGTCAGTATAAAGCTGTATTGGATCTAAGGCATTTGAAAATTCCTGGTTCTTAGCACGTAGCTGGGCCTCAGACAGGTTAGAAAACAGACTCCAGTTAGCTTGTTTCAGTTTCCACCTGCCATGAGTTTGCTCAAGGTTATCTGAATCATGTTTTAATAAAACCGGAAAATGGTCGCTGCCATGGAGATCTTCTAAAACTGTCCATTTAAAATCCAAAAGTAAGGAGGGATCACAGATCGATAAATCAATGTGGGACAAAGAAGCCGTTCTGGAACAGGAAAAAGTTGGAGCACCCTCGTTCAAAGTTACTAGATTTAACGAGTCTAAAATGTCTTCAATTATTTTCCCCTGAGAATCGGTACGATCGCTACCCCACAGGGGAGAGCGTCCATTAAAATCGCCCAACAACAAAAAAGGGGTAGGTAACTGTTGAATCAAATTCTCAAGGTCATTTTTGTTTACATTTATGGATGGTGTCAAATATAGAGAACAAACTGTGAGGGATTTAAAAAAAGATACTCTAGCTGCAACTGCTGGTAAACTTGTATTAAGTAAAATTGGATTAAATGGGACATTTCTATGAATAAAGAGTGAAACGCCTCTAGAAGATAAACAATCTAGAGAGGAATAACCAGTAATATCTATAGGATGTTTTTCTGACAGGAGAGTTTCCTGAAGGGCCAATACTTCAGGTCGATGCTCTGTCAGCAGACAGCATAGCTCCTCATAATTTGCCCTTATCCCTCGGATGTTCCATTGTAAAATGGACATAAAAATTAAGTAAAAGAATGCTAAAATTTTCATCTCCGAGAGCACAATTACGTCTCTTTATCTTTTGGACCCTCGTCCATCTCTTCATGTTCCATCAACCCCCCGAAACGGTTCTCCGTTTCGAGAGGCTGATGGGGCTTGGAAGAAAGGGGTCCGGGCCTTTGATTTTTTGTCAAAGGCCCGGAACCCGAACTGCCAGCGGACTTCCTCCCCTTCTCCCCAGCACCAGATTTTATATCTTCCCTCTCCCCTTCACCCCTGCCAATCTTTCCCTCTCCTCCTCTGACGCTCTTCTGCTGAGCGACTAGCATCTTTGCCGCCCCAGCAACTACCCGGTCGCTAAAACCGGTCGTTGCTGGTGCGGTGGCATGAGGCCTAGCCTCCTTTGCAGCAGGTGTGACGGCTTTTGTCACGGCCGTCTGCGTGTTGTGGGTGACGGTTGGGGACGTGCCCGTCGGCACGTTCTCCAGTGGAATCGGTGGGGCTGGAGAAACCCCCTTTTGGGCAAACAACGTGAGCATCATTTTTTCTAAAGCATCCATCCGCTTGCACAACGTTTCCAAGATCTGTGTTATTTTATTCATGGCGGTGTCCATTGTCGAGTGTGCGCTAGGTTCCACATGAGATGTGGAACCCGCCACAGACGCAAAGGACCTCTCTTTAAGGACCGGCCTACTTTGAAGTACTTTTTTTCTTGCTTCTCCGAAGGAGCAACTTTCAGTGGCCCGCACCTTTTGGATTTCCAGCTCCAGCTGCCACTGAGGACAATCTTTGGAGCTGGAAGAGTGATTCCCGGCGCAATTCACACAACAAATCGGATTTGTACATTCGTTTTCATGTTTGTCTTTTGCACAATCTCGACATATTTCTTTGCTTTTACAGGTCTTGCTACCGTGACCAAATCTTTGGCACCGGTAGCATCGCAACGGTGATGGTACAAACGGCGTCACCTTCACCCTAAGGTACCCCACCTTGAGTGACTCCGGCAACTTGGCCATAGCGAAGGTCACAAAAAGTGTGTTGGTGGGGATACGTTGGGGTCCTTTGGTGATGAAAACCCGCTGGACTGCTGTGACCCCCTGGCTGGAGAGTTCATCTCGGATTTCCAGTTCCGACATGTCGATCAAATCCTGACATCGGATGACTCCCTTGGAGGAATTCAACCGTCCATGCACAGAAACTTTGATTTGTCTGTCAACAAATACGGTCAAATTCCTCTTTAGAAGACTATCCGATGCCCTTTTGGTTGAGCACTCCACCAGGTAGGCCCCAGATCTCAGTTTTTTCACATCTTTGAACCCGATTGTGCAAACGGATTGAAAACCCTTCTGTATTGCGAACGGAGACAGCTTGCCTATTGGCATAGCCGGATCTGCTCCCTCCACAACCAAAAAACGAGGCCAGGCCCCTTCCACCCCCGATGCACAAGCTTGTTGTCTCGTCTCCATGTCACTGTCCATGTCCGTGTCCAGTCCGTCATCATGCATTCGTTTTTTTTTTGTTGATGCCATGTTAAGTATTTGTTAATTCATCCCCCCTGCTCCCCACCCACCACGGAGTCCAACAAGGGGATGCGTCCAAGCGGAAAGTCCAGCAAGGAAACGCACCAGGGTTACAGGGGGGATATACACCCAGACAATCCCGCACTGCCACTACGGTTTTGTTCAAGTTTGACCCATGAGCCGCAGCCTTCTAGCAGAGCTAGGGCAATACACGACCAGCCGCTTGACTGACGCGGGCCACGCCAGCCTCCCGTCTAGGAGAAGTCCGGGCCAAAGAGGTGTGTTAGTGTGAGGGACCGCAGTCCCTCAGTGACCTCAACCTCCAGGATCCCATTCTCCCCCGACACGGGTTGCCCTGCACGGCAAACGCAGGGGGCCAAGAGAAGGCCACAGAGAAAAAGAAGGGTAGAAAAAGAAGGAATGATGGGGAAAAAGAAGACAGGGAAAGTCCGGTAAGGCAGAAGAAAGGGAGTTAAAACTGCATAGTATACTGGGAGAATTTAAGGGTGAAGAGAATATAGGTGAAAGGACCAATAAGACAGAAACAAGACAAAAGAGAAGAAAAAGGGGTAGGCAACTTGGTCACCCAGCCAGAGAGAGGCATGGGGTCCACCCCCGGCGCGCGGAGCCGAGCCCGTGGGGGCGAGGGGTGGGTGAGTACAAAGACTCACATTGCTATGTGTTACGTTGAAACGCGAACGAAAGTATGTCGGAAGCGTGTACGATAGATCTAATCGTTTTGATTTGCAAAGTATTCAATAATGGAGTTTATTTACCTTTGATTTGAGTTTGCATTGTTGTTAGGAGAGGCTTTGTATAACGTTGATAATTTTCGTTGGTCGATATTGTTAGAGAATACTCTGGATTTCCTTGTTTACCATCGATCGAAGGTTCGGGACGATTGTCGAAGTAAGAGAAGGTTCGGGGTATGTGTGGAGAGATGAATGACATAAGTCAGTGATGACGATCTTTTATTCGATTGGTGGCAGTGCGTCATTTCTACTGTATTCGAAATCTTTCCGGAAAAGAGAGAGATTATAAAATTGTGTGCCGCACTGTTGTTGAGAGATAGTAAAGTTGTTGATAGTGATTTGGAGAGTTGCTGTGAAAGTTGTTGAGTTGAATTGAGAATTGTATGCAGTTGTTGATGTGTGCTGAATAAAAGTGGAAAACTTCATACGTCGACTTTGTGACTTGTATGCTGTTTGGACGGGCTGCGTGGATAAACGAATCTGAGTTACACCCTATCAGGAATTCAAGCATCGGGGCTGAATCAGATACTGATAGAAAACACCAACATCGAACCGAGTGTAACATTTTGGGGGTCAAGCCGCGATTCACGCCATAGCCAAGGGTTCAACTGCTACAACAAGCGAGTCAACGTTACGAGAGGCAGTCATCGAGGGTAGCCGCCAACGAGTTGCGTCGAGAGGGACCAACATACTGGGACTACATTCGATAGATTCGGGTTGACTGCAAGGGCGTGTAGTCGCTGAAGAGTTGCTTCGTGAGCGAACAACAGATCGGGACTACGTGGCTACCGTAAGACTACGTCGAGGGACAGTCTCGGAGCTACATCGCCAGTGTTACAGCGAGCGTCGAGCGGACGTCGCGTCTACTTCAGCACAGGAGCGTATACATCAACACCAGCGTGGTGCAGCGTCGCATACGACGAGGACAGCGGGGCCTGCGTCAACGAAGGCGACTAGTGACAAGCATCAGCGCTACTGCAGAAAGCGTGCTGTTCTAGAACAGTCTAGAAAGGTACAGCACAGTCAAGAACTTTCCAGAAAAAAAGAACTCTACAGTCAAGAACTTTCTAGAAGAAGAACCTTCCAGAAAAGAACTTTCCAGAATAGAACTTTCCAGAAAAGCATCAAAATGGCTGACTTCTGGCAGAAAGGGGTTGAACTAAATCTAAAAGGCAAACAGCTGACGGAGTACGTCAAGTCTCAAGAGAGAATATGGCGTGAAGAAAGAGAAAGAGAATTAGAAGAGAAGCGTCTAGAAAAAGAAGAGCAGCGTCACCGCGAAGAAAGAGAAGAGCGGCGTCAAGAAAGAGAAGCAGAAGAGCAGCGACGCCGAGAAGAAAGAGAAGAGCAGCGACGGCGTGACGAGATGGAAGAAAGACGATTAGAAGCTGATCGTCAGTACCAGCTAGAGTTGGCGCGTATCCAGAACAATCAGCATGCGCCACAAGTCACCAACGACCATACGGCTCCAAAATTGCCAGCTTTCGTCGACGGGAAGGACCAGATCGACTGTTATCTGGCGAGATTCGAAAGGTTCGCTGAAAGCTCTAACTGGCAACCTCAAGACTGGGCAATTCGACTGAGTGCACTTCTGACGGGGCAAGCTCTCGAAGTTTACACCAGACTGTCGAACGATGACGCCAAAAACTACGACGTGTTGAAAGAGGCCCTGTTGCAGTGCTACAACTTTACAGAGAAGGGCTACCGTAAACGCTTTCGTGAATGCCGGCCTAAGTCAGACGAGACGCCAAAGCAGTTTGTGGAGCGCCTGTCGTCATATCTACACAAGTGGGTGGAGTTATCAGGCGAAAGCAAGTCTTACGACAGTCTCCATGACCTGATCGTGAAGGAACAATTTCTCAATGCCTGTCACAAGGACCTAGCGACCCACTTAGAAGAACAAAAGCAGAGCTGCCAACTGCTCTTGTTGGTCGGGAGTAACAAAAAGGCAACTTGGGAGTAGCAAAATGGCGTTTGGGAGTAGCATTTCAACAAAATGTTACAAAACACGTGCTGGGCACTGACTTTTGAAGAAGTGATGCACGAATGTGTTTCACTGTATTTCGTTCGGTATTTCTCACAAGCATGACGCATTTTGGACTTGGGCGGTTCATTCGTTGTACTCGCTCCAGCAGGTCGCTTCGACATGTTGAAATGAAAATGGTAAAAATCTGCACACTCTGACACGGTCTAAAACCATGAAGAACTAAGATGGCGGTTAAGCGTTTCCGGTAATTTTGTACTGCGCTTTCCGATTGGCTAACACAGACGCAGTGTGCGTGCGTGCGGAAGATACAAAACGGTCACACGGCGACTTGCTGTTGCTGTGCGAGTTTTACACAGCCACTTTCTTGTCAAAAAGTGGTACGCTAGACAAAATGTGACCGGGCGTAGCAAATCGAGACCGGGCGTAACAGCGTAGCCAAGTCAACTCTAGCGTTGCAAACTACGCCCAAAGCGTAGCACTTGGCAGCTCTGCAAAAGCTGCAGACGCTTAAAGATGTGACTGAGGCTGCTGAAAGATATCTCATCGCTCATGGGAAGACCCTGGGGCCACCCAGCGCAACGAAACATTTTCAGAAGACTGGAAACCATGGGAACCATATCCAGGGAAGTCAGACGAGCCAGAGACAGACAGACTCCACGCCTCCTCCCAGGGAAGGGCATTCAAGAGGCTGTTTCACCTGCAACGCTACAGACCACAGGGCGGCTAACTGTCCTCAAAACAAAAGTAGCGGACAGCGGAGCAGTACGGACAACGCAGCGGCGGGCAACCGACAGAGACGTTTCTCCAATCAACGGCAAACCAGTAGATCTGACCATCAAGTGTGCGGCGGGAGCGTCATTCTTCCGAGTGAGACCGAGCGCACAGCTACCCCTGCGGACGTGCAAGAGTGCATGACTGATGGCCAACTCCTCCTTGCCAACGGGAAATCCATCCCCGTCGTCGCCAGCGCAGCTGTGACCGTACAGAACATGCCTGTTTCCAAGGGACGCGTTGGAGATCATGAAGTGACTGTCTTAAGAGACTCTGGCTGCAGTGGGGTCATCGTCAGAGAAGACCTAATCGCTAAGGAACAGTTCACTGGCGATTCTAAATGGACACTTATGGCCGACAGCAAATGTGTGAGAGCGCCAGTTGCGAAGATTCATGTCAACACCCCTTTCTACATAGGCGAAGTCGAAGCGGTTTGCCTGAAGAAGCCGCTGTATGATTTGATGATCGGGAATATCGACGGCGCGAGACGACCCGACGACCCCGATCCAGAGTGGAGTCCTGCCTCAACCCAACGCGTCGAAGTTGTGGAGGAGGATCCATTGCCATTTCCCGATGGAGACCTTACAGAGCTGCTACGGGACAATGTGGTTACTCCGGCTCAGCCCTGCCGACCAGAGATCGTCGGTGCTGTTACTACCAGGGCCCAGGCCAAGAGAGACAAGACGTCTACGCCACTGAAGGTCGCCGACAACTCCAAAGCTGCCATCGCGGACAGAGATAAGCTGATCCAGCTCCAGGAAGCTGATAGCACTTTAAACAAGTATAGGAACCGCCAAGACCACGTGACCAAGGGCAGTGGCACGGTCTATTTCGAGGTGAAGGCCAAGATCCTGTACAGAATCTTCCAGCATCCGAGGGTCAACGGAGGTAAACCACTACGTCAAGTATTGGTACCGTTACCCCTAAGGCGCCAGGTGATGGAAGTAGCGCATGACTCAATCATGGGAGGTCACCTGGGTATCAAGAAGACGTCGGACAGAATCCAGGCGGTGTTCTACTGGCCAGGACTTCATGCGGACGTCAGCCGTTTCTGCCGATCGTGTGACATTTGCCAGAAAACCATACCTCGAGGAAGGGTCCCGAAAGTGCCTATGCAGAGGATGCCTCTGATCGACCGACCTTTCAAGAGGGTGGCCTTAGACTTAATCGGCGAAATAAGACCTCCGAGTGAAGAAGGTCATCGATGGGTACTGACTTTAGTGGACTATGCGACTCGGTACCCAGAAGCAGTGCCTCTGAAGAAGATTGACACTGAAACTGTTGCAGAGGCGCTAGTGGACGTGTTCAGTAGACTTGGAGTGCCTGAAGAGATCCTGACAGACCTCGGGACGCAGTTCGTCTCTGACTGCATGAAGGAGGTCAACAGACTGCTGAGCATCCGGCATCTGACTACGACACCATACCATCCGATGTGCAACGGGCTTGTCGAGAAGTTCAATGCTACGCTGAAGTCCACCCTGAAGAAACTGTGCAGCGAGCAGCCCAGACAAGGGCATCGCTATATCAACGCCTTACTTTTCGCCTACAGAGAAGTACCGCAGGAGTCCACCGGCTTTTCTCCGTTCGAGCTGCTGTACGGAAGAACCATCCGAGGGCCGATGCACATCCTAAAAGAACTGTGGACGAAAGAAGTAGACACCCCAGAGGTGAAGAACAGCTACCAGTACGTGTTTGAGCTACGGGAGAAGCTGGAGCAGACTCTCGAGATAGCCAGAGAAAACCTGAAGAAGTCCCAGGACTGTGGAAAGCACTACTATGATCGTAGGGCTGTGAACAGGAAGTTCAAACCTGGCAACAAAGTGTTGGTGCTGCTACCTACTGATCATAATAAGTTGCTGATGCAGTGGAAAGGCCCGTACGAAGTGGAGACCGTGGTGGGAATCAACGACTACAAGGTGAAGGTCGGCCAGCATCCCAAGATATACTACGCCAACCTCCTTAAGCTGTATGTGGAAAGGCCATCAGAGACTGTGCACGCAGCCACAGCAGCTGTGACCGACAACAGCTTTGACAGCGAGGAACTGTTGGAACTGGGGAACTTCCATAGCAAAGAAGGCATCAATGATGTTAAGCTAGGACCAAGCTTGACGGAAGGTCAAAAGATGGAGCTCAAGGACTTTATGGGCGAGTTTCCCCATAACTTCAATGATGTCCCAGGCTCTACGACTCTAGTCGAACATGAAGTCCACACCCAGACCTGGAAGGAGCATCTGCAGACCTTGAGGGAGCTGTTCCACCGTCCCGCAGAAGCCAACCTGACCGTGAGACCCAGCGAATGCATTCTGGGAGCTGACAACGTCGACTGCGTCGGACATCCGATGGAAGAAGGAGACAACGGAGGACGCACTGATTCCAGGGAAGCCCACGTGATCATCGTCTTTGACCCTGGGCCGATGACGACCGCAACTGACGAGGGCGTCGATTCCTTGCGAACGAAAGAACATTGATTGTGTGGACGAACTAAGAATATTGGTAATGACAGACTTGAAAATGAAAAACGTTGACTGGGTAAATGATCTGTGAACATTGACAGTATCCAGAAAGACTTGCAGATGAGAAACTTTGACTCTGTGTGAATGAACTGTGAACATTGACATTATCCAGGCAGATTTGAAGATGAAAACCATTGACTCTGTGTAGATAAGCTGAGCGCAATTACAGTATTCAGAAAGTCTTAAATTAGTTTCAATTGAGGACTTTGTTTGTGCATTACGTTTCAACGTTGTTGAAAGAAATTGGGTAAATTTCTTCTTGAGTGGGGGGGTTATGTTACGTTGAAACGCGAACGAAAGTATGTCGGAAGCGTGTACGATAGATCTAATCGTTTCGATTTGCAAAGTATTCAATAATGGAGTTTATTTACCTTTGATTTGAGTTTGCATTGTTGTTAGGAGAGGCTTTGTATAACGTTGATAATTTTCGTTGGTCGATATTGTTAGAGAATACTCTGGATTTCCTTGTTTACCATCGATCGAAGGTTCGGGACGATTGTCGAAGTAAGAGAAGGTTCGGGGTATGTGTGGAGAGATGAATGACGTAAGTCAGTGATGACGATCTTTTATTCGATTGGTGGCAGTGCGTCATTTCTACTGTATTCGAAATCTTTCCGGAAAAGAGAGAGATTATAAAATTGTGTGCCGCACTGTTGTTGAGAGATAGTAAAGTTGTTGATAGTGATTTGGAGAGTTGCTGTGAAAGTTGTTGAGTTGAATTGAGAATTGTATGCAGTTGTTGATGTGTGCTGAATAAAAGTGGAAAACTTCATACGTCGACTTTGTGACTTGTATGCTGTTTGGACGGGCTGCGTGGATAAACGAATCTGAGTTACACCCTATCAGGAATTCAAGCATCGGGGCTGAATCAGATACTGATAGAAAACACCAACATCAAACGGAGTGTAACACTATGCATGTGAATCCAAAATTAGATTGATTATCCTGCTGTCAAAGACTCACATTGCTATGCATGTGAATCCAAAATTAGACTGACTGATTATCCTGCTGTCATGACACATTGCTTAGCATCAACATCAGCAACATCAGACATACAGAACAAACAAATAAAGCCGGCATTCTAAGTACTTTCTCGCTGATAACACAAGGCATTTTAATTGAAACATATTGAGAAACTCCCCCATTCTTTGACAAATTTGGTCAAACTGTTCAGTCAAGATTGAGTCAACCAATTTGGTCACACACTTCAGACAGGATTGATTCAACCAATTTGGTCACACACTTCAGACAGAATTGATTCAACCAATTTGGTCACACACTTCAGACAGGATTGATTCAACCAATTTGGTTACACACTTCAGACAGGATTGATTCAACCAATTTGGTAACACACTTCAGACAGGATTGATTCAACCAATTTGGTTACACACTTCAGACAGGACTGATTCAACCAATTTGCTCACACACTTCAGACAGGATTGATTCAACCAATTTGCTCACACACTTCAGACAGGATTGATTCAACCAATTTGGTTACACACTTCAGACAGGATTGATTCAACCAATTTGCTCACACACTTCAGACAGGATTGATTCAACCAATTTGGTCACACACTTCAGACAGGGACAATCAGTGAAGCCAAACAAGGGTCAAAGTTTGTGATCAGTATTGGACATCCTGTTTGGGTGTTATGTTGCTGAGAATGGTGAACTGACCTGCACCACAACTCTGGAGGAGTTCAAATCCAAACTCTTCACTTCTGCCTCATGTTGTTCCTGCAGAATGTCAATGATCTCTTCCTTGATGACGTCTCCCTGCACACACAATGTCACACAAAGTTCACAATGTCACACAACCGGCACACACAATGTCACACAAAGTTCACAATGTCACATAACCTTCACTCCACAGTAAAAACCTCACAGCAAGCGTACACATATCACACAAAGAATCTCCTATCAGCGGGCAGGTGTCAACATCTACCACATACAAAGCAAGACAATCACAAGCCAGAAGAAGAGTGCTGGCTGACAATTTTCTGTGGCACACTTCCCCCACTCCCTCTAACACACATCAATACAAACAACAGTGGACTGTTTATTAGTTACTCAACAACATGAGTGGACCGTTTGCTAAGTACTCAACAACAAGGCAGGGCTATATACTAGGTACTCAACAACAAGACAGGGCTATATACTAGGTACTCACCAAGACAGGGTTATATACTAGGTACTCAACAAGACAGGGCTATATAATAGGTACTCAACAACAAGTCATGGCTATATACTAGGTACTCAAGATTACTGTTGAGTCACGAACAAAAGAGAGAGAGAAGAGTGCTGACTAACTTTTTTCTGTGGTGTCTGAGAGCTGGTCACACCCATGGGCACACTCTCCCCAACACACTTGTAAAGCCTGCGTCTCTGGATGTTGTTTAGGATGGCCTGCGCTCGCTGCACGTTGGGCTCTGTACTGTGGCTGAGCAGGATGAGGTGGAAGATGTTGTCTGTCAGGTTGGTATAAGCATCCATGTGGTCAATGCAATCCGACATCCTGTATGACTTTCTGCAGTGACACAACAACGAACATGAACTCTGACATGCAACAAAGAGGATACTACACGTTTTATGTACAGTAAAGGTTGAGGGGTAGCCTTTGTAACTCCATATACCCGTGAGATGTGGTTACTATATGTGCCTGAGAGATGTGTGTCTGGTTGTCTGCCAGCAATGGAGAGAGAGCCTGGAACTAAGTCTCTGGTGCTATGGACTTGTTCATGGAGCGCTGGTCAGTTTTGGCGCTGTTGGTCAATGGACAGTGTGTGTTGGACATGTACTACTGGCAGTGCTGGTCAATGGACAGTGTGTGTTGGACATGTACTACTGGCAGTGTTGGTCAATGGACAGTGTGTGTTGGACATGTACTACTGGCAGTGCTGGTCAATGGACAGTGTGTGTTGGACATGTACTACTGGCAGTGCTGGTCAATGGACAGTGTGTGTTGGACATGTACTACTGGCAGTGTTGGTCAATGGACAGTGTGTGTTGGACATGTACTGGCAGTGTTGTTCAATGGACAGTGTGTGTAGGACATGTACTACTGGCAGTGTTGGTCAATGGACAGTGTGTGTTGGACATGTACTACTGGCAGTGTTGGTCAATGGACAGTGTGTGTTGGACATGTACTACTGGCAGTGTTGGTCAATGGACAGTGTGTGTTGGACATGTACTGGCAGTGTTGGTCAATGGACAGTGTGTGTAGGACATGTACTACTGGCAGTGCTGGTCAATGGACAGTGTGTGTTGGACATGTACTACTGGCAGTGTTGGTCAATGGACAGTGTGTGTTGGACATGTACTACTGGCAGTGCTGGTCAATGGACAGTGTGTGTTGGACATGTACTGGCAGTGCTGGTCAATGGACAGTGTGTGTTGGACAAAGTTGAAGCCCATTTGGAAAGACAGGACCATCAGTCTACATTCCAAGGTAAGACTGCTGCGTTCCCTTGTCATCTCCATCTTCCTATACGCTTGCAAAACATGGCGAATTCTGTCTCATGAGCACCGATCTTCACTGCGACTGCGCAAAAACTGGTTCGGCAACTTCGGTGCCTCTACCGGAAACTTTGCCACGTGTCTCTACAGCGACTGCGCATTGTGGCATTAAACCGGGTTCAGCTGTCTTCGGAAAAACATCACGTGGTGCATTACCACAGGCCAACAAGTTCGATTTTTTTCCCCAATGTTGTTTTTATTTATTTCCGGACAACAAAACAAGTATCAATATTTTCCGTAGCGCTTGCCGAGTTTGTCAAATTTCCTGAAAAAAATACGGAAATTCCTTAAGGGTAGGCATGCCTGATTGTGGTACAGTGTAGGCTACTTCTGTTTTTCACTGTGGTGATTCTGGATTCTATTCATGACAAACAAGGTAATTTGAATATTTATATTTTATGATTTACTTGTTGGAAATATAATATTGAAACTTATTTTGTAAATGCATAAAATATTTTCATAATTTGATAAATGTAATTGTGTGTCAGACCGGGAACAGGATTGCTTCAGAGAGAGATAAAATCATATTATAGTTCAGCTATTTGTTATTTTATTATTCTAGGACTTATAGTTTTCTTGAATTCTGTTTTAATTATTATTCTACTACCTTGAGTGAGAAAGAACAGAACCATAAAATTAGCAAAGCGTACATCGGTGTTATGTTCCAACTGTTGTGTATTTTATGTCTTCAGTGTTTCAAGTTTATCTCTCTGTCTCAACTTATGTAATTGTATAAGAAAGCCTTTTGATGAATGTGTGTATACGTGAAATTGGAACATTAAAAACTGTTTATGTCACGTCCCAACTGCCTCAACAGAGGTTCGACATGTGCAACTTCCACACGAGCAAAAAAAAACAACACCTAAATAAACTCTAAAAGACAAAACCAGAAGTAACAAGACTCAGGGTTGAGGGTTCCGCCTTCCAGCTGGGCCGCGTGTGTGTGGAGCGTGCTAAACCAACGCTTTTTCCTTTGGTCAACCATTAGGTTAAGGTTCTTGTGTCGAGGAAAAAGTTGCATTTTCTATATTAAGCTGTTTATAACTGTTCACACACACACACGCACCCTGCATTCACATAACAAATAACTATATCTGTTAAGGAACCATTTATGAAAGAAATACTTATTTACATGTGCTAACTTGGAAATTTCAGTGGATTGAAATATATTTAATTTGTATTGAATAATAAGCATTGCTTGATGTAATATTACCTACCTGATTAAGTAGCCCTGTAATTGTATAGTTCTGTCTGGGGGAATTAATTCGCCAGATATATACTTATTAATAATTTAGATCATTTTCTTACAAATTCTATTGTGTATAGAATATAAATTTTCTTGATTCATTTTATATAATATAAAAGAAATTGTCTTGTTACTTCTGGTTTTGTCTTTTAGAGTTTATTTAGGTGTTGGTTTTTTTTGCTCGTGTGGAAGTTGCACATGTCGAACCTCTGTTGAGGCAGTTGGGACGTGACATTTGGTGGCAGCGGTGGGATAGATCTAGGAAGGGATAGGGGGAAGTAGTTAGGGTAGATTTATTTTTTGATTGTTTAGATACCAGAAGTCAGTGTTTGTTTCTTTGTCGTCCTGTGTGTCGGATGAGTGGCCAGTGGGTGGTTGGTTGGGAGTGAGGTTGCGCTGCGCAAAAGGGTTCACACCCCGAGCGTGTGTGCACAAACGGGGAGTTGAGGTAGGCAACTTTGTCGTCGAGGCCTAGACGATAAGGGACTTCTCCGGCTCCTGTTACTGTTTACTTGTCATTTGTTCGACTGTTTGTATATGTGTTAATCGTTATTTGTTTCATTGTTATTCACCCATTTTTTTCCCATCTTCATTCTTAGTCCGCGACTGTATGCTGACAAGGGCTGCGACTCGGAGAGCAGCTGAGCAGGCGCGAGCGATGGACCAGTACACCGAGGCCGACGCAGCCACTTCGCGTCAGGCACCGATGGACGAGGAAACCACAGTGAGTACGCCTTTCGCTCATAGTACTCGCATGGCAGCTGATCTTACTCCTACTTCAGTTAAGACCGCAGCAGGGAAGACTAGCGTTGGCATGGAAGTATATCTTAAATACAAAGAGCTGGGCGCTAGCATGGGGCTGAAGGGAGCAGGTCTAGCCAGTTTTGTAGTAGACGGGGCGAAGAGGGAGCAAGAAGCTGCTAGATTAGCGGAGGAGTCTGCTAGGTTGGCGAGAGAGATGGAATTAGAGCGGAGGGACAGAGCTAAAGAAACAGCTAGGCTCGAGAGGAAGATAGAAAGGGAAGAGAGGAAGAGAGCAGAAGAGCTGGTCCTAGCAGAGAAGAGAAGAGCAGAAGAGTTAGCTTTGGCAGAGAAGAAGATGGAACGGGAGCGTAAAGAAAGAGCAGAAGAGTTAGCCCGAGCGGAGAAGAGGAGGGCAGAAGATTTAGCCATAGTAGAAAGAAGGCTAGAGCAAGAGCGCAAGGACAAAGCTAGAGAACTGAAGCTCTTAGAAAAGAAAATAGAAGCCGAACGGGAAAATGTCGAGTTGCGTCTGCAAGAAGAGCGTGCAGCTAGAGAGCAGGCCCGGGAAGACGATAGAGAAAGGCTTAGAGCGCAGTTGGAGCAAGAGAAAGAACTAGAAGCCCAACGTAGGAGGGATAGAATTCAGTCTGATAGCTATAGGATCAAGGTCCAACCATTTGATGGCAAAGAGGATATTGAGAGCTATCTTCAGCACTTTGAACAAATAGCTAGAACGCAGAAATGGAAGGAAGAGACGTGGTCGGCTAGGTTGTCACCGTTGTTGTCAGGGGAGGCAGGAGAGACTTATCTGAAGTTAACTCCAGAGCAGATAGTCGATTTCGAAGTGGTCAGGGGGGCTCTTCTGAAACGATTTAGGAGAGATGCTGACTACTACCGCAAACAGTTCAGGGGGAGTAGGAAAGAAGGGACAGAGACTTTTCCGCAGTACTTGAGTAGAGTACAAGTCTTAGTGAAGAGATGGTTTTCTTTGGCTAAGAAAGATATAGATGATGCGGGCGTAGTGCTTGATGTCTTTCTGACTGAACAGTTGTTGTCAGTAATGAACCCTGAGTTAGAGCTGTTTGTGAGGGAGAGGCAGCCTGAGAACGGCGAGCAAGCAGCTGAGATTGCCCAGTTACATGTAGATGCGAAACGGACAGTGAGTAACAGACCAGTGTTCGGTAGCGTGCCATACAAGGGGGGTAATCGTGCTGTCAGTCAGCCTGTAGGGGCAGCGAGGAGTGGTCCTAGTGGCAACAAGGGTGAAGAGGATAAGAGGAGGGAACCTAGTGGAGAGAAACGTCCTGTGAAGTGTTTCAAGTGCGGGAAGCTAGGTCACGTAGCGAAGGAGTGCCGTAGTCCGAAACAGTTGCTACGTATCACTGTCAGTCCGGATTCAGGACCGATTCACTCGGAAATGACTAAGACTAGTTTTAGTACCATTCAGCCGTACAACCCGTGGAGCATGGGAACAGTCAGGGGTCAGTCTGTGAAGATTCTGAGAGATACTGGTGCCGAAGTGGGGGCAGTAGCAGCCAAGTGGGTGCGTCCCGAGGATATGACCGGTAGAGAGATCGAGGTCATGTTCGCTGATCAGGTCAAGTCAGGGAAGTATCCTACAGCGTACGTAGAAGTAGACTCAGCTTTCGTGAAGGGTACAGTAGAATTGATCGTCATCGAGCAAGTTGTACCCGATGTCATTCTAGGCAACTGGGTTACTTTCAAGGGAGGCTATCGTAGTCCAGTGGCTGTAGATGGGTTAGAGTGTGCGATAGCCGCCGTTCAGACCAGGGCACAGGCCAAAGCAGAAGGGAAGCAGGAGAAAGCACTGCCGATTCCGAAGCCATTCCAACTCGATGTGACGCCCGATCAGTTGGCCAAGTTGCAGGAAGAAGATCCCACTTTAGCTAGAGCTAGAGAGTGCGAGAAGCAAGGGACGAAACTCAAGTCAGGCAAAGCGATGGTTAGCTTCTGCAAAAAGAAGGGCATTTTGTACAGAGTACACCACCAGGGAGAGGAGGAGCTAACGCAGCTAGTCGTGCCTAGCAAGCTAAGAGGAGAGGTGATGCGCCTGGCGCACGACCCTCCGATGGCCGGACACTTAGGTGGAAAGAGGACACGTGAGAGGATATGGGGGGTGTTCTATTGGCCAGGAATGTGCGGGGATGTTAGGCGATTCTGCGAATCGTGTCCCGAATGCCAGAAGACAGTTCCCAGGGGTAGGGTAGCAAAAGTTCCGCTGCAGAAACTACCTCTAGTTGATGAACCGTTTCAGAGAGTTGCAGTCGATATTGTGGGTCCTATAAAACCTATGTCAGACAGAGGCAACCAATACATATTAGTCATGGTAGACTATGTGACACGGTATCCTGAGGCCGTAGCACTGAAAGGCATAGAGGCTGAGAGAGTTGCCGAAGCTTTGTGGGAGATCTGGACAAGAGTGGGAATTCCCAAAGAGATATTAACAGATCAAGGGACACAATTTATGTCGAACGTGATGACTGAAGTAAATAGACTTCTAGCAATCCATGGGAAGGCGACAACACCATACCACCCAATGTGCGACAGGCTCGTGGAGCGTTTCAATGGTACACTCGTGTCGATGCTCAAAAAGCTGACGAAGGAGCAACCGAAAGCATGGGACAGGTACATACCAGCGCTGCTCTTCGCGTATAGGGAGGTACCTCAAGAGAGCACAGGTTTTTCACCTTTTGAGCTGCTGTACGGCAAGACAGTGAGGGGTCCCATGTCAGTTCTGAGAGATCTGTGGACGAAGGACAGTCAAGGAGAAGAAGTGAAGGTGGCTAGTCAGTATGTTGTGGACCTGCGAAATAGAATCGAGGAAACGTGCGCACTAGCAAAGGAAAGTCTGAAGAAAGCAGGCGAGAGGCAGAAAAGACACTTCGATAGGAAAACGAAACCTAGAACGTTTCAAGCGGGAGACAGAGTGTTGCTTTTGTTGCCAACCAAGCACAACAAGCTAGAAATGAGCTGGAGGGGGCCATACGAAGTCGTAAGTCGTCGAAACGAATGCGATTATCAGATTCGCATTGGGAACAAGGTGAAACTGTTTCACGCCAACTTACTGAAACTGTACCATCAGAGAGTACAAATCGCCACAGCTGTAGTAGTTGATGAAGCAGACGAATGGGAAGAGGTACCAACAGTCGAGGGCATACCCACCGTAGTGTTGAAGCAGTCAGAGACGTTAGATGACGTGCATCTTGATGCAGATAGCCCGGAGATCCATGCAGGAATTAGGAGGCTATTAGTTCGTTACCCTGACATCCTGACTGACTTGCCTTTGCGCACCACGTTGGATGAGTGCGAGGTACGACTGGATGACGACCGTCCGGTAAGGACAAAACAGTACCCGTTACCTCATTCAAAGATGGAGACAATCAAGGCAGAGGTCGAGACGATGCTAGCTATGGGAGTGATCGAGCGAGCGGCTTCACCATTCAGTTCACCGATCGTTCTGGTAAAGAAGAAAGACGGAGCAGTCAGATTCTGCGTCGATTTCAGAAAGCTCAATAGGCAGGTGATTTTCGACGCTGAGCTGATGCCAGACATAGACTATCTGTTCAACAAACTCTCAAAGGCCAAGTACCTGAGCAAGATCGATTTGTCTAAGGGGTATTGGCAAATACCTATGAAGAGTGAAGATAAGTGCAAGACGGCTTTCACTACCAACGAGGGTCAATTCCAATGGTGCGTCATGCCCTTCGGACTGAAAACCGCAGGGGCAGTTTTTTCACGCATGATGCGCAAGATGTTGATGCCATTGAGGATGAAAGAAGTCGATAACTTCATGGACGATCTCATGGTAGCCACAGAAACTCTAGAGAGACATTTAGAGTGTTTAGACATCTTGTTTAAACGTCTGAGGGAAGTACAGTTAGCAGCGCGTCCGTCCAAATGCTACCTGGGATTCCGCAAGCTGGAGTATTTGGGACACATAGTGGGAGAAGGCAAAGTGCAACCAGAACAAGGAAAGATGGACAAGATCCAGAATGCACCACGTCCTACTACCAAGAAACAGGTCAGGTCATTCCTTGGATTAGCAGGATACTATCGGAAGTTTGTGCCGAATTTTGCTGCGATAGCGGTGCCGCTGACCGACTTAACCAAGGGAGGCAAATCAGGTCCCGTACAGTGGTCCGATGCTTGTGAAGTGGCATTCCAGACGCTCAAAAACCGCATATGCTCCAAACCTGTATGCTGTATGCCAGACATGGAAAAACCATTAGTGCTACAGACAGACGCATCAGAGATTGGAATAGGGGCGATTCTGTGCCAGGACCAAGGTTTGGGTTTACAGCCAATCACATGTGCCAGCAAGAAGCTAAACCAGGCAGAAAGGAACTATTCCACCATAGAGAAGGAATGCTTAGCATTGGTGTGGGGGGTACAAAAGTTCAAGCAGTACCTGTATGATCGGACAGTCATTGTGCAGACCGACCACAGACCTTTGCAATACCTGCAGCAAGCAAAGACTACGAATTGTAGACTCATGAGGTGGGCACTTCAACTCCAACCTTTTGATCTGATAGTGGAGAGTATTCCAGGGAAGGAAAATGTGCCAGCTGATTTCTTGAGCAGAACTGAGTAGCGTGTTTGTTAGGAACTAAAACTGTTAGTTTTCGTCTTGGTGGGGTGCTGTGTCACGCTACGCAGTTTGCAGTCGTGCGCCTATGTATATAGTTTAATCATCAGCCTGTACATAGAGGTTAGAAGTTACGGTAGTCAAGGGGAGAGCATCAGAATAAAATTAATTTAGGTTATAATTAATAAAAGTAGCGAATGATTTGCGCCCGTGCAGAACGCACTATGTTAGAAAACAGCATAGTTGGCTATTTTGTTATTGAGAAGATTGATTGCTGCCATGCGATATTCTATGTGTGAAATGCGTGCTCTTTTCGCGAACAGTGCAGGAAATGAATTATAATTAAAATGAGTATGTTCTAGAACACTCTAGACTAATCGTATAAAACCCCATGCACTGTATATTTTGATAGGAGCAGAAAGCATTTTCATATCGCTTTTGTAGCCAGAATCAACAGATCTGAGTTGTGTCAAGGTGCCAGTTAGTGACTTTGTCTGTGGGTCGTACTGATCAGACTGTCAACGAAAAAGAGCCTAATTATCGGAAGAGGAGGACTGTTTTGGGAACACTTTGGAAGTGTTTGATTAACTGGAACCGTTCTAAGCTGTTTAGAATACCAGCTGTGTATTCTCAGTGAAATCTGAGTTATCTACGTATAACGTCGGGTGACCTGTGACTCCGTCTAGGACTTCTTCTGCCTGTGTATCACCTTGCCTAACCATCTGTGCCTGTGTGTCTGTCCAGTCATTTGTTGTGTCTTTGTCAACAGGCCGGAGGATCTCCACTGGTAGCCGTAAGTTACTTATCTCAATTTCTCAGTTGGCCATATCGTTCGGGGGTTTGGGTTATGCATGCAGTGTGAATGGATAGTTAATTACGTTCTCTTAATTCTATTTTATGTTTCATATTATTTGCTGCATAAATACTGAAAGAGAGAGAGAGAAATTTCTAAACTGGATTATAAATTAATATAAGAGAATTCGCTGTTATGTAGCGAAGAGATGACAGAAAGGAGGTGATTATGAATGTATATGTGCGATGACAGAAGTAATGACAGGGAGGATGAGTAAGGATGTTGAAAGGGAGACAACCATTCCGACAGCGGAATGCTTGTGCAGTATATTGTAATATAATTATTAATGGTTGTGTATTTTGTATGTATTGTTGTAGATGTACCAAAACCAATAACCGAAACCAGACTCAGGGTTGAGGGTTCCGCCTTCCAGCTGGGCCGCGTGTGTGTGGAGCGTGCTAAACCAACGCTTTTTCCTTTGGTCAACCATTAGGTTAAGGTTCTTTTGTCGAGGAAAAAGTTGCATTTTCTATATTAAGCTGTTTATAACTGTTCACACACACACACGCACCCTGCATTCACATAACAAATAACTATATCTGTTAAGGAACCATTTATGAAAGAAATACTTATTTACATGTGCTAACTTGGAAATTTCAGTGGATTGAAATATATTTAATTTGTATTGAATAATAAGCATTGCTTGATGTAATATTACCTACCTGATTAAGTAGCCCTGTAATTGTATAGTTCTGTCTGGGGGAATTAATTCGCCAGATATATACTTATTAATAATTTAGATCATTTTCTTACAAATTCTATTGTGTATAGAATATAAATTTTCTTGATTCATTTTATATAATATAAAAGAAATTGTCTTGTTACTTCTGGTTTTGTCTTTTAGAGTTTATTTAGGTGTTGGGTTTTTTTGCTCGTGTGGAAGTTGCACATGTCGAACCTCTGTTGAGGCAGTTGGGACGTGACAGTTTACAAACTAATATCAAGTTTGTAGGAATCTTCTGAGAATAAAGCTAATAATTATTTTATAACACGCATGAGAAGTTTATGACAATTATTATTTATAATAATAATAATGATAATAATAATAATTATTATTATTAGTAGTAGTAGTAGTATTAGTATTATTATATTATTACTACTACTACTGCATTATTATTACCACACTTACCCATTATCCCCTGGGATTAAGATACAATCATTGACCAACATCATGGCTTCCACCAGCCTGTAAGAAAGCAATCAACCACAATCAATAAAATACAAGATGGCATGCCATTTTCATTGTGTTGTCACACACAAACAACAACACACATTTTATGTTGTTACAATGACACTGTGGTGGCCTGATGGAAGACTGGGTTAAGACATACTGGCCTGATGGGAAACTGGGTTAAGACATACTGGCCTGGTGACAGACTGGGTAAAGACATACTGGTCTGGTAGGAGACTGGGTTAAGACATACTGGTCTGGTGGAAAACTGAGTTAAGGCATACTGGTCTGGTAGGAGACTGGGTTAAGACATACTGGTCTGGTAGGAAACTGAGTTAAGGCATACTGGTCTGGTAGGAGACTAGGTTAAGACATACTAGCCTGGTGGGAGACATGGTTAAGACATACTGGCCTGGTGGGAGACTAAGTTAAGACATACTGGTCCGGTAGGAGACTGGGTTAAGACATACTGGCCTGGTGGGAGACATGGTTAAGACATACTGGCCTGGGTTTCAATCCTGCACGGGATAAACTTATGTGACTTAGTTACCACTTTTCAGGTTACCGAGGGTGTTCTCAAGATACTCTGGTTTCCTTCCTCCTTTCAATGCGTTGGATGCAGTCAATCTAAAATTTCAAAACTAAATGTGATTTCCCCTTTCATCTTCAACTAACAATCTCCATGCCTCTACACCACATGTTTGAATGATAGATGTGTGTTTGTGAAGGTGAAAGTGTGTGTAACGTATATGGGCAAGGTTCAGAAAAGGAGTTGAGAAATTGTGACATATATAAAAAGACTTGGTCTAAAGAAAAGAGAATGCAGAGTATGAAAATAACACATAAACACAAAAGCACAAAGGGTATTTGAGCAAACAAGACATTTATAAAGCACAAAAATTTTGTTAAGTAGATCTGAACTTGTGTGCATAACATCACCTCATGTCACAAACTAAATCAACTGCCATATCAGCATGAATACTGAAATTTAAAACCTCAATGCATGGAAACAATGAAGCAAGTCCTGTTAGTAATCTACAAACACTTGGAAGCAAATTTGCATTTCAAATCAGTTTATTAGAAGAGCTGGGAAAAAAAGTGTACATAACATTACACATAAGAATGGGACGTTTGCATTACATATTTTCAGACAGTCAAGTCATCAAACATTTAACCTGAAATGCAACAAACTACTTCTACAGATCCTGAGGGAAATTTCTAACATGAAAACATCACGATAGTCTTACAGGTACATGAATATTGTGCAGTTAACTTCAAGACTAGCCAAACATCTATTAAAAAAATGTAAACACAGCCATAACAAATATAATTTATGCAGAAATGAAGCAATACAGTTATATGCTATCATTTTAGTTCATTTGTCTTCAGGTAAACACAAAAAGATCAAAACAACAACATTAGAAAGCATGAAATGCTTGTCAAGGACTCAACAGGTCATAACTTCACGCCGTCACATAGCATTTTTGTGTGGATAAAAACTTAATCGTTAATGAAAAACAGTTGCTGACTTGTTGGATTAACAAAGCTAACTAGCCTAGACATTCTGACAAATGCCAATCAACCACGCTGTTAACCGGTTTTAAATATAAACATTTTAGTGGTGGAGTACATAACTTCATTACACGAATGGAGTGGTGAATGTTGTTAAGTGATAGTTTGCATTGAATAAAATTAGTTATGATGCCCAAAACTATCCATGACATCAACAGTTGACATAACATGAACTACAATTGCCAATGACCAACATGTCGTGTATAGAATGGTTTATAGGCCAAATAATTGTGGACATAACCTAACACAGTGAATCCTTAAGTGAAGACAAACAGTAAAAGAAAGTTGATCTATAGTATAAATTGCATTGATTTATACAAGTACACATAAATGAAAGTAGTGCAGAGTAAAATGTGTCTTACATGGACATGAGTATTTTGCCATTAACTTTGAGACTAGTCAAACATCTATAAACACAATACGTGAACACAGCCATAACAAACATAATTTAAACAAAAATGAAGCAATACAGTTAGATACAATCATATAAGTTCATTTGTCTTGGGATAAAAAGAAAAAGATCTTTAAAAAAAACCATTAGAAAGCATACAATGCTTGTCAAGGATTCAAGAGGTCATAACTTCATGCCGTGACATAACATTTTTGTGTGGATAAAAACTTAATCTTTTATGAAAGACAGTAGCTGACTTGTCGGATTAACAAATTCTAACAAGACTAGACACTATGACAAACTTGAATCAACCACGGTGTTAACTGGTTTTAAATATAAACATTTTAGTGGTGGAGTACATAACTTCATTACACGAATGGAGTGGCGAATGTTGTTAAGTGACAGTTTGCTTTGAATAAAATTAGTTATGCTGCCCAAAACTAGCCAGGGTGTCAAAAGTTGACATAACATGAACTACAATTGCTAATGAGCAACCTGTCCTATCGAACAGTTGATAGGCCAAATAATTGTGGACATAACCTCACACAGTGATTCCTTAAGAGAAGACAAGCAGTTAAAGAAAACTTATCTAAAGTAGTAATTGCATTCATTTATACAAGTACACATAAATGAAAGTAGTACAGAGTAAAAATAAATGGACAGTTGTCAGACTTCACAACCGAGACCTAAATTCAAAATTCAAGCGGGTACATGTGGAGAGGGAATTAATATTTTTTTCAAAATACAAGGATCCCCTATCCAAAATGTAAAGAAAAAAAAGGAAAATGGTCATCACTGGTTAATATTGACCTATTCAACAATGTTGGAAAAGCACAATGCTACTAAAAACAACAAGCAGAAAGCTCTGCTAAATGCTAAGAGTACATAACTTCAAGCCGTGACATGTTTTGTTGTTTTTTTCCTTTATAGAAACAAACTGATAATGAAACCAAAATTGATGCAGAAATTTGAAGTAAAATCAAGGAGTACTCCTGAAATCATAAATGTATTACCTAAGAAGTGATTAAAAAAACATATCACCAGGGCATTACATAACTATACACTGTCATTATATACACAGATGAAGAAATCTTTTAAAAAGAGGATACATTGCCAAGTCAAAACAAGAGCAAAGCATACAACTAGCAGAAAGCAGTCTTTCAGTATCGACTGGTCAAAATACAAAAGTTCATTTCCAAGCAATAATATACGAAGTTCATTTACGAGCAATTTACACCCCAAATTATGAAGTACAATGTTCTTCGATCCTGGCATGTAGTATACTCGGCCAGCACTTTGACGACGGCTGATTCAGGAAGCAAGTATTCCTGACCACTCTCTGGCATCTTCCAGCCTTCTCCATACATCAAGTATTGACCCCAAGTATTGTGGGCTACTCTTGTGACCTGTAATCAGCAAATCATGATAAATCAGAAAAAAAAACTACCATGCTACCCTTTCAAATAAAGCTAATGGTGCTTTTTATTCTTAATTTACATGGTGGTTGTCGAAACTAAATGCAGCTGTGGGGAAAATAGCTGGCCATCTCCGATTCAGCTTCACCACACAATCCCCACAACTTGAAAATGCCTCACAAATAAATACTTCTTGTGCTACAAATTGAGAAGTTCCTCCTTTGATTCCACATTTACCAATATGAAGTGCCCGGTAGGTGAGGAAGAATTCTAATCTGCATTAAATACATACTTTGCCAAATATTCCCTTTATGTCAACAATTGTGTGTGTACATAACTTTATGCAATGCTTCCATGATGGATATGATCACATGACAGTTCACACTTGAGATTGATCACTTCTGAGGATTAATCTGCTTGTACTTTTTCCTGTCAGACAATAAACTGATTAAAATGTCAAGTACAGTCAAGAGCTGTGGTTGAAAAGTAAAGGTGTAAGTAACTTCACCATTTTGAGGTAAGCTAGCTTTGACAGAGACAACGTGAAGTTATGCACAAAGAGTGGAACAAAAGGGCATTTTACCTTAAAGAACAATTGACTAAAATTAGCTATGTTTTTAAAGGAATCAATTTAAACTGCATTAAAAAGATACCTTGGCACAATAGTGAAGCTCAAGGGCTTGAAATGTGTGGTCATAATTTTACGCAATGATATGCAATTGGTCTGGTCATGAAGTTATGTACAGTCGCATAGGAATGGCAAAATAAATCAGAATAAAGCCCAGTAGTTAACAATCACATGTATGGAACAAAACTTATTTCATTAAATTATTATAATATGAAATACATTAATTGAAGAGCTCTGGTTGATAAAATTTTGGTGTATGTAATGCAGGCTTGCTTTGACAAAGAATGTGAAGTTATGCACAAAGAGTGGAACAAGGCTGTGTTTGTTGGTGAGCTGTGTTGATAATTTTTAATCATCTTTTGAGTGTAAATAATGTATGTATCTTTTAAAAGAAAAAGTATCACTTCAAAATTTTAAATAAAAATAAAAAACGAATTGTGTTCATCATTTCACAAAATCCACTTACTTTCTGGTTTTGGAAGTTAGTAGTGAAGTTATGTACTAAGAGAAATGGTCTCATAATGAATAGAAGAAACAAGTAAGTGGGATACGTTTTCACATATTGAGCTTCAGAATAATACTACACTGGGAAAAACTAAATTACTCTAATTTCTTTCAAGGATGGTTGAGTTCATCACTTTACACAACTTTGAGCAAGCACAATTTTCCACTAGCTGTGTGACGTTATGCACGTGGTCGGTATTACAAAAAATGAAGCCTATAGTGACCACAACAAGAAAGAAATCAAAAATAATGTTATAAAAACATTTGTGATGCATAATTATTAGCCTATGGAACTAAATATCCCATCATTTAAACAAAATAACAAAACACCTATAAGACCGAGATGTTTCGGATTGTGAAGTTACGCACACAAACGAATTAGACTAACAAAACGTGCCACTTTATTGTTTATTATTAGCGGCGTATTTGTCCGCAACGAAAATACAATCTGTATAAAAATATAAACGTTTAAAATTGATTTGACAATAATACTTGTTAAAAAATCGTGTACGTTGCTTCATGACAATTGTCAAAAACGGGTGCAAAAAATAATGCATAATATAGATAAACAAGAACGTTTACTCAAACACCTTTGTAGCGATGCTGTTGACTTGAAACAAACATACATTTTTATCACAAAAACACGAGATTTACTCCATCAATGTTGACAGAAAAGTCGAAAAACACTGACCAAGCCACCAAAAATATGCGTGCATAACTTAGATGAAAAATTCATGACACTCGACTTACCTTCATTTTTGGACGAATCCGCATCACTTCTTTCTTCTTCAGCCATCGCACGTTGAATGTTAACAAAGGCCAATTGTTTCACGTGTTAGAATTGACGCTAACCGCATTATTTAGAAAATTTGGTGCCTCAAAAAAACAGTACGTCACGTTTGGTTTTCATGACCCAAAAGTTGACAGCAATTTGTTTGCCTATATTATTCGTTCGATTAATTATATCATTATTCTGATTATTGTATTGCTTATATTAAGTTTTTGGACTCGTGTTTCATAATTTATTAGCATAAGAAATAAAGTGAATTACAACACCAGCGCGGATTAATAAGCCCTGAGGCTGAATCACGAAAATACGTGACGTACGCGGGAGTCGCCGATTTCGACGCATATCTCCAAAAAATACGAACCGATTTTAAAATGGAAAATTGTTTCGTACCCTTTATACATTTTTAATTTCGGAAATTAAATTTGTATTAATATTCTATGAAGCAGTTTTATGCCGGTCGGCAAATACCGAACACACTGTTTACGATGTCACAAAAAGTGTAACGGAAACCGCCGATCGTTACGTCATTCATCGTCAGTTTTTTCTTCTTTGACGTGGTTTATCGATCCGTCCTTGACGTCAAAATGAAGAACGATCTTTTCTCTGTCAGATTCACATTTTATTTTGTTTCAAATGATGATATGCAGCGAGTCCGCTTCCTCGCAAAGTAACAGTACAGGCGAAAATCGAGTCCGACGCCATTTCAGAGCCTTGCCCATATAACATGTAACATGTGAGCCTGCATGTTAGTACAGATGGCTGAGCTTTGAGCCAGATTTCACGTAAAGTGTTTATAACATTTAGTATTCTTATTATGAATTATTGTGACTGCATTGTTACTAGATCTCAGGTCATCCGCTTTCACTCTGCTGTCTCATCTCTCAAACAAACGTCCACAGGAGCTCCTCAGGTTACGGTTCTTTCTCCGGTACTTTTCACGCTCTACACAAATGACTGCAGAGGAACTGACGCCACACCGGTCATAAAGTACTCGGACGATTCTGCCCTTGAGGACCTGTCCAATTCAAATGCTGTGTATTTCTCTGCAGTTGATAGGTTCAGCTCCTGGTGTAAACAAAACTATCTGGACTTAAATGTCAAGAAAACTAAGGAACTGGTCATTGACTTTCGTAAAAACAACGCTCTCATTCTAGACCTTGTCATTGATGGTGTTACAGTCGAGAGAGTCACTCAATGCAAATACCTGGGAACCATCATTGACGAGAAACTGAACTTCACTGCAAACACCCAGGCCATCCACAAAAAATGTCAGTCTAAAATTTACTGCCTTCAAAAACTTCGAAATCTCCAAATCAAAAGCCGCATCCTTCAAACTTTTTACTCTTCTTTTATTGAGTCTATTCTTACCTTTTCTTTTATCTGCTGGTATGGAAGTTTGTGCTGGATCGAGTGGTGAAAGTCTGTGGGAAGGTTGTGGGAGTGAAACAAGAGAGTCTGCAGGTGTTGTATGAAAGGCGTGTTGTGCGGAAAGCCAGTTGTATTGTGCTGGATAGCACTCAAGCAGGGTTCGTACAGACATTTAACCTTAAAATTCAAAGACTTTTCAAAGACTTTTCAAAGACCTTCTAACAGAAATCAAGAGCAAAATACGAAACTACATATGTCGAGTAACAGCATGGACACAGCAAACTTTCTGCTGGAGTTAGTCAATTTAATCAAATTCAAAACAGTACCTGCACGACTGGCTGGTGGTGAGCACGTTTTAGACTTGGGATATTCATGCCAATAAACAAATAGTCAGTCATAAACACTATTGTGTTTTTTCCCCTTCTCTTTGTCTTGTTGTAAGTGTTTAACCCTTTGGATAGCATTCATGTTGATTTGGAGAATGGGTTAGCAAAAGAAAATAAGAAAACACTAAAAACTGCTAGCTTAAAATTTAGATCCAGGCATAATAATAAATTTTTTTTCACTTTTAGTTTAGAAGTAATAGGTGCGGGCAAACCAGCACAACTTTCAACATGTAAAATAATTCTTTCAGAGAACCAAAGTTCTGGATTAACGGAAACGAAAGTTACTGAAGGGAAAGCACTCTAGCTGAAGCTCCCCTTACGTCGTCTGCTATGATGCAGAGCAAGTTTTTTGTTGCTTATCGTAAACTTTTTTTTTTTTTATCCTCTAATGATTGGATTAAACAAGCACAAATGTGGAATTGATGCAAATAAATATTTTTCTTTGCTTTGACAGTTTTCCCAAACTTTCAAAGACCCAAGTCAGTTTTTAAAGACTTATAAAGACTTGAAAAGGCAATGCAATTTTTCCCAAACTTTCAAAGACCTTTAAAGACCGTGCGAACCCTGTCATGTGCTTGCGCACCACTTCCAGCTCCTGCCTTCTGGAAGACGCTACCAAACACCAAGGGTCAGAACTCTCAGAACAAAAAACAGTTTTATCCCAAAGGCTGTCTCATTACTTAATAAATAACATGTGTGTATTTGTGTGTGTGAGTGTGTGTGTTTGCCCAAAATAATGTCACTTAACATTTGTGTCGCCGCATGACAAAACCCGGCTAAAGACGCCAGGATTGATTCGCTGCTACAGCCGTAGAACACTAAAAATAGGCTACCCCATCAATTTTAAGATTGTTGCCTCTTTGTCTTTATTTAAGACTTTTCTTTAATATCCCAAACGGAAAAATTACTAAAACATTGTTTATTTTGTTGATTTTGATAAGGGTGTTGATCACACCTTGCTAAAACAAAGGCACTAATTGACCTCCGATACCCCAACTTTTTTTGTCCGACTATGAAGGGAAATCCCCAATGTGGATTGATATATAACATCTGGGGAGTGAAAAGTCCCTATTGGTACTACTTTTTGGTACATAAAAGTGTGTGGCGTATGAATTTTTCATGAAATTCCTTGTTCTGAAGCTTGCTTGGCCACAAGCTCTATTTCAGCGGTAGAGATGACAGGCACGAACACGGCGTTGGATTCTTGGTCCACAAGAACATTCTAGCCACTGTCATGGGTTGCCGCCCAGTCTCCAGTAGACTCATTACCATCCGTCTGAGAGCAACCCCTTTCAACATTACCATCATCCAGGCCTATGCCCCAACATCAGACTATGAAGACAGCGAAGTGGAGGATTTTTATGAAAATATACAGGCGGTCCTTGACCAAGTGCCGAAGAAGGACATAGTCATAGTGCAAGGCGACTGGAATGCCAAGGTTGGCCAAGATGCGCACCACAACTGGGGAGACACATGCGGACCCCACTGCAACAACGAGACAAATGACAGGGGTCTGAGGCTATTGGAGTTTGCCAGATACAACAATCTGGTACTGGCAAACACGCTTGGTCTCCACAAAAAATCCAGACGATGGACATGGCACAGTCCCGGCGGGGAACATCACAACCAGATCGACTACATCATGGTCAAGAAACGCTTCAGATCAAGCATCAACATTGGCAGGACACGCACTTTTCCAGGAGCAGACATTGGAAGTGACCACGATCTCGTGATGATGTCTTTCCGGCTCCATTTGAAGAGAGTAAATACAGCAAAGTGCACTAGGCTGAAGTTCGACCTGGACAAACTGCAAGACCCGGAGGTGGCAAAAATATTTCAGGCCACAATTGGAGGGAAATTTGCACCACTGCTTATTTTGGGGGCAGGCGAAGTAGATGTCAACACCATGACCAATACCTTCAACTCAGCTGTAACAGATGCCGCCACTGAGATCCTTGGCAAGCACCGACCAAAGAAGAAGCCGTGGATCACACCTGAACTTTTGGATCTGTGTGATAAACGAAGAGAGTTAAAAAAGAAAAAGAACACCTCACAGGGAGCTGATGCCTACCGAAAAATCAACAATGACATCCGAAAAGGCATGCGCACAGCAAAGGAGAACTGGATAGAAGATCAATGCCAGGAAATAGAGAACAATCTGAACAAGAACAACAGCAAGAAGGCCTACCAGACTGTGAAGCGGCTGACAAGTGTTAAACAGCCCAAAGTCTCCACTATCCAAAGCAAGTCTGGCATTTGCCTTACAGAAGAACAAGAAGTCTTGGACAGATGGACAGAGTACTGCTCTGACCTTTACAACCATACACCAAATGGAGACCCATCAGTTCTAGCATGTCCCGAGAGCAGAGAAGAAGAAGAAATCCTCCCAATTCTCCGGGAAGAAGTTGAGGCAGCAGTGCAATCGCTGAAGAAAGGGAAGTCAGCAGGAGTGGACAACATACCAGCGGAACTGCTACAAGCAGGAGGAGAAGCGATGACTGATGCTCTCACCATTATCTGTAACAAGATCTGGCAGAGTGGGGAATGGCCTACACCATGGACCCAGTCGCTTGTCATCACTCTTCCCAAAAAAGGTAACCTTCAGGAGTGTGAAAATTACCGCACCATCAGCCTCATCAGCCATCCCAGCAAGGTCCTCCTGAAAATAATACTCAACAGGTTGAAACCACAAGCTGAACAAATCATAGCTGAAGAACAAGCAGGATTCATGGCAGGGCGAAGTACCACTGAACAGATTTTCAACCTCAGAATAATCTGTGAGAAATACCTACAGCACCAACAACATCTATATCATGTGTTCATAGACTTCAAGAAGGCATTTGACCGAGTCTGGCATGCAGCTCTATGGGCAACCATGAAAGTGTACAACATCAGCCCTAAAATTATAGAAGTCATCAAAAGCCTGTATGACAAGGCTACCAGTGCAGTCCTCCATAACAGCGTCATCGGGAACTGGTTCAGAACAACAATCGGTGTGCGTCAAGGATGCCTACTCTCTCCAACACTCTTCAACATCTTCCTAGAGCGCATCATGTCAGATGCTCTTGCAGATCACGAAGGCACAGTCAGCATAGGGGGCAGAGCAATCTCCAATCTTCGTTTTGCGGATGATATTGATGGATTGGCTGGAGAGGAACAAGAACTTGAACAGCTTGTACAGAGGCTTGACACCACCTCCAGAGCTTATGGAATGGAAATAAGTGCAGAGAAGACCAAAATGATGACCAACAACACCAATGGCATCAACACGGACATCAAAGTACAAGGCCAATCCCTCAACACAGTGCACAGCTTCAAATATTTAGGAGCCATTGTGTCAGACAATGGGTCTCGACAGGAAGTCCTCTCCAGGATCGCACAAACAACTGCTGCCCTGACAAGGTTGAAGCCCATTTGGAAAGACAGAACCATCAGTCTACATTCCAAAGTAAGACTGCTGCGCTCTCTGGTCATCTCCATCTTCCTATATGCTTGCGAAGCATGGACCCTCACCGCAGATCTCCAACGAAGAATACAAAGCATGGAGATGAGGTGCTACAGAAGACTTCTGTGCATTTCCTATACCCAACACATCACCAACGTTGAAGTCCGACAGACCATCACACAAGCCATTGGACAACACGATGACCTGCTCACAGTGGTGAAGAAACGGAAACTCCGATGGTATGGCCACGTCACCAGATCATCAGGCCTTGCAAAGACCATTCTGCAAGGCACAGTGCAAGGAGGTAGAAGAAGGGGGAGACCGAAAAAGAGGTGGGAGGACAACATTCGAGAATGGACTGGTTTGACACTGAGCGAAGCCATGAGGGCTGCTGAGGACAGAGAAAGATGGAGTATGCTGGTTAAGCGATCATCTGTGGTGCCCCTACGACCTTTGGGTTATGGGACAGGATAGGATAGGATAGGCTTGTGACACAAGTTGTGTTCGAATGCGTATCTAGCCGGGTCGTGAAAAACTAAGTGTTTCCTATAGATTTTCGACGATTTTTAGTTCAAAGTGAATTTTTTAATGTAGATAAACTCATCTTGCATCTATTTCAAGTGTTTTCTTGCAATATTTATGTTGCATTTGTTAGAAACAATTTGTCAAAGTAAGTGACCGATTCTTTTTGGAAACCGAAAGTGATGGCTTCGTCTCCAGCGTCAGTAGATGTGTCATCTGCTAGAGTAGCTAGGGCCTTGAATCGACCCGGTTTTGCTTCTGAAGAGCTCCAAGACCTGCTTTCAGACTACTTTTATGATGGTGCCGGTGGGAACTGTGATGAGGATTATGATTCTGACGAGCAGAAGCTTGATCCCGTTATTAAACGATACTGTTTGTTTTAATTCAATGATTCATGTTTCGTAGGCCTCTTCGCTATTGGCGTGTCTTTAATAATCCATCATTCTACTTGCATAGATTTAGGTAAAGGTTGAAAAGGCGATATCAGTGAAAGAATTACAGTAGGAGTGTGGAAAATATTTCAGTAGTATATTTTGTTGGGTGGGGGTGGAGTAGGGTGGGAGGGGGGGTGAAAAGGTAAGTAGTCTGGCCTGCATTCAATATTACTAGCATGGCAAGTTGACTATGTTCTCAGTATTTATTATTGTTGGTTTGTCTGTTTTAGGAAATGAACATGAGGACTATTTACCAAATTACTAGTAATTAGTATTTGCTTTGATATTTGTGTTTATTTAAACTTTATAGAGCAAAATGACATGTTATTTTGATTTACACCTGTGACGCGACAGATTTATTCGACATGCGGAAGGGAGTGGAGAATTGAGGAATTATTAAAGCTTGATTATTAGGACTGAAAACTACCTAATTAAACTTTTGTTTTAGGTTTGTAATCTTTGTTTGACTATTTGAACTGAGCTGATGTAGCTGCTTGCAATTAAACAAAAGATTACTTGACAGACAAGGGATTTAAGAGGGGGTGGGGGGGTGGGAGAAGGGGGTATTATGATAGGGTTTATTTTAGAAAAATGATTTGATTCGGGCCATGTTCTTGATATATTATTATGTGTTTGAGTTATTATAGACTTGCTAAACACTTGTTTTATTTCTAATATGGTTAAAAACACTATGCATTATGGATGGGTACAGAATAAAATTGTGCGTACTGTTTTAATTTGTTTATGTTCAGTATTGTGTGGATGGTGTATAATGTGAATTTTCTCATCTTATCTCAACTCACTGCCATATTGCTGCCATCTTCCTGATTGTTTTGATACCAAATACATGCATGGGAAAATTCTGGTTGTGAAGTAATGATCATTTTACAATTCAAAACTTTGAAGGCAATTTCTGGAAATTAGCCCCCGAGAAAATAAATTTAAAAAAAATCATAAAACATCAACCAATAAAGATAAAACAATTCTGTTTTTTGCATTTTGAAGATTATTTTTAGTACTTTGTTAATAAATAAATAAGTAATTTTTCATATTTTGACACTTTAGCCTGTTTTCTCATGCTGCAACACATTTGTTGTCGTTTAATGTTAGCATGCATAAGTGTAATTATATTCATGTGTGACTGTGTAGTTTTATCCTCATTGTCATTATGATTGTTGTTATTATTATTGCGATGTTTATTCCTTGTTGATTGTAATTGTACACCACAATGTAATTTCTTGTAAAAGACAATAAAGTTGTCTTATCTGTCTTATCTTATCTTACTATATACCCCAATGTGTATGCTTTGTGCAAGCCTGCTGAGGAAGAAGAGGAAGAAAAAGAAGAAGAGGAAGAAGAGGAAGAAGAGGAAGAGGAAGAAGAAGAAGACTAGCTGACATTATTTCTACGGCCTGCACCACTTTGTGTTGGTAAGCCTTGCGATGTAGAGCATGCCTGGTATGGAACATCTGATACATGTTGAACGCTTCCTGCAACATACAACACTCATTACAATCAATGCAAAACAATATAATACTATAAATATAATACAATACAATCAATACAATATTATCAATACAATATTATCAATACAATACAATTAATGCAATACAGTACAATCAATACAATACAATGCTATCAATACAATACAATTAATACAATACAATACAATCCATACAGTACAAAGCAGTATGATGCTAAGCAATACAATTAGTTAAGTTACTCCTTGTTCTGCTGGCAACCAGTGAAGTTTCAATAACCCTTTTTCAGGCACACTACCCTCACATTGCAAAAGGAGAAAAATGCAGCTCAAGAGCGGCAACTCCGCATAATACATCACCCCATACACACAAACAATTTTTTTTAAAAATCATAAACAACTATTAAATTGAAATCAATTATATTAAATTTAAGATGATTTTTTTCTTTCAAAGGGATGCATGATTTGTTGTGAATGTCTTGCACATAAATCCATGAAAAATTCCAAACATTAGAAAAACAGAAGAAAAGTAAACACAGTGATACAGTATTATGGACTACGCATCAAAGTGTCCACATCACTATCATTCAAACACAGTGGCCCAGTGTCCACATCACTATCACTCAAACACAGTGATACAGTATTATGGACTACACATCAAAGTGTCCACATCACTATCACTCAAACACAGTGATATAGTATTATGGACTACACATCAATGTGTCCACATCACTATCGCTCAAACACAGTGATACAGTATTATGGACTACACATCAATGTGTCCACATCACTATCAAACACAGTGATACAGAATTATGGACTACACATCAATGTGTCCACATCACTATTACTAAAACACAGTGATACAGAATTATGGACTACACATCAATGTGTCCACATCACTATCACTCAAACACAGTGATATAGTATTATGGACTACACATCAATGTGTCCACATCACTATCACTCAAACACAGTGATACAGTATTATGGACTACACATCAAAGTGTCCACATCACTATCACTCAAACACAGTGATATAGTATTATGGACTACACATCAATGTTTCCACATCACTATCACTCAAACACAGTGATATAGTATTATGGACTACACATCAATGTGTCCACATCACTATCACTCACACAGTATTATGGACTACACATCAATGTGTCCACATCACTATCACTCACACAGTATTATGGACTACACATCAATGTGTCCACATCACTATCACTCAAACACAGTGATATAGTATTATGGACTACACATCAATGTGTCCACATCACTATCAAACACAGTGATACAGTATTATGGACTACACATCAATGTGTCCACATCACTATCACTCAAACACAGTGATACAGTATTATGGACTACACATCAAAGTGTCCACATCACTATCACTCAAACACAGTGATACAGTATTATGGACTACACATCAAAGTGTTCACATCACTATCACTCAAACACAGTGATACAGTATTATGGACTACACATCAAAGTGTTCACATCACTATCAAACACAGTGATACAGTATTATGGACTACACATCAAAGTGTCCACATCACTATCACTCAAACACAGTGATACAGTATTATGGACTACACATCAAAGTGTTCACATCACTATCACTCAAACACAGTGGCCCAGTGTCCACATCACTATTACTCAAACACAGTAGCCCAGTATTATGGACTACACATCCATGTGTCCACATCACTATCACTCAAACACAGTGATACAGTATTATGGACTACACATCAATGTGTCCACATCACTATCACTCAAACACAGTGGCCCAGTGTCCACATCACTATTACTCAAACACAGTGGCCCAGTACTATGGACTACACCTCAATGTGTCCACATCACTATCACTCAAATCACTCTCCAATGCTTAGAAATCAATATCCAAGTCACTTTCTTTGCTTGGATCAATTTACACCAGATTGCCTTCATCAAATCTATCAAAACCACTGTCCCAATCATCACTGTCCATAATGGCAGCTAGTATAATCTCTTTTGTTCATCCAAACATTGTCACAAAGATTATCGATGTTCAAAAATTCCCAATGCACATTTTTCAAAACTATCCATGTTTTGCATATTACCGGAAAGAACAGGAAATCTTGTACACGAGACAATGATTCGTGAGACGAAGCTATTTATAAAAACAGCATTGGAAGCAGCCTGACTGGGCACGTGATGGGGTGTTTTGCCAGCGGATATCAGGCAACGTGCCTAAAAATAGCATCAGGAGACACGCGTGGATTTGATTGAAAAATGGTTAAAGAGGTTCAGAGCAGTCAGAAACACCTGTGTGGGTTAAGTGTAAACCCAAACTTCAGTCTAAATACATTTCCCTTTTCTTTACAACTGCACCCAGGTCACAGTATACCCCAGACCACAGTATACCCCAGGTCACAGTATACCCCAGACCACAGTATACCCCAGACCACCGTATACACCAGACCACAGTATACCCCAGGCCACAGTATACCCCAGACCACACAGTACCCCAGGTCACAGTGTACCCCAGACCATAGTATACCCCAGACCATAGTATACCCAAAGCCACAGTATACCCCAGGCCACAGTATATACCAGACCATAGTATACCCCAGGCCACTATATAGACCACAGTATACCCCAGGCCACTGAATACCCCAGGCCACATCCCCACTTTCTGGAAATTTAGTGCTTTAAATTCCCACTGTCGCTGTCTTCATTTGCTCTTTCCCATTCCTGATCTGTCCTATGACTCTGCTATACTATCTTCTTCTTCGCTAGATCAATGACCTACCTTTTTTTATTGAAAACTCTTCCTGGACAAGACTCCTTGTTTGTGTATGAGGTCTGTTGGATCAGCTTGGGAGTGTTGGACGCTTTCTGCCGGGTGGTCACTAGGGCTTCCTATGATGTTATTATTTAGCACTATAGGCATTTTATATGTATGTGTTTTGTTGATGATTTATAATGATGTTTGTATTCTATTTTGTTTTTGTAACCGGGGGTTCGAGTAGTTGGGGTAAAGCCTCAGCCGTCCCCTGCGTGGGATGTCTTTATTGTAAAGTGACTGGCCGGTGGAGGGCATTCAATTTTCCCACTAGGGTTGTTTCAGCAGATCTTTTATGCGGATTGGGGGTTGTCCGGTCCTGATTTGGCTCGTAAGAGTCCGCTGGACCTAAAGCAACAATCAATCAATCAAAAAAAAAAAAAACCAGGCCACAGTATACCCCAGGCCACAGTATACCCAAGACCACAGTATACCCCCAGACCACAGTATACCCCAGGTCACAGTATACCCCAGGCCACAGTTTACCCCAACCTAAGTTAACTTTTCTGAAGATTGCTGAGGTGCGTTTGAAAAAGCAATGGAAAGAACCGAGTCCACTCTAACGTCACAAACCTTGAAAGTCACTCACAGTCTTGCTAGAAATTGTCTGTTGTCATAGCTGTCACTGCATGTCATAGCTGTCACTGCATGTCATAGCTGTCACTACATGTCATAGCTGTCACTGCATGTCATAGCTGTCACTGCATGTCATAGCTGTCACTGCATGTCACTGCATGTCACAGCTGTCACTGCATGTCATGTCACAGCTGTCACTGCATGTAAAAGCTGTCACTGCATGTCATAGCTGCCACAGCATGTCATGTCATAGCTGTCACTGCATGTCATGTCATAGCTGCCACAGCATGTCATAGCTGTCACTGCATGTCATGTCAAAGCTGTCACTGCATGTCATAGCTGTCACGGCATGTAATGTCATAGCTGTCACTGCATGTCATTTCATAGCTGTCTCTGTATGTCATAGCTGTCACTGCATGTCATAGCTGTCACTGCATCTCATAGCTGTCACTGCGTGTCATAGATGTCACTGCATGTCATAGATGTCACTGCATGTCATAGCTGTCACTGCATGTCATAGATGTCACTGCATGTCACGTCATAGCTGTCACTGCATGCTAATACCATATGTGGTGATTGGAGGAAATTCCACACCATAGTCAGCACAAAGTCCACACCGCTAATCATCCTTCTCTAAGTCACAAATGGGAAAGTCTGTTTTGCTGTTTTTCCAGGGCTTTTTACCAAAAGCACTCAAATGTTGGTCTTGTTAAGGTCATACTAGAGATGTTTGTGGGCCGCCATGACTGTACAACTACTCTTTGTTTGATTAACAGGTATCACAAACAGCACTTTACTAAAGAAGGGCACAATGCTGTGTTGTACTGACCTTGTCACACATACAGATCTGCAGCTCACCATCCACACCATGACTGTACAACTACTCTTTGTTTGATTAACAGGTATCACAAACAGCACTTTACTAAAGAAGGGCACAATGCTGTGTTGTACTGACCTTGTCACGCACACAGATCTGCAGCTCACCATCCACGCGAATGACGCGTGAAAACTGGATGAAGCGAGTGTGGTCAAAGCTGCTGTTGATGCCTAAGTGATGGCAGTCACGCAGAAAGTAGTCCCACTTGTCTACATCCACCCCGTTCCGCTTATTGGCCACGATCTGTTGGACACAAACCATTACATATGACATAGATATACTTATACCGCACACACTGCTACACAATGCATGGATATACATATACCCCATACTACTACATATGGCATAAATATACCACACAAACTACTACATATGGCATAAATAATACTTATACCACACACTACTACACATGGCATAAATATACTTATACCACACACACTACTATACATGGCATAAATATACTTATCCCACACACACTACTATACATGGCATAAATATACTTATACCATACACACTACTACACATGGCATAAATATACTTATACCACACACACTACTATACATGGCATAAATATACTTATACCATACACACTACTACACATGGCATAAATATACTTATACCACACACTACTACACATGGCATAAATATACTTATACCACACACACCACTACACATGGCATAAATATACTTATACCACACATACTACACATGGCATAAATATACTTATACCACACATACTACACATGGCATAAATATACTTATACCACACACACCACTACACATGGCATAAATATACTTATACCACACATACTACATATGGCATAAATATACTTATACCACACACACTACTACACATGGTATAAATATACTTATACCACACACACTACTACACATGGCATAAATATACTTATACCACACTACTACACATGGCATAAATATACTTATACCACACACACTACTACACATGGTATAAATATACTTATACCACACACACACCACTAAACATGGCATAAATATATTTATACCACACACACCACTACACTTGGCATATATATATTAGAATTTCTCCTTGGAGATAATAAAGTTTTCTGAATCTTAATCTGAATCTGAATATACTTATACCACTACACATGGCATGGATATATTTATACCACACACACACACACCACTACACATGGCATGGATATACTAATACAACACACACTACTACACACGCCATAAATATAATTACACCACACACACACACCACTACACCTAGCATGGATATATGTATGCCACACAAACCACTATACATGGCATGGATATACTTACACCACACACACTACTACTTTTTGCAAAGACCATCCTGCAAGGCACAGTGCAAGGAGGTAGAAGAAGAGGGAGACCAAAAAAGATGTGGTAGGATAACATTATTTTTAAATCCAGCCTTATTTTGTGTGGACTATGTCAGCATAAAAGTGGTGTTCAACCAGGTGTACAGCTCAAAGACCAATTCAAAGCTAGTATGTACGTACATGGGCTATGAACCCAGCCATGCCAGTATGGACTACATACAGATTAACCACCACACCAATACTGAGAGTTTTGTCATGAGCATCCCCAGGTGTGGTATGCCAACAGCTTGCTACAGTGGTATGCCAACAGCTTGTTACAGTGGTATGCCAACAGCTTGCTACAGTGGTATGCCAACAGCTTGCTACAGTGGTATGCCAACAGCTTGTTACAGTGGTATGCCAACAGCTTGCTACAGTGGTATGCCAACAGCTTGTTACAGTGGTATGCCAACAGCTTGCTACAGTGGTATGTCAACAGCTTGCTACAGTGGTATGTCAACAGCTTGTTACAGTGGTATGCCAACAGCTTGCTACAGTGGTATGCCAACAGCTTGTTACAGTGGTATGCCAACAGCTTGTTACAGTGGTATGTCAACAGCTTGCTACAGTGGTATGCCAACAGCTTGTTACAGTGGTATGTCAACAGCTTGTTACAGTGGTATGCCAACAGCTTGCTACAGTGGTATGCCAACAGCTTGCTACAGTGGTATGCCAACAGCTTGTTACAGTGGTATGTCAACAGCTTGTTACAGTGGTATGCCAACAGCTTGCTACAGTGGTATGTCAACAGCTTGTTACAGTGGTATGCCAACAGCTTGCTACAGTGGTATGCCAACAGCTTGTTACAGTGGTATGCCAACAGCTTGCTACAGTTATCTACAGCCTTATTTTACACCACTATGCAACATGCTTATTTGTTGGTTGGTTGGAAGGTGTGGTAATGCCAACAGCTTACTACAGTGGTATGCCAACAGCTTGCTACAGTGGCATTGCCAACAGCTTGCTACAGTGGCATGCCAACAGCTTGCTACAGTGGCATGCCAACAGCTTGCTACAGTGGCATGCCAACAGCTTGCTACAGTGGCATGCCAACAGCTGCTACAGTACAGCCTTAGTTTTACACCACTATGCATGCCAACAGCTTGCTACAGTGGTATGCCACGTTGCTACAGTGGCATGCAACAGCCAACAGCTTTTCTACAGTGGTAGCAACAGCGTTGCTACAGTGGCATGCCAACAGCTTGCTACAGTGGCATGCCTACAGCTTGCTACAGTGGAATGCCAACAGCTTGCTACAGTGGCATGCCAACAGTCGCTGCTACAGTGGCATGCCAGACAGCTGCTATTCAGTGGCATGCCAACAGCTTGCTACAGTGCAACAGCTTGCTACAGTGGCATGCCAACAGCTTCTACAGTTATCTACAGCTTGCTTTACACCACGTATGCCAAGCTTGCTACATCTGCTACAGTGGTATAGTTTATTTTTGCTACCACATGCCAACAGCTTGCTACAGTGATCTATAGCACAGCTTTTTATATGTATGTGATCTATAGCTTTTAGTTTACACCACTATGCAACAGGCTTATTTGTTGGTTGGTTGGAACATCCTTTGGGTGAAGCCCAGGCTTATTTGTTGTTGTTGAACATCCAATTTCCCTCAAAGAGGTGATCAAACAGAAATGAAACATGGCTGACCTCATACAGGAATTGTTTCTCCTTCCCATACTGCCAGACCTGAAACAAAGCAAGCAACAGTACACTGCAATATTATACTACAACATGACAATATGTTATAACAACACACCACATGACAACACACTAGTACAACACAATATCACTACATAACAACACAACAATATATAGCACAACATGACACTGCACCAGTACAACACACCAGCACTGCACAACATGACAATACACAAGTACAACACATATAACACATTAATATAACATGACAACACACCTGTACAACACTACATCACAAAACAATAAAACTACACTACATCACAACACACCAGTAAAACACATGACATCACACCAGCACTGCACAACATGACAATGCAACAGTACCACACATGACAACACACCTATACAACATGACGACACACCTGTACAGCCCACCAAAATGCAACCCACCATGACACACATCAGTGCAACATTACAACATACCAGTACAAAATGACAACACAACATGACAATACACAAAATGGACCGTCAGGCCAACGTTTGGGCAATGTGTATCATAACAAAAATCATTACTGTGTGCACAGATGAACATTTTTCACAAGAGTTATGACCATGACTCCTGTCCTATCTGTCGTATAAATTCACTATCAACAGCAAGCACCCTCTGGCTGTCACTTCTGCTCCCACTCACAACTGTAGAGTTTTTGTGGCTTTTGTCTTTTTCACCTACAATAGCGGTCTCTTCAAATCTCTGGTGCTTTGAGTTCCATTGAACAACTACAAGCCCATATGACTCAATGCTCCTTATGGAGCTCGCAATATTTTTTTAGAAAAATGAGTGCCCAGAAAAAAACTGAATAAAACAGTGGCATTAAAATGCAAAGTAACAGACTTTGATTTTGCTATGTTCTTGACCATGAGATGACCCTAATCTCCAGCTTCAAATACACTCATATACTATACAATAATTTAAAGTTAAAGTTGTATTATGCCCCAAAAACAAGACGTGCGATGACATTAACTTTCAGTGACGACCTTGGAACGACCTTGACCTTCATGTGACCTCTCAGGCATGTCTGTACAAATCAATGTTGCATACTATGGGTTAAATAAGCAGCCATTCCACTCTACGATAACCTATTTTTGTATGTTTTTGCAAGGCCTAAAATGACCTTGACCTTTAAGATCAACACAAAAACAGAACATACATGAAAAATCAATCTATCATCTCTTAAATTAAACTGAATTTGGACTTTATATTTCTCATAGTTTAGGGTCAAGGTCACTTCAAAGTACCTAATTTAACTGACTTTGGACAGCTCCAGTGACCTTGACCCTGGAGTGATGTTGACCAAAGTTGTATATTATATTTGTCTCATTGATATCTATCATGCATCAAAGAATAAATTTAATATTATTAACCTAGAAAAAAATAGTGACATTTTGTGAAAAATTGTAATTTGTTTACTAACATTTGTTGACCCAGTGACCTTGAAGGGAAGTCATTCATTCACTGATCATTTTCGAGGTGTGTATATATATATATATATATAGGAAAAAAGACTTCAAAGAACATCATCATCTTATTTATTATTGTCTGTTTGCCAGTTAAAAAGCTAGAAAGACAGTTTCCTACACTACCGTTTGCCCTCACACTACCTTTTCCCCTCCTGGCCTTGCTTTTCCCAGAGGCTTGCCCATGATCTGTTCCATGATGAAGGTTCTGTCAGCGGGCCCCACTCTGTACTTGTCAAACACAGGCTCCAGCTTGTTCACCTTCACCATGTGCTCAAACATGTCAATGGATGCTTCCTCATGCTGCAACAACAGCGACAAAACAATGATACATTATCCTGATAGACCTGCTCACAGAGATGCTCAAGGTGCTGCAACATTGGACAGATGCACAAATGTAAAAATTATAGCGCAGTTGGCAATTTAAAGAACTGCTTAAGGTAATGGCCAATGGTATCAAACACCAGCTGTCCTACAATACTAACCTGTTGTTACATATTGTGCACACAAAATACTAACATCACACTGTGGAACATAACAAACCTTCCCAAATAAAATCAATGCCCAATACAGTTCTAACAATTAGTTCCAACAATGAGCATAGTTCGTCTGACTGGACGCAATACGGGACATATAGGGATGAACTTGTCAAAGAGGTGCTTACCTCCCAGTTTATAAGTGACCAAGTGTAAGGGATGAACTTCTTGTAAAAGAGGTGCTTACCTCCCAGTTTCTCTGTGGCCGAATGTAAGGGATGAACTTGTCAAAGAGGTGCTCACATTCCAGTTTATATGTGACCAAGTGTAAGGGATGAACTTCTTGTAAAAGAGGTGCTTACCTCCCAGATTCTCTGTGGCCGAATGTAAGGGATGAACTTGTTGTCAAAGAGGTGAGAGAAAGGTCCGTGACCCAGGTCGTGGCACAAACCAGCTATCTGCACACACAGGATGTCCTTGTCTGTGATGCCCAGTCGTGGCTGTCGTCTTCTCAACGCACTGGCCAGCTGTCCTGCCAGGTAGCACACCCTACAGGACAGGACAACACAAGTGGAGTGATTGGGCTCACCTATCACAGCAGTTTTGCTCACTGTAGCAAGGTTTTGTTTTATGGACCAGTGGCAGGCTGCTAGCAACATAAATAGCGCCCTGCTTTGTATCTGTGTGTTTAGTCAGCTTTTATTCCCAGTTCTTACGACTGTTTCCTAACTACACACAGGTGTCATAGTCCCTTCCTTCCCCAGTATCTGTGTGTTCAGTCAGGCTTTTATTCCCAGTTCTTACGACTGTTTCCTAACTACACACAGGTGTCATAGTCCCTTCCTTCCCCAGTATCTGTGTGTTTAGTCAGGCTTTTATTCCCAGTTCTTACGACTCTTTCCTAACTCAGGGTGGAGAATAGCTGAAGAAAAAAATCTCTGAAATCCGGTCGGGGTCCAGGGGCGAAGCCCCGATGGAGGGTCTGGGGGGCGAAGCCCCCCTAAAGCTGAAAGTTTTATAGCATTTAAAACCCCCAAAGTATGCTTTTTGTGAGAGATAAATTTTGATGTTTTTCATAATATTCATGCATTCATAGATCCTATCCTATCCTATCCTGTCCCATAACCCGAAGGTCGTAGGGGCACCACAGATGATCGTTTAACCAGCATACTCCATCTTTCTCTGTCCTCAGCAGCCCTCATGGCTTCGCTCAGTGTCAATCCAGTCCATTCTCGAATGTTGTCCTCCCACCTCTTTTTCGGTCTTCCCCTTCTTCTACCTCCTTGCACTGTGCCTTGCAGAATGGTCTTTGCAAGGCCTGATGATCTGGTGACGTGGCCATACCATCGGAGTTTCCGTTTCTTCACCACTGTGAGCAGGTCATCGTGTTGTCCAATGGCTTGTGTGATGGTCTGTCGGACTTCGTCGTTGGTGATGTGTTGGGTATAGGAAATGCACAGAAGTCTTCTGTAGCACCTCATCTCCATGCTTTGTATTCTTCGTTGGAGATCTGCTGTGAGGGTCCATGCTTCGCAAGCATATAGGAAGATGGAGATGACCAGTGAGCGCAGCAGTCTTACTTTGGAATGTAGACTGATGGTTCTGTCTTTCCAAATGGGCTTCAACCTTGTCAGGGCAGCAGTTGTTTGTGCGATCCTGGAGAGGACTTCCTGTCGAGACCCATTGTCTGACACAATGGCTCCTAAATATTTGAAGCTGTGCACTGTGTTGAGGGATTGGCCTTGTACTTTGATGTCCGTGTTGATGCCATTGGTGTTGTTGGTCATCATTTTGGTCTTGTCTGCACTTATTTCCATTCCATAAGCTCTGGAGGTGGTGTCAAGCCTCTGTACAAGCTGTTCAAGTTCTTGTTCCTCTCCAGCCAATCCATCAATATCATCCGCAAAACGAAGATTGGAGATTGCTCTGCCCCCTATGCTGACTGTGCCTTCGTGATCTGCAAGAGCATCTGACATGATGCGCTCTAGGAAGATGTTGAAGAGTGTTGGAGAGAGTAGGCATCCTTGACGCACACCGATTGTTGTTCTGAACCAGTTCCCGATGACGCTGTTATGGAGGACTGCACTGGTAGCCTTGTCATACAGGCTTTTGATGACTTCTATAATTTTAGGGCTGATGTTGTACACTTTCATGGTTGCCCATAGAGCTGCATGCCAGACTCTGTCAAATGCCTTCTTGAAGTCTATGAACACATGATATAGATGTTGTTGGTGCTGTAGGTATTTCTCACAGATTATTCTGAGGTTGAAAATCTGTTCAGTGGTACTTCGCCCTGCCATGAATCCTGCTTGTTCTTCAGCTATGATTTGTTCAGCTTGTGGTTTCAACCTGTTGAGTATTATTTTCTTCCTGGACAAGACTCCTTGTTTGTGTATGAGGTCTGTTGGATCAGCTTGGGAGTATTGGACGCTTTCTGCCGGGTGGTCACTAGGGCTTCCTATGATGTTATTATTTAGCACTAAAGGCATTTTATATACGTGTATGTGTTTTGTTGATAATTTATAATGATGTTTGTATTCTATTTTGTTTTTGTAACCGGGGGTTCGAGTAGTTGGGGTAAAGCCTCAGCCGTCCCCTGCGTGGGATGTCTTTATTGTAAAGTGACTGGCCGGTGGAGGGCATTCAATTTTCCCACTAGGGTTGTTTCAGCAGATCTTTTATGCGGATCGGGGGTTGTCCGGTCCTGATTTGGCTCGGAAGAGTCCGCTGGACCTAAAGCAACAATCAATCAATCAATGGAAGAGTGTGGGTTTGATCCACACAGGGACAGGGCAGTGAAATGTTTGACTTTGGTTTGAGGTTTTTCAGGCCCCTGAGGGTTTTCTCTGGGTACTCCGGTTTCCTTCCTTCCTTATTAAACTGTCTTTATTCACTTCTTTTATTGTTTAAAAATAGTGTGAAAGGAGAACAACAGGCATTTAAATGTAGCCAAGAGATCCTAACCTTTTGTAAGGTTTTGGGCAAAAGCAACTGTAGGGTAAAGGTCCAGATTTTCTGTGCTTCCGCGCGCATGTTTGTGTGTATGTGTTTTATCAAATAAAGATTCCTTTTTTTGTGATATCTTTTCTAATTCAGGATTTGACTTCTGTGTTCTGTGATTTTTTTTTAGACGGTGCAAGAGCTTCCGTGCTCTGTGGGTTCGGGCAAATAGAATAGACCCAACGTTTCCCGGCGTGTCGTAAGAGGCGACTAACAGGGGTGATGTTAGCACGGCATCACTGGGCGAAAGTCTTCTACACAGAAGCCACCGGCCAGGGCGGAGGAACCTCACGTTACTACAGGTTCAACGACCACGTGCTCAGGGCCAAGGCGAGCCACACTGTATTCGTGGATTTCGGCTGTGGCCAACAGCCTGGAGAGGATTGGGCCCTGCCAGGTCTTTTTTTGCCCAAGACACAACACATGATGAGCCTATCCTGAAAATAATTCATAGATAGACATTATTATTTTTTATATTATTATTAAGACTAATGTTCACATACACACACAAAAACTTTTACTTGGAAAAAAAACCAATAGGTTTGTGTCAACATATGCAAGATTATGGCAACTGTCACAAACAAGCTTGCTTCCTAGTATTAAAATCTAAATTTAAAAAAAATAAGAAAGCAAATCAATACTCTATTTGAAAAATGATGATAAGGTTCTCTGTTTTTTTAAAGTTACTGCTGGCTTAGTATTAGTGCAAAGTCTCTTGGCTGGTGGTCTGTCATCAGTATCTCCTGGATGTACGATCCTAAAAACGCAAGACATTCTTAGATTCTCACTGTTGTGGTACTGACACTGTGAGGGTGACTAATACAAAAACAAATATGGCTACCGCCGTTCCGTACATTGGCACGCTAATTGAAGGGAGGCAATTTGTCAATTTGACCAAAAACTGAAAACTCATAAAATAATTTGTTTAAAAATAATTAAATTACTATTTTAAAAAATTCTCGGTAAGGAAAAAAAAAACATCGGAAAGAATTTTTTTTTTTCCTCGGAAAATCGCGAATCGGCGGACAATTCTCCACCCTGCTAACTACACACAGGTGTCCTAGTCCCTTCCTTCCCCAGTTTCTGTGTGGAAAACACACTACAAGTGGTGGACATGTTCTGCTAAGAAATGTTGTTGCTACCAATCATATTATGCCATAACAGCAGTGTTCATCACTACTACTGAAAGTTTAGACAAGAGCATTTTTGGAAAATTAACATGAAATTCATCTGACCTTTTTCTTGTCCATTTTAAGAGAAAAATTTTCTGTAAAGTCCACTGTTTCACTCTAGTTGTGATAACATTAGTCTCATAATAATATTAATAATAGTCATATCCCACACCGGCCAAATGCCTGCCAGAAGTATTTTGTTTATAAAACAATGGTGGTATGTCAAGGTCTAACTGGTTTACTGGCCAGCGTGAACTAAAGGAGGGGGAAATTGCTGAACTGGACACCACATCTGAGTAACCAGGTTCTTTATCATACCACAAAGATGAAGCGGGAGTTGGGTTGGGTATGGTATCTCCAACATCCTCCTGCTATTTTTACAATCTACATTGATGTGCACAAAAAACAGGGAATTTATTGATTTATATAACAAGCATACTTTTGAAAGAGGTTATTTTTTTATACAATGGAAAACCCCACAGCGCTTGCTAACAGCCGGTAGACATCTACTCTATTACATCAGCACTATAAATAGAATTTTAGCAAGCCATGAAGCTTGGCTTTCATTATTTCTCGTCATTTCCAAATCAATCCAGTGTGACCAATGCTATGATTTTGTAAAGTGTGTACAACAAATCGCTGATCATGCTTGGACTCTTTACTGTTGCATCATTCTTAAAGGGCCTCTGCTTTGTTTATTACTAAATTAAATTGTAGCAGGAACATTTTGTAACGTTTGCTTGGTAAATATTTACATTATATTTACAACTTTCTTCTATTTCTGCTGCCCCTAGTCCTAGCACGCTCGTCAAATCCTCAGTCAAGCCGGCGCGAACGCATTCGTTGGTTAAAATTCGTGTCCGGTGAGCCCATAACTCGACGTGTTAAAATTCTTGACTGATGTACGATTGAGACATTCGTACGGTCAGTCACGAATTTTAACATCTGTCGAGGTGGATGGGCGCACCTACCACGAATTTTAACAAAACGAAAACGTTTGAAAGCCGTCTTGAGCGAGGATTTGCCTACGCGTGCTAGGGCTAGGGGCAGCAGAAATAGAAGAAAGTTTCTTCATTTCTTCTATGGCAGTCAAATTAAATTAGTCCAACTTTATTAAAAAAAAAAAAAGTGCAGTATCGTATCCCCACGTGCAGAGGACGAATGTGATCAGTGTGCGTAGGCAAAGGAAGTAAATAAGTGGGTGCAATGCTATATTTAGTCAGATGGATCCGGCAGACGTGGTAGAACGAGGTCTACAAGGAAATCAGCTCACACAGTGGATAATACATAACCAGATATCTTACGGGGAGTGGTTTCAAAATAACAGAAATCAAGTGATAGGGTGGACTATAAATCAGTTGTACAAAGTATTTTATTATTACGCCGTAGAAAGGGGACCAAGCTACGCCAGACAATACGTGTTTGAAACACAAAGTGAAGCGGACAACACAGGCAACACAGGCAGCTTCGCAGCCTATAACAACCACTGCAAATGCCGAACTCGACCCCATCCTATTTAAACGTGGGACGCATGGAGTATGATATTCTTCAAGATCTTGCAGAAAGGCTTACCAAGTCTACATCAACTCCAACGATGATTGAGATTTCTATAATCCTAGTACTGGTGTTCTTGATGAAGGCTTTCAAGCTATACCATTCGATACACTTAAAGCCTCAGTACTCCCCTGCGATCTACAGGAATGCCTCGTCAACGCAGACGCTTTCAGAGTTAAATCCTTCGGATTCAGCATCGACAGCACCACCATGTGCCGAGAGAAAATTACGCTCAAAGCCGGATCCACGTCAGTGAGGTCAGAGTTCAACCAGAATCCTACAGTCTTGATGGCAGTAGATCACAACCAGGAATGGGGTGACAAACTGGTAGCATTACCCTTCAACTTACATTCTACTGCAGCGGACAAAACAGACTTTAGCAAAATATGTAACAACACGCAAAACCAGTACGCCGATACAACTACACTTGGCATGCTCCAAAGCGATGGTACCGCCTATCGCGCTATCAACATGGAAGCACGATGCAAGGGCCTATTGACGGTGTGACAGCAGCAAATCTCTTAGCGCAAAAGTATCCAGACTGGTGGGGCCTAGAGAGTCACATCGTTACAGGCAAAAATGCTATGATGCAAGACATGCCAAAGGCACATCTGATCAGACTGGCGCCCATTCATGGCAAAGACCGCCCCATAATGCAGACTGCCTGTATGTGGCTAACTTTCCACTGTGAATTGGAATTTCGACACAGACCCAGATGACTACAGCAGATAAGCTTGCGCAAAACACTGGAAGCACCTTCCGGTGAAACCCAGAATACACTCGAAACCATCATGCCTGCTGCTTACACTCTCAGCTACGGGGCGGAGTTTTTCAACTGGCGAACAAGCATGGATTATGCTCAATGGGACTCAGAAAATGGACAGGCTGCAGGCCTAGATAATACTGACATTATGGATGACTCAGTCTATGCATCAGCACCAATCACACCAGCCTGAAAAGTGACAGCAGAAATGGGTGGCACACACTGTCAAAGTGTGGAAAATTGGTTACAGTTTGAGAAAGTTTTTCATCAGAAAAACAGTTTGGGAAAGTTTTTCATCAGAAAAATAAGTGATTTTAGTCTGTAAGAGTTTGGATTTCCTGTTTGCCTTTATTACTTAATACACAAAATAAACCTGCATAGCAAATTAAAGAAAAGTATCAGGGCAATGCTAAAAAAAAGTAATCCGATAAATTACTTTTAAAATTCTTTTTAGTTTAATTGTTAAAATTCACAAACCAAGTGGCTTTGACAGAATAGCTTCCCCTAATAATAATAAATAAATTAATCCTATCCTATCCTGTCCCATAACCCGGAGGTCGTAGGGGCACCACAGATGATCGTTTAACCAGCATACTCCATCTTTCTCTGTCCTCAGCAGCCCTCATGGCTTCGCTCAGTGTCAAACCAGTCCATTCTCGAATGTTGTCCTCCCACCTCTTTTTCGGTCTCCCCCTTCTTCTACCTCCTTGCACTGTGCCTTGCAGAATGGCCTTTGCAAGGCCTGATGATCTGGTGACGTGGCCATACCATCGGAGTTTCCGTTTCTTCACCACTGTGAGCAGGTCATCGTGTTGTCCAATGGCTTGTGTGATGGTCTGTCGGACTTCGTCGTTGGTGATGTGTTGGGTATAGGAAATGCACAGAAGTCTTCTGTAGCACCTCATCTCCATGCTTTGTATTCTTCGTTGGAGATCTGCTGTGAGGGTCCATGCTTCGCAAGCATATAGGAAGATGGAGATGACCAGAGAGCGCAGCAGTCTTACTTTGGAATGTAGACTGATGGTTCTGTCTTTCCAAATGGGCTTCAACCTTGTCAGGGCAGCAGTTGTTTGTGCGATCCTGGAGAGGACTTCCTGTCGAGACCCATTGTCTGACACAATGGCTCCTAAATATTTGAAGCTGTGCACTGTGTTGAGGGATTGGCCTTGTACTTTGATGTCTGTGTTGATGCCATTGGTGTTGTTGGTCATCATTTTGGTCTTCTCTGCACTTATTTCCATTCCATAAGCTCTGGAGGTGGTGTCAAGCCTCTGTACAAGCTGTTCAAGTTCTTGTTCCTCTCCAGCCAATCCATCAATATCATCCGCAAAACGAAGATTGGAGATTGCTCTGCCCCCTATGCTGACTGTGCCTTCGTGATCTGCAAGAGCATCTGACATGATGCGCTCTAGGAAGATGTTGAAGAGTGTTGGAGAGAGTAGGCATCCTTGACGCACACCGATTGTTGTTCTGAACCAGTTCCCGATGACGCTGTTATGGAGGACTGCACTGGTAGCCTTGTCATACAGGCTTTTGATGACTTCTATAATTTTAGGGCTGATGTTGTACACTTTCATGGTTGCCCATAGAGCTGCATGCCAGACTCGGTCAAATGCCTTCTTGAAGTCTATGAACACATGATATAGATGTTGTTGGTGCTGTAGGTATTTCTCAGATTATTCTGAGGTTGAAAATCTGTTCAGTGGTACTTCGCCCTGCCATGAATCCTGCTTGTTCTTCACAGGGTGGAGAACAACTGAATCAAGAAATCTCTGAAATCCGGCCGGGGCCCAGGGGCCAAGCCCCGGTATTCGCCCCATGGAAGAAAATGAATTTATGCAATTTTGAAAGTAATTTAGGGCCTCTCCTGAAAGCAAAAAGCTCAAAGTAAACATGAATAGAAACAACAACAACCAAAAAAAACAGAATGTTTTATGCACATGTCTTTCAAAAAAGTTAAGAATTTTGATTTGTAGGCCTAACAAAGTTTGAGGTCCACCACTGTTACACACAAACTCCACATTTCCAATTTTACTGGGCACACGTTTGTCTAATTTTTAGCTGTAAACAGGCAAGAATTTTTATAATTTTAGAGATATTTAGGGGTACGTTAGTAAAAACACTACATCTTAGGTATTAGTGACTAGTGTATAGATTTAAATGAAATAAAATGCAAAATGAACAGAAATACATTCTCTTTTGATTATCTACCTTTTTATACTTTTCTTGTCATGTTTTGTTTTTTATTACTCCATGTGTATACAAAAAAAAAAAGGTTTAAAAAGTCCAAACAAGCCCCCTCCTCTTCTTCACTTTCATGCCAGTCTGAAAGATCGTATGCATGCACACTTCTGACACTAATTGTCTAATGTCAGTACCGATCTCTTCCTCCGTCTCCAAGTCCATTTCTCTCACTTTAATGTCTGATAAATGGAAGCCTGTAAACTCCCCTTCATCAGTCGAAGAATCCAAACCATCCATTTTAGACACAAACACAAAAAAATTTGAAAAATAAATCGAAAAAACGAACGCATCACAGAGAAAACTTGTGGAAATGCAGTCAAATGTTTTCACAACAGAATAAACCGGAAGTCAATTGCCAGAAGTCTCGCAATCTTTCAAACAACGCGAGAATATAACCACATGGTTGATATGGACGCTTTTGGACGTTTTGCCTGTTTAGACCTTTGGCCGCTTTTGGCCGCTATGCCCAATAAAGGTTAGCCCTCAGCTTCTCACACTGGGAACTCATTATTTTTTTCTCTGAAATGCAAATGCCTTCCGCGGAAATCCGCGGATTCGCGGAAAATTCTCCACCCTGTCTTCAGCTATGATTTGTTCAGCTTGTGGATTCAACCTGTTGAGTATTATTTTCAGGAGGACCTTGCTGGGATGGCTGATGAGGCTGATGGTGCGGTAATTTTCACACTCCTGAAGGTTACCTTTTTTGGGAAGAGTGATGACAAGCGACTGGGTCCATGGTGTAGGCCATTCCCCACTCTGCCAGATCTTGTTACAGATAATGGTGAGAGCATCAGTCATCGCTTCTCCTCCTGCTTGTAGCAGTTCCGCTGGTATGTTGTCCACTCCCGCTGACTTCCCTTTCTTCAGCGATTGCACTGCTGCCTCAACTTCTTCCCGGAGAATTGGGAGGATTTCTTCTTCTTCTCTGCTCACGGGACATGCTAGAACTGATGGGTCTCCATTTGGTGTATGGTTGTAAAGGTCAGAGCAGTACTCTGTCCATCTGTCCAAGACTTCTTGTTCTTCTGTAAGGCAAATGCCAGACTTGCTTTGGATAGTGGAGACTTTGGGCTGTTTAACACTTGTCAGCCGCTTCACAGTCTGGTAGGCCTTCTTGCTGTTGTTCTTGTTCAGATTGTTCTCTATTTCCTGGCATTGATCTTCTATCCAGTTCTCCTTTGCTGTGCGCATGCCTTTTCGGATGTCATTGTTGATTTTTCGGTAGACATCAGCTCCCTGTGAGGTGTTCTTTTTCTTTTTTAACTCTCTTCGTTTATCACACAGATCCAAAAGTTCAGGTGTATTTATATAAATATATATATATAAATTAATAATAATAAATTAATAATAATAATAATAATAATAATAATAATAATAATAATAATAATAATAATAATAATAATGGATGCTATATATACACATGCTTTTTTGAAAATCAACCATCAGGCTCAAAGCATGGTGATATGTACCAACATAACTGCTCACATGTTTTCAACCACTCTTACACACACAACTAACACATCTAGCACTCAAACATATGGCATGAAAAAAGCTATTAAAAGTCAAAGAAAAAAACCAATTGTTATTTTTGGAATTTTAGATCGACTGCATCCAATACCATTACTGGAGGGGGGTAACCGGAGTACCGGAAGAAAACCCTCGCTGACCTCCATAGTCTCGTACCAAAGTCACATAAGTTTGCCCCTTGCAAAAATCGAACGCTCAACCACTTTGCCTTGAGGCCTAACCTGAGATTTCAGAGAGGGTAAGCCTGTATATGGGATGGGGTTTAAAGGATTCATCTTATTTTCAGAAGGTGCAACACTCACTATCAGAGCTTATTCTAGGATTTTGAAAAGGTGGGGGCAGGCCCCCCTTCCTTGAAAAAAAGGGGGGGATTCGGCCCCCCTCTGACCAAAACAGTGGGGGCGTCTTCTCGGCATATATAGGGTGAACACACAAACAAATATCCATATTTGTTTTCTCCCGTGATGTTCCCGGATAAACTGTTAAACAGTCAAGTGTCGCATTCTCTTCAAACAGTAAGTACACACAAATCGCAGACAAAATATATCACAAACTGGTATCTGTAACCTTGCTTTCACAACTGTTGCATAAAAGCTCTGCTATTTTAGAAGATAAGTCATGGGAAAACAGTGGGACTGTTTTCTTCACAGTTCCTCCACTGAATTCGAAGTCAAAAAGCGTGCGCTTTTTCGAAGCCATTCTGATTCTGATTGTAAACCAGTTCCAACCGGTCAGGTTCATCGATGCCACACTCAGAAGAAAGGTGATTGGTCAAAATGAATAGCATCGGCCAATGAAAATTTGAGACACATCGCATATACAAGAGAGCAACTTCCGTTTAACTCCAGTTTCCGCTACGCCCTAGTAGACGACAGAAACGTCACAGTAAAGCCCGCTTCGATCAAGACATGTAGCAGGATATTTCCAATCTCCGCGGGATCGCGAACGCGCTCATCGAATTTCTTTGCAGGAAAAAAACTTTTTGTGCGTGATCCCGCGCATCCCGCGCCCTAGAATAAGCTCTGACTATGATCTGTGAGGTTGAAGTGAGTGATCTATGGCCTTTAATGGAGGACTGTGTACATTGTGCATGAAGACAGAAAATCACTATGATCTGTGAGGTTGAAATGAGTGATCTATGGCACATTGTGCATCAACACAGAAAATCACTGACCCCAGACAATGCTCAAAGCGATTGTGGGCGGCACCTGGGTAGACAAAGTAACAGGCACCCAGCTGCTTCAGATACCGCAGTCGCTGGAACTGTGGTGTGTCAATGATGGCCACGCACAAGGGGTGTAACTCCATATGACCGTGTACTGGGTCGTTAAACACCTGTACACAGCCAAACACTACAACCTCAATGTTCAACATCAAAATCTCAGACATCAAAAGTTGCCTTTTCAATCTCAATGTTCAACATCAAGTCTCACACCAACAAAGTTATCTTGTCAACATCAATGTTAAACATCTATGTCTTAAACATTAAAAGTTATTTTTCAACATCAATGTTAAACATCTATGTCTTAGACTTTAAAAGTTATTTTGTCAATATCAATGTTAAACATCTATGTCTTATACAATAAAAGTCATCATGTCAACATCAACGTTAAACATCTATTTCTTAGACATTAAAAGTTATCTTGTCAACATCATGTTAAACATCTATGTCTTAGACATTAAAAAATATTTTTTCAGTGTGAATGATAAACATCTATGTCTCATACATCCAAAGTTATTATTTCAGCGGCAATGATAAACATCTATGTCTTACACATCAGAAGTTTTCTTTTCAGCGTCAGTGTTAAACATCTATGTCTCACACATCCAAAGTGATCTTTTCAAGTAGGGTGAGAGAGAGTTGTCTGTTGTTCTAACTGAGTGTAATAATGATAAGTTTAGTCCAGTCTACTATCAGTAATCTCCATCAACTGTTCCCTGAGTGAAAGTCCTGCCAACAATAAAGCAGAGATGTCACTATACCTCTGTGGGTATTAGGGTTGTCACTGTACCTCTGTGGGTATAAGAGATGTCACTATACCTCTGTGGGTACAAGGGATGTCACTATACCTCAGGGCTTCCAATGGTCTGAGATAAAAAAGGAGGAAAATGACCGAGTGACGAGGTCACGAGCGCACGACCTCAAACACTGTCACAACACTGTCTGCTATAAAAGAAACAATTTTATTAGTGAGAGTGAAGTAGAAGAAAGAAAATAAGTGATTTACAAAAGGTTTGATGTAAGGTCTCACATGAATAGAGAATAATTAAGGCAAATATGGAATTTACCACATTCGACCCGCCATTTTTGCCTATTCGCAAACAGAACGATGATCCGTTTCCAGTCTTCGAAACCAGCCAATTACAGATAAACCAAACTGAGACTGTGTTACGGATATTTTGGAGCCCCTATGAAATTTTTACCTCGGCAGTTTTCTACGGCGGAACTTTAAAATTTTTCGGCTGAAATTTTTTTTAAATGGCGGAAATTCGCCGAACGGTGGAAGATTGGAAGCCCTGATACCTCTGTGGGTACAAAGCGTGTCACTATACCTCAGTGGGTACAAGGGATGTCACTATACCTCTGTGGGTACAAGGGGTGTCACTATACCTCTGTGGATACAAGGAATGTCACTATACCTCAGTGGGTACAAGGGGTGTCACTATACCTCTGTTGGTACAAGGGATGTCACTATACTTTCCCGTCTTGACTATTGTAATTCCCTTCTCTCTGGCTCTCTCAACTATATCATCGATAGGCTTCAGCGTGTTCAGAATCATGCTGCCAGCCTCATTTTTCGCTCCTCTAAATACAACCACATAACTCCTCTTCTTCAAACCCTGCACTGGCTGCCAGTACAGCACAGAATCCAGCACAAAATTTCTACACTCTGCTTCAGAAATTTTGACCTGACTTCTCCCAGCTATCTCTCCGACCTTCTCGAAACCTATTCCCCCAATCGCTCTCTTAGATCTTCTGCAGATACCCGTCTTTTTAAAATCCCAACCGTACGCACCAAAACCTATGGCCAGCGCACCTTTTCCTACCAGGCCCCATCTATCTGGAATAAACTCCCTCATTCACTCCGTCATAATGCTATTATCCTATTAAAGGTTTCGACTTCGACTTCGTCACTCCACTTCTATGCTGTAATTCAAAACCTCTTTAAAAACTCATCTCTTCCATCTTCCTCACTAAACTTTCCTCTTCATATTACACAACTGCTTTGTTTGGTCAGATTGTATTGTATGTCTGAACGTGTTAATGTTTGCCATTGTAAACGCCTAGGGTTTGTAAAAGGTTAGGCGTATAAATTTACATTTCATTCATATACCTCTGTGGGTGCAAGGGATGTCACTGCACCTCTGTGGGTAAAAGGGATGTCACTATACCTCAGTAGGTACAAGGGATGTCACTATACCTCTGTGGGTACAAGGGATGTCACTATACCTCAGTATGTACAAGGGTGTCACTATACATCTATGGGTTCAAGGGGTGTCACTATACCTCTGTGGGTACAAGGGGTGTCACTATACCTCTGTGGGTACAACGGGTGTCACTATACCTCTGTGGGTACAAGGGGTGTCACTATACCTCTGTAGGTACAAGGATGTCACTATACCTCTGTGTGTACAAGGGATTTCACTATACCTCTGTGGGTACAAGGATGTCACTATACCTCTGTGTGTACAAGGGATGTCACTATACCTCTGTACAAGGGATGTCACTATACCTCTGGGTATAAGGGGTGGAGGGGAAAAGGTGCATGGGTGCATGTGGGATCCCTAAAGTGTGGTTAGACTTTGTTCCTAGTATACACTATTATCTGTCATCTTGTTCGTAGTATACATTACTGTCCTCTTGTTCCTAGTATAAATTACTATTAGTTGTCTGTTCCTAGTATACACTACTATCAGTTGTCTGTTCCAACACTCCTCATCACACCTCAATTTACCTCCTGCACTGCATATGTACTGGAATGTCTAATAAAAAAAAACGACTTGAAGATTCCATTGTAGCCACATGCACCTATGGGGAGGATCAGGTGGATAGTTACGGAGCCGCAAAGTATTACCTTTGATGCATCAGGGTGGAGATTGTCAAATGTCTCAAAGCCCAAACTGTTGATGAAGTCTTGAATCTTCAACTGAGAGCCCGCTCTCCTGTCAACACAGTGGATGCTACAAACACAGTGGTTAGGCTAACAAACCTCAATGTTCTCAACAGTCCTAAATAAAGGATTCTTTATTTCTACTGAATTTCTTCTGACACAAGTACGATGAAGTGTAACATTCTTCTTCAATCAATGACAGCTTAAAGGAGGTGTGTTCAGGATTATTATTATTACGTTTATTATTATTAATATTATTATTATTATTATTATTATTATTAATACAGTTATTACTAGTAGTAGTAGTAATAGTAGTACAGATAGTAGTAGTAACAGATAGATATTCAATGTTTATAGGGTCCAGTGGACTGCCAAGAGCCGAATCAGGACCACACAAAACTAAGCAAAATCAAATTAAAACTGCTAATATTTAAATATGGTAATAGATGTAAATTAAACCAGTCTTACAAATAAAATTTAACCAAGACTATAAACAAGACGGCATGATCTAAATGTGATAAAACAAGCCAACATCATGTAAAGTAACAGTGACAGAAGTATAGTAGTAGATCATTATTGAACTTACGTGATGCCTAGCTTTTCTGTGACAAATTCAGGTGTAATGCGATCCAGCACTCTACCATTAATGTCATGATCTGCACAACAAGAGACATTTCACCTTGTGACACCGACATCATTATGTGACACTGACATCATTACGTGACACTGAAAACACTGTGGGCGACTGGCATGACAAAATGATGCTGGCACGACAAAGTGACACTGACATGACAAAGCGACACTGAAATGACAAAGCGACACTGAAATGACAAAGCGACACTGAATTGACAAAGTGATACAGGCATGAAAAAGTGATACTGGCATGACACAGTGACAATGGCATGACAAAGTGACACTGTCAACACCATGTGACACACACCATGACATTGACAAAACACCAATGTCATCATAATGTGACACTGCCATCACCTTGCAATTCAATAAAGGAGGCATCAGGTTGTGAAAGAATTCAGTAACATTCACTGCATAGCAAGCGCCTGTACTGAGATTCCCCCACGTAGACAAAATAAATGTATGATATAAGGATATACCTATTGCTTAATAATAATAATAATAATAATAATAATAATAATAATAATAATAATAATAATAATAATTTATTTTATAAAGCGCGATTCCAAACAACTGTCTGCTCAAAGCGCTCACACGCATGCACACACTCTCACACTCGCAGGTTAACATTATAATCTTAAAGTATCGAGTTTAAACGAAGGGTAAAATATGTATACTAAAAGAAAGATGTACATATACAAGATTTAAACTTTAACACTAAGGTAAAACACAGGACAGCAATTTTTAAAAAGTTAGGGCAAAAAGGGTACAGTGGTTACAAATACATGCGAATCACAAAACCAAACCATACACAGAATTTTAAAAAGTATGTGATAAAACAAAATGACATCGTACTAAAACGTATTGCACATAACATTGCATTGCACAAACAAACACACACACATACACACACAAAGAATGAAATTACGGATTTAACCGTCTTATAAAATATTACGTATAACATTTAAAAACAAAAATTAAAATAATGAAAATGGCCAAAATTTAAAATGAAAGACTCCAGCGTAAGAACATAATTTTCATAGCCTACACCTCGACCGACAGAACGACCCATGCCGAAAAATTGTTGAAATTCTCTCTCTCTCTCTCTCTCTCTCTCTCTCTCTCTCACTCTCTCTCTCCCTCATCCCTCTCCTCCCTCACCTCACTCCAAAACTCATACATACACATTTATTCACAGATGTTTCAAAAACAGGTGTGTCTTCAGTGATTTCTTGAACGATGAATGGGACTGGGCACGACGAAGGTCGGACGGCAGGGAGTTCCATAGAGCTGGGGCATACCGGGAAAAGGACCTTTTACCAAAACTATTAAGGGAGTATCTAGGAACTGTAAGGAGGGATGCATCTTGTGATCGGAGAGTGCGTGTTGGCCTATAGGGGCTGAGGAGTTCGGAGAGATAGGAAGGGAATGTTTCAGAGTGGAGGCACTGATAGCAGAGAGAGGCAATCTTGCCACTCATACAGATAGATAAGACTGCCTGTTCATTGCTTTGCAGTTGCATCGTGTAATACCAGGCCGTCAATCGAACCGAGGCAAGTGAATGCACCACTTCCTTGGACGCCGAGTCGACAGGAGTTAGCTGTTTCTGGACCTTCCTACCAGAGCGTCCATCGCTACTCTGAGAGCCGAATATTCTCGACGGATTACCAAGATAGTCACGAGCTGTTACCGTGAACTGTGTTTCATATTTCTATGCTCCAGTTCGCCAGCCAGTTTATCGCCAAGTCGATTACTGATGCCATGATCATTTAGTGAGATAAACGAGGAATACCTTAACAAAACTTTATAATGGAGACAGTGATGAAAAGTCTGAAGTGTGTCGCACAGGCTGAGTTCCGTTCTGGTCATCCTCAACAACTGTGAAACGTACTGTTGTGTATCCGGTCTCTTCCTGTGGTTTGTGAAGACTGTGGTTTGTGAAGACTGTGGTGTTATTTTTTCCTTCAGATTGTAGTGAGTTGACCACTCCATTGTAGGTATTGATTTTCCTACTTTTGGTTCTCCCACGTAGCTAGTAGCTGCGCAATTTATAAGTAAACCTTTTTTTAATTGTTCATGTTAGGAAGTGTTTTGTGTGCAAGTATGAAATATTGGAGTCTGATGACATAGATGTTAGATTTATAATAATACAGTGTGGGAAAACTTATTGCCTGTGTTCTTGAGTTTTTCCCCTTTTCATCTTGCTACACGAATCCTTTACACAGGTACCAAGTGTATTTTTGCATCAGTTTGGCCTACTAATTTTTGTTAAATTATTAAATATTGCAAGAGGCTGAAGGAGAGAGAGGCACTGTAATAGTATGTAATAATATGTAATATATAAAGTCACGTTTTGTTGAATAAATAATCATTTGTTTTCTAAAGCCCAAAACCAAAGTCTGCTCTAAGCACACACATGCATACACACATACATTCAATTAACATTCGTGAGAATAAATATTTAGGATAAATATTTATATTTATATTTAGGATAAATATTTATATTTAAGATAAATATTGTAACAAACAGCTCAAATCCCAACTCTTCAACCTTTGCAGCCCCCACATGCATAAATTCATTATCCAAGCCACACGCCATGCCAACCAACTCTTTAACCGGAAGGTTCAAGGTACCAAAGCAAAATAACTCCTATCTCCGTTTTCTGCCCAACGCCCTGACTTTCTGCCTCCTCCCCTCTGACCTTTCCCTAGTACAAACCATTCCCGAGGACCTTTTCTTAACCCTTCCTGAACGGCAGCACTTGGCGCATGGCCTCAGTTTTGTCCCTCTCAAACCTCGAGCCAACCAAATGGAGAACCAGAACCAAATCCAACGGGTTTTTCCGAAGACTGCATCTCCAGGCCCATTTTGCTAGTCCTCCCCCTATCTGTTGTGACCCTGACCCCTCCACTGACTCTGACCTCCCGCCTTTCTCCCGCCCACCTTCTGCCTGGACCCTGGCTCCAAGACGTTTCGCTGACCTGGATTTCTATATCCAAGAACGCATTAGAGACATTTTTTCCCTCTTCCGCAAAGATCTCGGTCACACCAATCTTTCACCCCTTGAGTTGGCTGCCTTTAGCACCTTGCGCATGCAGCAGGGCATTGTGGTCAAGCCGGCTGACAAAGGAGGTGCGGTGGTGGTGTGGTGGATCCATGGAAGGACTTGTATCTGACACAAACCAACCGCCAACTTTCCAATATCAAGTCCTACACACCCCTTCCTAAAGCCACTCACAAGTCCAACAACATCGTCATCCGCAAAACCATCCATGACGCAATTGCTTCTGGTGATCTGCCTTCTGAGGCTCGTAGCCTCATCTAAAACGAACCCTCTGAATCCAAATTCTACCTTCTGCCTAAGATAAACAAAGTCAAAACGCCTGGTCAGCCCATTGTCTCAGCTTGTTCCTGCCCCACTGAACTCATTTCCAAGTAACTTGATCTGATCTTTCAACCCATTGTTGCCAAACTTCCCTCCTATGTTAAAGACACTAACCACACTCTCTGCAAGCTCCAAGACTTTTCCTTCCCAGCAGGCTCTTCTAACCGCTTTCTGTTCACTATAGCCATCACCTCTCTGTACACCAGCACAACCCATTGTGAGGGTGTCTCAGCTATAAAACATCTGTCTAAGGACTGCCGCTGCCTTCCTGTCACTACCGTCCTCTGCCTTGCTGAACTCGTCCTCACCCTTAACTCTTTCCAGTTCAACAATCAGCATTGCCTCCAGACTTGTGGTGTGGCAATGGGCACTTGCATGGGCACTAGCTAGCTATGCGTGCCATTTCATGGGTTTCTTGGAAGATCAGATTTTTCAGCAGTACATGGGCGTTATTCCTGATCTGTACAAACAATTAATTGACGACTGCTTTGGCATTGCCACCTGCCCAAAACCTGACCTCATTTTCTTCATTCAGTTTGAATCAAACTTCGATCCTGCCATCAAATTCACCTTTACCATCTCTGAATAGTTTGGCCTTCCTGGATCTCCAGGTCACCATATCCCCAGATTCCCTGCTAGTGTCCACCTCAGTCCACTGCAAACCCAATGATTCTCACTCCTACCTCCATTTCTCCTCTAGCCATTCTTCCTCTTCCATGTCCAGTATCCCCCTCTCCCAGCTACTCCCTCTCCGCCGCATTTGTAGTTCTGACTTGGATTTCCGGTCACAAGTTCGCACTTTGATCACCTTCTTTGCCAACAGGGACTAACCTGACACCTTGTGCCAAGCCGCGCTGATGAAGATGTCTGCCATCCTCCGTTCCCAGACTCTCACTCCGTCCTCCTGCATTTCTGACCGCCCCGTCTTGGTCCTCACCTACCGTCCCCACAACTTTGCAGTCACAAACATTGTTCTCAAACACTTTCACCTCCTCCAGTCCGCCCCCGCTCTTGGTGACACCTTCCAACTGCCCCCACTTCCCTCCCTGGGGCTTACAAGTGTGGCACCAGTCTCCGGGACTCCATTGTGTCTTTTAGGATCCTGTCCTCTGTCCCCTCCGCTCCAGGCACCACCGGCTTTGGGCAGCGCTGATGCAATTGCTGCTCCCACATCTCCAATTCCAGGGTCCCAAGGACCAGTTCACTGCCCTCTCCTCTTTCAGCTGTTTCTCCACTAATGTTGTGTACATCCTACACTGCACTCTCTGCCATAAGCTTCATGTCGAAGAGACCTATCAGACTCTCAAGGAAAGGGTCTCCAAACATCTGACCTCGGTCTGCCACCCTACCGGTAATCCATCCCTGGTTGGGGACCACTTCAATCTTCCTGGCCATTCTCTTTCCAATCTTCGAGTCTCCGGTGTGTGGCAGAACCACACCTTCTGGCTGTTCCGAAAGTTTATGGAACTCCGCCTCATATCTACCCTTCAGCCCTCAGCCATGAGCATACGCAAATGAGGTTGTTCCCTCCCCTTTCAAAAAAACATTTTTTTCCTCTCCCTCACTGCCCCCCTTTTTTCCCCTTTTTTCTTTTTTCCCTCCCCCAGTTTGTGTATATGTAGGTGTGTGTACCTGCTGTTTGTGCCTGCTGTTCGTGTTTATGTACGTGTGTGTACCTGCTGTTTGTTTGTGTACATGTGCGTGTTCTCATTTCTTTTCTAATTGCATTTAACTTTTTTCCCTTTTTTGTGGTGGTGAGGTGTACTCACCTGTTTGCCTTCCTAACTTCCCTGCCTTAGTCCATCAATGGCCTGTAAACCTTTTACATATCAACATCTTAGCCCACTTAAGGAGTTTTGTTAGAAGGCCAGGTTTTAAGCATTTTCATCAAGCCGTTTGACCACATCACTGCCTTTTGAAGGTATAGTTTTACTTGCTGGACAATGTTTGTTACGTTAAGTTTGTCATGTTGAACTGTGCTGTAGGTGCCCCACTCGGAAACGGACTGAGATTACCCATTCGATCCATTGTTTATATTATATCTAACACAAAGTTTATTCATCATATATACTAGCCCTATTTCCGGCTGCAGATTTCTAAAGGTATTTACACTATTTGACTGTTCATGTGCTCATGCAAAATTCTTTACATGTCTGATGTGGTTATTATGATTATTACCCTTTCCTTTCACTACACAGATGAATAAGACTCCTCAGTCTAATACTAACTGGCTGGCAGTGTTTGTGATCATTTGTTTTATAATGTTCGAGTAGGAACTTCAAAGCAAAACTATGTAGCGTGTACTAGAGTGTTTACTCTGCCTCAAGCACCAGAAGTTTTCTTGGTGTCTATTGGCATTGATGGGGCACTTGCCTGCAGCCAGATGATGACTTGGCTCTCTTTAGTGTAGACTTCCTGGAGGGACTTTTGGTTTTTAAATGTCATTTGTGGACTATTTAGGACTTTTCTTGCACACATTTATTTTGGTAGGGGGAGTGAGGGAAGGAAGGGAGAGGAGAGAGATGGGTAGTACATGATTATTGATTTAGGTCCAGTGGACTCTTCTGAGCCAAATCAGGACCGGACAACCCCCGATCCGCATAAAAGATCTGCTGAAACAACCCTAGTGGTAAAACTGAATGCTCTCCACCAGCCAGTCACTTTACAATAAAGACATCCCACGCAGGGGACGCTGAGGCTATACTCTAATTTATCAAACCCCCGTTTACAAAAACAAAATAGAATACAAACATTATTATAAATTATCAACAAAACACATACATATAAAATGCCTACATTGCTAAATAATAACCAGGGTGGAGAACAACTGAATCAAGAAATCTCTGAAATCCGGCCGGGGCCCAGGGGCCAAGCCCCGGTATTCGCCCCCTGGAAGAAAATGAATTTATGCAATTTTGAAAGTAATTTAGGGCCTCTCCTGAAAGCAAAAAGCAAAAAGTAAACATGAATAGAAACAAAAAACAACAAAAAAAGAATGTTTTATGCACATGTCTTTCAAAAACGTTAAGAATCTTGATTTGTAGGCCTAACAAAGTTTGAGGTCCACCACTGTTACACACAAACTCCACATTTCCAATTTTACTGGGCACACGTTTGTCTATTTTTTAGCTGTAAACAGGCAAGAATTTTTATAATTTTAGAGATATTTAGGGGTACGTTAGTAAAAACACCACATCTTAGGTATTAGTGACTAGTGTATAGATTTAAATGAAATAAAATGCAAAATGAACAGAAATAAATTCTATTTTGATTATCTACCTTTTTATACTTCTCTTGTCATGTCTTGTTTTTTATTACTCCATGAGTATACAAAAAAAAGTTTTAAAAAGTCCCAAAAAGCCCCCTCTTCTTCACTTTCATGCCAGTCTGAAAGATCGTATGCATGCACACTACTGACACTAATTGTCTAATGAGTAATGTCAGTACCGATCTCTTCCTCCGACTCCAAGTCCATTTCTCTCACTTTAATGTCTGATAAATGGAAGCCTGTAAACTCCCCTTCATCAGTCGAAGAATCCAAACCATCCCTTTTAGGCACACACACAAGAAAATTTCAAAAACAAAATCGAAAAAACGAACGCAGCACAGAGAAAACTTGTGGAAATGCAGTCGAATGTTTTCACAACATAATAAACCGGAAGTCAATTGCCGGAAGTCTCGCAATCTTTCAAACAACGCGAGAATATAACCACATGGTTGATACGGACGCTTTTGGACGTTTTGCCTGTTTAGACCTTCGGCCGCTTTTGGCCGTTATGCCCAGTAAAGGGTAACCCCTCAGCTTCTTACACTCGGAACTCTAATATTTTTTTCTCGGAAATGCAAATGCTTTCCGCGGAAATCCGCGGATTCGCTGAGAGTTCTCCACCCTGAATAACATCATAGGAAGCCTTAGTGACCACCTGGCAGAAAGCGTCCAATATTCCCAAGCTGATCCAACAGAGACCTCACACACAAATAAGGAGTCTTGTCCCGGAAGAGTTTTTAAGAAAAAAGGTAGGTGACTGGTCTAGCGAAGAAGAAGATAGTATAGCAGATTGATAGAACAGAGCAGGGATGAGAAAGAACAAATGAGAAAGACAGCGACAGTGGGAATTTAAAGCACTAAATTTCCAGAAAGTGAGGATACTATTTATACTGAAACCCCCGGCACCCCAACGGGGGTGAGATGGGTAGTGGGGGAGGGGGAGGGGTGGAGGGTTTGAGTACATTAACTCTGTCACAAAGTGACTTGGCAAATATTTACATTTGTGAATACATCACGTGTTTAAAGAGTTAGGACACGAGCAAGGGTTATTGACATAGGCATGTGGCGTATGTATTCGTTTGCGTTGTTTATTATTTCCTAGTTCATTAATATTTTGGGGATGAGACTCAAGTCAAGTCAAGTCAAGTCAAGTCAATATATTCTTTATTCCATCAAGAGGAAAATTTGTTTTGCCACCAGGATACGCACTGTATAAAAACACATATGCCCACCACATACTCATCGTCATCCTATCATAACTTACAACCACAAAACCATATCACATGTGTACTAATACACTAATACAGTTTAGCACAAATTAAAATAACACTATTCAATTTCTACAGCTATCATAACTAAGAGACAAAGTTAATAAATGGTATTAATACTACATATATATATATACATATATATATATATATATATATACACATATATATATATATATATATATATACATATATACATATATATATATATATACACATATATATATATATATATACACATACACACATATACACGCACACACACACACACACACACACCCATATATAAACATACCCACCCACATACACCTATACATACACATATATACACACATACACGCACACCCACCCAAATACACACACATACACACACACGTACAAATATGCATATACATATAATTATGCAAGTTAGCAGCACATTACATTGACAAGTTAATTAGCGTAGACATAATTATTGTAATTGCTTGACTGTATAGTTGACTCTAGCTAGAGCGTGCAGTAGGGCAGTGTTAACATCCGATGCGCCAGCCGGAGCCAGAGGCAGCATTCAGTCTACCCACCGCCATGGGAACAAAGCTGCGAGAGTACTTTGCCTTCTTGCATTTGATGGAGCGATACCGCCTGCCCGAGGGGAGCAGTTCAAACTCCGCGTGCAATGGGTGGGAGCTGTCAGCAGAGACCGCATGCGCCTTGCGGAGCAGGGCTTTGTCTGTTATCTCAGAGATGAGGGGGACGGGGAGGCCAATGATCTTTGAGGCCGTGTTTGAAATTTTCATCAACTTGTTTCTTTCAGTGACAGAGAGGGAGGGGTGGTATATACTACTGCAGTATGTGAGAAGGGGCTCTATGATGGAGCGATAGAGGTTGAGGAGCAGCTGGGGGTCCAGTTCGAGAGACCGCAGTCGGCGCAGCACATACAGCCTCTGCTGACACTTCCTCTGGACAGAAGTGACTTGCTCCTTGAAGTTGAGTGCAGAGTCGAGGATGAGGCCGAGGTAGCGGAAGGACTCCACTATCTCCACCTGCTCCTGCCCGATAATGACAGGTTGTACAGGCGGAGCGTCCCTTCTCGGGTCCACAACTAACTCTTTGGTCTTGATGACGTTGAGCTGCAGGTGGTGCTCTGAGCACCAGGCGGCGAACTTGTTGACAGTGGCCTGATATGTCGTCTCCGACTCAGCATCGGACATCAGGCCGAGGATGGCAGAGTCGTCAGCGAACTTGGAGCAAGAGCATTTATCACCCTCGCACTTGCAGCTGTTTGTGTAGGTAATGTACAAAAACGGGCTGAGCACACACCCCTGGGGGGCGCCCGTGTTTGTCGTCAACTCAGGCGAGAGCGTGACCCCAGTCTCCCCGCCACCCGCCACCCGCACCCGCTGCCGTCTGTCAGTGAGGAAGTCAAGCACCCACCGAACGATGACTGTGGGGACTGCCAGCTGCTGAAGCTTCTCCACCAGTACGTGTCTCTGCATGGTGTTGAAGGCCGAACTGAAGTCAGCAAACAGTAACCTAGCATAATGGCCGGGAGTCTCCAGGTGCTTCAGCAGCCGGTGAAGGATGGTCGCCACTGCATCTTCCACCCCCCGACCTGCACGGTAGGCAAATTGCAAGGGGTCCAGGTGTGGCTCAATGAAAGGCTGCAGGTTCCTCAGCATTATGCGCTCGAGGCACTTCATGGGTAGAGGGGTGAGGGCAACAGGGCGGTAATGGTTAGGTTCAGTGGGTCTGGGCTTTTTGGGGACGGGGATGATGACTGAGGATTTCCATAGAGTGGGTACAATGCCAGAGTCAACGGAGGCTTGGAAGAGGGGCTGAAAGGCAGGTGCAAGGGAATCAGCGCAGCTCTTGAGTAGCCGAGCTGAGATGCCGTCAGGGCCGGCCGCCTTGGTTGCCTTCGTCTTCCTGAACTGGGTTCTCACATCGTCGACGCTGATGGTGACTGACCCTTCCACGACTGGAGCTGTTGACATCAGGTGAAAGCACTCTGCAGAGAAGTCAGCATTGTCAAATCGATTGTAGAAGTTGTTCAGGTCAGTTGCGAAAGTCAAAGGGTCAGTGGATGCCGGAAGCTGGTCAGAACGAGAGGAGTCACCGTCGTCCATCAACGTCCGCAGGTGTTGGAAAGCAGCTCTAGCGTTCATTTTACTGAACTCGTCCTCCACCTTTTGCTTGAACCGGAGCTTTGCCTGGCGGATCGCAGATCTGGCCTCCCGGGTCAGCTGAGCCACCAGGAGCATGTTTTTCTCTGCAAAGGCCTTCCTCTTTTTTTTCAGCAGGTGGTAGATGTGTGACGTGAACCACGGCTTGGTGTTTGGGAAAGTTTTCTTCTTCTTGGGAGGGATGACACAGTCCTGACAGAATTTGACGTAGTCTGTGATGACATCGAGGTTGTAGTTGATGTCAGCTGATGGATCGTACAGACAGGACCATTCTGTACAGTCAAAGCATCCGCGAAGTGCTTCCAGTGAGTTCTCTGACCAAGGCCTGGACATGACGTAGCGAGGTTTGACCCTCTTCAACCGCTGCCTGTACTTGGGAATGAGGTGGACACTGCTGTGATCGGAGCGGCCCACAGGAGGCAGGGACTGGCATGAGAAGGCATGGGGAATTGAACCGTAGCATAGGTCAAGTGTTTTAGCACCACGGGTGTGACACGTCACATACTGCTGCAGGCTTGGTAGGTCTCCATCGAGGGTGCAGGCATTGAAGTCGCCCATTACTAGCACTGGGGCGTCAGGGTACTGTGACTGAAGAGCCGAAACTGACGCAGCGATTACTCGAGCAGCTTCTCTGGTTTTATCCGAAGGGGTGAAGAAGGGGACGTAGGCTACGCACACTATCAGCTTGGTAAATTCACGAGGGAGGTAGTGAGGTCGGAGCGAGACACACAGCAGTTCCAACAGAGTGGTACAAGTTCTTTCATGGACCATATATTCTGTACACCACCTGCTATTTATGTACAGGCACACACCACCACCACCGTCCTTGCCAGACTCAGTACGTGTTCTGTCACTTCTCAGGATGGAGAAACCATCGATGGAAACTTCGGCATCGGTAACATCGTCGTTGAGCCATGTTTCTGAGAGTCCGAGTAGGCAGGCTTCACGAAAGACAGAATCATACCTGCATAGTGTACGAAGTTCGTCGAGCTTACTAGATAGGGACTGTACATTAGATACGACGACAGAGGGGAGGGGAGGTCTGGAGAAACGTTTCCTGAGTCTTTGAAGAACACCACCCTTGGTACCACGTTTTCTGGGTAGAATAGATTTTTCACCAAAGTCAAACTCGGCTATATAAAGACTGTTTGGAGAACAGAAGGCTGTTCTCGTATGCATCTGAGAGTGTCTGTGATTGGATGGATGAAATAGGACTAGGATAGAGTATTAGTGGAGTGAAAGATAAGACTGTGAAAAAAAGAGTGAAAGCTTATTTGTGGCACTTGGAAATATTGTGGTGTAGGCTATTTCTAATTTTCACAGTGGTGATTCTGGATTCTGTTCATGACAGACACGGTAATTTGAATATTTATATTTTATGATTTACTTTCTGAAAATATAATACTGAAACTAATTTTGTAAATGAATAAAATCGTTTCATAAATGATAAATGTTATTGTCCCTTAGACCGGAACGGGACTGCTTCAGAGAGAGAGATGAATGAATATTATAGTTCAGCTATTTATTATTTTATTACTCTAAGACTTATAGTTTTCTTGAATACAGTTTCTTTTAAATTCCATTTTAATTATTATTCTACTACCTTGAGTGAGAAAGAAGATAACCATAACATTAGCAAAACGTAAATCGTTGTTATGTTCCAACTGTTGTGTATTTTACGTCTTCAGTGTTTCAAGTTTATCTCTCTGTCTAAACTTGTGTAATTGTCTTTTGATGAATGTGTGTATACGTGCAATTAGAACATTAAAAACTGTTTACAAACTAATATCAAGTTTGTAGGAATCTTCTGATCAAAAGGATAATTATTTTATAGCACGCATAAGAACAAATGTATGACAAACTCCCATTGTGAGTCATATATCCATGCTGGACTGTGGAAGTGGCAATTCTTACCAAATGAAAAACTGGATATCTCTACATCTCACAAATCTCAGAAGCAGTTAAGCAGGCCTACCTATTACGTCGTGTGACGTAACCAAGCATGACCGTGAAACCTCTCCTTCTATCAGTGGGGGAGGGGAATGCGATGTCAATGTCCAGCAAAGCTTCAATCTGCCACTGACCAAGAGCTGAGATTAGTGAGAAGCAAACCAAAGCCTGCCTGTGCTAAGCTGTGTGTTGTCACCACAGCTTAATATCTTACTGTACTCAGAGGTGCCTACCCCCCAGTCTGACCATTTGTGTACTGGCTGCATGAAAAATGTGTATTTTGTGTAATGTCAGATTTTGCGCAACTCGCAACATTTGATCAAAGAATTATTGTCATGAAAACTGCCACATTCACAAAACATCAATTCATACTAATTCACTCACCATTTTAATCCTCATGAAACAAAATAATATGGAACTCAACAGGTTATGGTCACAAATGCACACTAATATATTATTTTTTGTGTTGTATTTTACTCCATAACCCCCTCAAAAGATCATATTGTCCAACAATTAGTTAATATGAATTATGAATATATATAAATGCATCATTATTTTCATATATTCTGCTGAAACTGGCAACACTTTTTGTTTTCTGAGCATACTAGAGTGTTCTGCATTTTGTTGTGTAAATACAGTGCCTTTTTATGCACTTTGTATTAATTTTAGACACCCCAGCCACTTTTGGGAAAAACGTGTTTTATTTTTATGTGAGGGTTACCCACTTTGAACAGTTAAATGAGTGCCTTAATAATAATATTGACCGATTTTAACAATTTAATGTTTTTTTCTTCTAAAGGTTTGTACTATATAATGAAAACAAAATAAGACATCCTGAACCAAAATAAAATGTTCGTCTGTAATACCTAATCTAAGTGTCGCTGAATGTTGTATACAGAGCAATGCTGAACTCTTTGTTGTCTTGTCTTGTCTTTCCGTAGGCGCCCACAATCATACTTGTTGATTATACTGGCACTATGAGGGCTTTGCACATGTTTCACAAAAGGCCGTTCTACTAGTTCATGGACAGTCCAGATCTGATTAGTGACAGAGGGATTTGGGGGGGGGGGAGGGGAGGAGTTGTAGTGTTGTTGATTAACTGTCTATTCTGGTCGGTGGGGAGGCACATGATGCAAAAGCATCAACAGTTTTGGCCTCCACTACCTCCTGGGGAAGAGCATTCTAATCTTTTATATGTTGCAGTGAGCATAATGAACTCCTTTAGAAGATTCGATTATTCCTCAAAAACGTTTATGGTATTCGCGTAAGAAATGTTGTCGCGCTTTTTGCTTACTTGCTACCTAACCCGCTTTTCTTCAGACTCGCTCTCGTCACTCTCATGTAAATGCTTTCGCGACACCATCTTTAGCACAATGGCGGATACAAAGTCTCGCACTACCTCTCACGCACGAGATTTTACTTTTGCGCATGCGCCCTAGGGTCAGCAAGTAAAGGAAATAGCAGATTGGAACATAAATAAAATCATCGCGAAAAAAAAAATTGGGGGGGGGGGCGCGGGGGGTACACCACGAATATGCGTATTTTGAAGGAATTGCTCGTATTGTCGTATTTTATGTTGAAAATTTGTAAAAATATGCGCCTGCGCATACAGTAGGCACCTCTGTGTACTGTACTTACCTGTGAGGCCATTGCACTGAAGCCATACAGCACAGCTAAGACATTAGGTTTATCTTATTGTACTTACTTGTAGGGCCATTGCACTAAAACATATACAGCACAACTAAGACATTAGGTTTATCTTACTGTACTTACTTATGGGGCCATTGCACTAAAACATACACAGCACAGCTAAGACATTAGGGTTATCTTACTGTACTTACTTATGGGGCCATTGCACTAAAACATACACAGCACAGCTAAGACATTAGGTTTATCTTACTGTACTTACTTATGGGGCCATTGCACTAAAACATACACAGCACAGCTAAGGCATTAGGTTTATCTTACTGTACTTACTTGAGGGGCCATTGCACTAAAACATACACAGCACAGCTAAGGCATTAGGTTTATCTTACTGTACTTACTTATGGGGCCATTGCACTAAAACATACACAGCACAGCTAAGACATTAGGGTTATCTTACTGTACTTACTTATGGGGCCATTGCACTAAAACATACACAGCACAGCTAAGACATTAGGTTTATCTTACTGTACTTGTAGGGCCATTGCACTAAAACATACACAGCACCTAGTGGTAAGCTACACAACTAGTAGAAGTGCTCACAAAGACTTCAAAATGGACAGAGGAAAGAGAATTATCATGTGGGTATTTATCTAGCAATTTTTCCTACAGACACATCACCTCAAAGTGCACACACCACCTTTTGCTAGAACTCATGACTGCATCTTGCTTATTGTACAAGCTCACCTTTAAACTTCTGTACATCTTCTTCCAACACCCCGTAGTTCAAGAGCTGGCTTGCCACTTCCTCTACTGACCACTGCAAACACGGCTCTCCCACTGGTTGGCTGCACAAGATGGGGTCATCCTCATCGTGGCCTTGGTCCTGCCCAACGTCTTCGAAGAGATCATCATCGCCATGGTGCTGGTTGTCAGCAACTTCACTGTCAAGGCGAGCTTTCTTATTGGGAACTGTCTCCCTCGACATGGCTCATCAAGTCTGAGTGGACAAAAAAGGTTTTAAATCATAAATTAATTATGAAATCAAGTCACCAAATCTTTACTTCCGATAAAAATAAACGTTGTTGCTGCCAGTGGTATAGAGATTGTTTACAATGATCACAATTTCTAAGCTGGGGTAGCGCGCACAAGGTCCACCATACAGGGCCTAGGGTTGTGGTGAATGTCACTTCTGAAGTCAAACTAACTTCACAGTGTCTTTTAGTCCATGGCTATCCCAAGACTTCAGGTTTGCTTCCTCATACATCAACAATGCATGGATTATCCACAGTCAAAACAATGCCTATATCCGCATTGTGCAATGAGAGGAGACCCTGTTGAGGCATTCTGCCAATGAAGCAGTGAGTGTTGTGTAATGCAGTTATGGTGGGATATCTAACTCAACCAACCTGTCACAACAAACACAATCATTTTTATTTCACACACTGCAACTCAGGCTCTGGTTGTACTGCTGTCCGACTGCAACCTGAGCATGTGTGTGTGATCTGGGGTTTTGAGTGGTGGTGGTGATGCAGCTCAGTCAGAGTATGTGAGACATTGTGTGTGACCTTCATGCTCATTCTTTGTGGGGAAAATGACTGCCGTGTGTGCATGCATGGGGTAGCAGGTGGTTGGGTTGTAAGAGAACCAAAAGCCAAGCTGAAACTGATGTTTTCATTATTCCTAGTATTATATCTACAATATGTGTTTGCTGCAACTGTTTATGTCATCAATTTGTTCATTTATTATCATCAAGTCATCTTGATCATCATTGCTTTTGTCCTCATCATCATTGTAATTAAAACCATCATCTTTGTCGTCATCATCATCATCATCATCACTGTTGCCGTGTTGGTGTCATCATCATCGCCTTTGTTCTCATCATCATTACCATCTTGTCATCATAATTATTATCACCACCATCATCGGCATCGGCATCATCATAACTTTTGTGGGCAACGTTGTTCCATAATAATTTGTAATTGTTTAAAGTACTCGTCAATTGTTATTCTTTCTGTTTTGACTGGTCGGAAATAATTTTTCCAATGTAATCCTTTGGACCAATAAAATTTGTTATGTCTTAATGACCACATACTGAGGCTATGCACATGCACACCCACATTCACTCTCTCTCAAGCCCAACCCCCAATTCCTCCCGTCACTGTGTACAAGTATTTTGAGTGGTGTCATTTCTTCACTGTAATTTGCACTGACTGTTTTCAATGTTCACAAATGTAGTGACAAGACAGCACTAGCAGTATTCACCACAAGAGGTTCAGATATGAGCATGATGATCGCAGTCCTACACTTGTGTTGAGGTATCCACATTCCATTATTACTATGATTTACCTTTCATAATTACAAATAATTATGAATTAATCTTTCATATTATAATATCACTTGTCGTATTTGAGAATGTGAAGCACAATAACACTTGTATCCTGGGTTCAGTTTCACATCCCTGTATACAAGCAGGATTGATGAAATCAAGAATTTTAAACTGTTCCGCCAGACAGACTAGTGATCTCCAACAGTCAAAGCCCGAAGTCGGCCACAACTCTCACCAGCCCCTTCACAACCTTCACCCAAAATAAAACTGACATTTTTTTGCACACTATGAAAGAGGGCGCATGATCCATTCAAACTTTCCAAAAGTAACATCAACAGTCAAAAGGGAAGAGACGACTGAGGAAAATAAAAAGTCGCTCAACTAGCGAGTAAGCTGCAAGTTATAGATCATCCAAACCATCATGTTTGAAAAACAAAATACGGCCAAATTGTACACAAAATGCTGACCACAGGGGCAATGACAGCACTGCCCTTGTCACCATTAGGCAGTAAACTCCATGGTTGCTGGCGCCCTGAAACTCTTATCATCCCACAAGTTATCTCGTTTTCTCCCTCGTGGACTATCTCCTCCCTCATTGAGTGCCTTGTTTGATAGCTCACGATACAGTTTCACTAAATCATGCACTGTGTGCCATGATGTTATGTTGGTTGTGTGTGAAAGTTGTTGACGGGCTAATGGTCAATGTGCTCCCAGCTACTGGCCATCATGCTAAAAGTTGCTCTTTAACTGCAGTCCGAGCGAGTCACCACGGCCTCTGTGACGCAATGCGTCATAACCCCTTGCTTCGTAGGCTGGTGCGGTTCAAGAGCTGCCCTTATATATCATGAATTCAAATTCGGCTTTCCGTTGGTTTAAATTTTGCTCTGTTTTTGTGACTTTTTCCGAAATGACATTTTTTTCACAATGTATAGAGAAAAGGTGACGTTTTGTGCTGGTCTAATTTAATATAGATTTTGTTTGAAGATAAATATTGTTTGTTTCGGGGTCATTTTAGTGATCTAAATGCACTCTCTCCTGTGTTGTTGGTTCAATTCTCTCTCTCTCTCTCTCTCTCTCTCTCTCTGTGCAGGCATGTTTTTTAGTAGTAATGATAATCAGGGACTTATTGATTGTTAATTAAATTAAACCATTATTTCTCTCTCATCCTCTCTGTCCTTCTGCGCCTGCTTGGGATGGTGCATGTGTGCAAGTCACATACTAATCAAACTGATCCCGTGTTTTAGAAAAACCAGTATTGCAGTAAAAAGGTTGATGGAAATAAAACACAGGAGATGAAAAAGATTCTCTAAGCCTATCAATATATTTCATAAAATGCTTTGTCAGGAGTTAAACTAACTCCTGTATAGTGTTCAGTATATTACAAAGTAACGTGCTGTTGACCTTATTGTCAAGGGTGTGGGAGAGGCTGGTCCCAACACTTTCAATCCTTCTCAGCGAGCATGGTTTTACTGGGGTCAGCCCTGAGTTCCTCCAGGTCTATACTCCACTCAAACTAGGTATATGTTTTTTAATAGCAAGTATTTTTCAACAGGAAAATTATACAATGAGACTATGTGGATTTTTAAAAAAAGGCTTTAGTCAGGCATGGAACGTACTAAAATCCAAGTCCTTGAGCTCTTCTGGGAGATCACTGTGCAAAAAGGAAGCGGTTGACCTAAATGTTCTCTGTCCATAGGGTTTAGTTTTGACCTGCTCCGTGCTGGGAACAAGAAGAAGAGCCTGAGAAATTGATCTTAGGCTATGAAATAGAAAGATAGATAATCAATGTTTATAGGATCCAGCGGACTGCTAAGAGCCAAATCAGGACCACACAAAACTATTCAAAATCAGACTGCATCAAAGATAAAAAATTTATCTAGAACTAGCTTTACTAATAAAATCTAACCAAGCACACAAACAAGATGACATGACCTATATGCCATAAAAGAAACCAACATCACCTAAACATGTTAACAGGTTTTGACCACTGCAGACTTCAAAAATCTCATTAAAAGGTAACGAACCAAATATATTTCTCTCTGTCAGAAAAATGGCTTTGGCTTATCACTAGAGGCTGCTGTGACTTGTAATATAGTGCCGCTCTTGTAATCACTATGTATATATTGTGTATCCCTATCTCCACATCTTCCCCCCTTGTCTGGCTATACGCCCCCCCCCCCCCCCCCCCCCCTCCCATCCCTAACTTGATATTTGCTGTTTGATCATATTTGCTTGTCTAGTGTTAAATTATTACTTTCAGCACCCCTGTTAGAAAGATAAACAGGACAACTAAAACTACATGAACAGTTGCAGTCACCTTTTTCACAAATAGATATGAAAGCAAACAACACAAACGGTTGTACAAAATGGCGTCAGAACACACTACCTAGGCAGAACTGAACAGGTTCCTCTTTGCTACCCTTGGGTAGGTCTTATTTATATATCCACCCAATGAGCAACAAATTACGTAAGCTGTAAATTTCGACAACCAATGACTATGAAGAGCCGATTTATAATATTAGCCCTGTATATAGTGAATGACAGCAATGATCAAAGTTGATATATATTATTAACCTTGTATATATAGTGGATGACAGCAAGTGTTACTAATCAAAGCTAATATATTAGGCCTGTATACAGTGCATGACGGCCACCCCACCACCCTCCATTCCCCACACTACATCACAGCCCTGTGCATTTGATCACAACCACCTCACATTCCAGCTGCTACATCAACATTTCCCTGAAACTAAATTTAAACCTTGAAAATTGCTTTTAGAGTCTAATAAAATAAGAGCTTCAGCATTGTGACACTCACGGTTACTGATAGCAGCGATGATCTGGCTTTTTGTGGAAGAGTAAGCGGTGCCCTACTCACTTATCTGTTCACACGCCACGTCGCTGCAGCTTTCTTGGAAAGTGCCATTTCCTAAAAACACATAACATGAACTCTTCACATGTACTGCCTCTATCAATCTCATTTTCTTCTTCTCTCTCTCACTTTCAACAGAAGTTACATGGCTGCTCTGTTGCAAAGTACAGCTTTGTGTAAACATCAACTGTTCACTTGACACTGTCTACAAAGTTCTCTTCTTATTTATCTAGCTTTCCTTACACCCACCCATCCCCTTGATCTCAACCTCTATCTGCCCTGAACCAATTACATCTACTTACTTTTTCCCCCAACACCACAACTACCACTATTATACTTATCGTACAGATTTTTAAAAAACAAAAAACTTGTTACTAGTATTAACAGCCAAATATATTTTAATGGCTGGAATTTGTTTCAATATATATCTTAATGGCTGGAATTTGTTTCAATATCTTAATGGCTGGAATTTGTTTCAATATATCTTAATGGCTAGAATTTGTTTCAATATATTTTAATGGCTGGAAATTGCTTCAATATATATTTTAATGGCTGGAATTTGTTTCAATATAGATTTTAATGGCTGGAATGTGTTTTATAATTTAATATATTTTAATGGCTGAAATTTGTTTTAATATATTTTAATGGCTAGAATTTGTTTCAATATATTTTAATGGCTGGAAATTGCTTCAATATATTATTTTAATGGCTGGAATTTGTTTCAATATATTTTAATGGCTGGAATTTGTTTCAATATATATATATATATTTTATTGGCTGGAATTTGTTTCAATATATATTTTAATGGCTGGAATTTGTTTTAATATATTTTAATGGCTGGAATTTATTTCAAAAATTTTGTTGAAATTATTCATTTACTGTCTGTTTAAGGTGTGTGTACACTTAGTGGGAGTTTGCATGGAATTTGTAAGTGCGTGTGCGTGTGTGTGTGCACCAACATTGTCCAGCGTGGAGACTGGAGTGCTAATTGCTTTAATTGAAATGCTATGTACAGCGCTATATAAATTCTCATTTACTATTTTTATTATATATTCCCCACATATAATGTTAGTGTCGATTATTATCACAGAAAATTATTTAACTAGGCAATGAGACACATGGCACCTGTTGCAAACAGTATCTGATCTCTGGCAAAAACCAGTTTCTCCAAAAATGAAAGTAAAACATGCTATCTGTGTGCAGCAATGACTCATGGAGTCACAAGTCTTGTTAGTAAGAGCAAAAGAGAAACTAGGACAAATCCTAGCAAAGCTCAAAGTATAAAATGTCATAAGATAGGCGTGTCATCTTCAGCTACCACTGGACCCCTGGAGATAAGTCTTCTTAGTAAAGGCCAAAAGAGGAATTATAAAGACATAGGCACATCATCTTAGTGAATGTCAGTATAAAGACATAGGCACATCATAATCAGCTATTCTCCCCTCCCAACATCTCCTCTTCCTTCACCAGTCCTAAAATAATATAGGAATAACCATATTGTTAACACTATAGTATAGTATAGTATAGTATAGTACAGTAAAGTATAGTATAGTATAGTATAGTACAGTATAGCTTTGTGATTTAGGAAAGCACTGTATAATTGCCTGTTATCATTATCATAGTATACTATAGTATAGCATATTATTGTATGGTACAGTACAGTATAGAATAGTATAGCATAGTACAGTATAGCATAATAAAATAGAGTATAGTATAGCATAGCATAGTACAGTATAGTATAGTATAGTATAGTATCTAGTATAGTACAGTATAGTACAGTATAGTATAGTTTAGTATAGTCTCTTCATAGCCTCTCTCTTCTCTAGTTGACGTGCACTTTTACATAGCACAATTTCTACTTGTCACATTAATAGGCTTTCATGCATTCTTTGTCTGAAGAATTTGCTTATCAGGGAAAGAGAGGCAAGGGAACCTCCACACAAGTCAGTGGAGTATCTAAAAAGTCTAACACAGTATCAGCTGTAACACCCTCCTGTAGCACTGTTCCACTTGTTAGTAATCTTGTTAGTAAAAAAGTGTTGATATATGATGCTGTCTCAAAAGGTGACCAAAAGGAAGCATGCAGTGTTTGAACCATAAAAAAAAATATTTATGTTATGTATTAAAGCTTTTTCTTTGCATTTATAAAAAAAATATAACTAGGTAATAACATATATCAACATTACACACACAAAGGTTGAAAGAAGTTTTTTATTGCTATTTTTCCACTAAAAATTGACAAAATTTTGTTGGCGCAAATGTGACATTCTGTGTGACCTGGAAAAAACTCCATCTCGTTTTCAATAAAATTGAGTGAAACAAATGAACTTTTTATGTTTGATGTGTTGCATTAATGTTAATTTTTAACTTTAAATGTCTTTCGGCTTTGCAAAACATTTTTATTTATGTATAGGGGGTTTGTAAAAATGACGTGTTCGGTAGTGACCTACTTTGCCTCAACCTTGCTTGCCTTTCTTCTTAGATAGCTAAACATCCATGCTGATTAAATAAGAAAAAAATCATTGACAGATTAAACATTACTTATCCTCACTAATTTATGTTTTTTTTGTAGAAAAATAATATTCCTTCATAGTAAATTTATCGTAAATTGAACGTAAATAATTCCTTTGTCTTTCAGTAACCATCATTTCCAATCCGAAAATTTAACAAATTGATGACGATTAGTACCTTTTCACGCGGAAATAGTTACAGCGAAAGTCTCTTGAGAATTCCGATCCAAAGTTTTGATTCCAAGATGGATGCTTTGAAAAGACCAGGTTGATATTTCTTTATCGATTTTGTTTTTTCCTTGTCACGACCGACCACATGTCACGACCAATCAAAAAGTCTATCAGTATTGTAAGAAAATATTTTTATCTTAACATAAACTGGTTTATTCTATGTTAAAAATTAAATTACAGATGCTATTTTACATTTTTCGCACTTGATGCACTGATGAAAACACGTGCTTTTAAATTTGCTTTCGTTTTTTACTTTTAGTGATCAAAGACGAAGTGATTCCTTGACTGCTTTGTTTTGCAGAGTTAATTTAAATCTTTCTTGTGCTATATGCAAATGAGTAAATATGCCATTCACCTTTTTTTTTGTTCTACTCAATTTACTTTTTAAAATTCTACTAGTTAATAATGATTTCAGTGTTCATTGGATGTGACATGTCGGTTGTGACAAAGACAAAAAAAAAAAAAAAAGAGTATATGGATGGTACATGCTTATTAAAATAGAACTTATTCATTTATAGTAAAATATCTTATTTCTTGAGATGTAAACTGGCTGATACAATGGGTCCAAATATTTGAAGCTATGCACTGTGTTGAGGGATTGGTCTTGGATTTTGATGTCTGTGTTGATGCCATTGGTGTTGTTGGTCATCATTTTGGTCTTCTCTGTACTTATTTCCATTCCAAAAGATCTGGAGGTGGTGTCAAGCCATTGTACCAGCTGTTCAAGTTCTTGTTCCTCTCCAGCCAATCCATCAATGTCATCCTCAAAATGGAGGTTGGAGATTGCTCTACTCCCTATGCTGACTGTGCCTTCGTGATCTGCAAGGACATCTGACATGATTCGCTCCAAGAAGATGCTGAAGAGTGTTGGAAAGAGTAGGCATCCTTGATGCACACAGATTGCTGTTCTGAAACCAGTTCCCGATGGCGCTGTTGTTGACTGCTAGCCTTGTCATACAGGTTTTTGATGACTGCAATAATGTTAGGGCTGATTTTCACGGCTGAAACTTCCTTCACTGAAAGTAAATTTCAGCCACCAGCTGTAAGCTATTTTTAGCCACGCCAGCATGCACAACCAGTGTCTTGGATCTGGCTACAGGCAGTTCAGCCAGCGATAAGGGATAGCACAAGTGTTAAATTTAGCCATAGCCTGAAAGTACCGCGTATGTACAGCCATGTGTTGTACACTCTTATGGTTGCCCACAGAGCTGCATGCCAGACTCGGTCAAACACTTTCTTGAAGTCTACAAAAACATAATATAGATGTTGGTGCTGTAGGTATTTCTCGCAGATTATTCTGATTACAAATCTGCTCAGTGGTGCTTTGCCCTGCCCTGAATCCTGCTTGTTCTTCAGCTATGATGTGTTCAGCTTGGGGTTTCAACACGCTGAGTATTATTTTCAGGAGAACTTTGCTGGGATGCTGATGGTGCAGTAATTTTCACACTCCTGGAGGTTACCCTTTTCAAGAAGAGTGATGACAAGGGACTGGGTCTATGATGTAGGCCACTCCCCACTCTGCCAGATCTTTTTACAGATAAAGGTGAGGGCATCAATCATCGCTTCTCCTCCTGCTTGAAGCAATTTTGCAGGTATGTTGTCCACTCCTGCTGACTTCCCCTTATTCAGCGATTGCATTGCTGCCTCAACTTCTTCTCGGAGAACTGGGACATGCTACAACTGTTTCAATTTAGTATCAGATTGTTGTATCTGGCAAACTCCAGGAGTCTCATACCTCTGTCATTTGTCTCATTGTTGCAGTGGGGTCCACATGTTTCTCCCCAGTTGTTGTACGCATCTTGACCAACCTTGGCATTCCAATCGCCTTGCACTATGACTACGTCCTTCTTCGGTCAAGGACAGCCTGCAGATGTTCACAGAAATCCTCCACTTCGCTGTCATCACAGTCTGATGTTGGGGTATAGGCCTGGATGATGGTAATGTTGAAAGGGGCTGCTCTCAGATGGATGGAAAACGAGTCTACTGGAGACTGGGCGGCAACCCATGGATAACAGTGGCTAGAATGTCTTTGTGGACCAAGAATCCAACGCCACGTTCGTGCCTGTCAGCTCTCCTGTTGAAATAAAGCTTGTGGCCTTTGTTAGTTGTTGATTCACCTAGGCCTTTCCAGCGCAGTTGGCTGATACCTAAAATGTTCCACCAATAGTGGTCCAGTTCTTCTAATTTTCCATCCTCAGTTAGGGTCCTGACATTCCAGGTTCCTATGATGATGTTGTCTCTCGTGCGGATCTTGTGAAGTTGTCCATCAGTACTCCACTGATCACCTTCGTCCTAATGACCAACCGAGGACGCATGGTCCTTGGTGACTCAGGCGACAACGGATCCAGTATGGAGTGAATGGTTCTTTTCATCATACACCTTGGGCAAGAAAGACCTGGTGGGGACCAATCCTCTCCAGGCTGTTGACCACAGCCGAAATCCACGAGTACAGTGTGTCTCGCCTTGGCCCCAGCACGTGGTCGTTGAATCTATAGTAATATGAGGTTCCTTCGTCCTGGCCGGTGACTTTTGTGTACAAGACTTTTACCCAATGATGCCATGCAGACATCACCCCTGTTAGTGTTAGTCGCCACTTTCGACACGCAGTGAAACGTTGGGTCTATTCTAATCAGTGCCCGAAGCCACAGGTGTTACTAACATTATTTGTACCTCCCACATGTTTGCCCCAATTATACATATGAAAGAGGCAGACCACGGTCAGGGCAAGGGTTGGGGGGGGGGGGGGGGTGAATGGGGGGGTGGGTGCACCAACACTTTTTATTACAGTTCTGAGATGGTCAAACTACTGCTCGAGCTTTGATATTCATGCAGCTCTAAAACATTTGTCAAAAGCTGCAGTTTTGCTTTTTTTCCCTTCTTTTCTTTGGGGGTGGGTGGTTGGGGGGGGGGACTAAAGGGCACATGTGGGGGGGTGGGAGGAGGGGTGTTCTGGGTGCACATGCACCTCCCCTCACTCGTCTGCCCCTGATGTATAAACAGTGCTGCAACCTCAAAGAGTTACACTTTTTATATATCTTACCATAAATTGATAAAATGATTATGCTATTAAGTATTAATAGTACTTGGTAGTATTAGTACAGTACAGTATAGTATTACTAAGTATTAGTATGATATAGTATAGTATTAATACAGTCTAGTCTAGTCTAGTATACTGTATAGTAGTCTAGTCTATAGACTACAGTAGTTTTGGCATTATATAGGCCGATAGTGATAGCTTTTTGCTCTCAAATTGTAAAGATAAGAGATTAAGATTATCTAGAAAAACCTGGATACATATACTGATAAGAAGGATCTTGAACTTCTTTCAAAAAATAATTCAGAAAAAAAACCAAAAACAAAAACGCTGTATTATCCTGGTTTTTTTTTGTTTTGTTTATTTGTTTGTTTGTGTGTTTTTTTTTTTTTAAAGGAAAATGAGGATTCTACAACACACATCAGGGTGCAATAGTCAACAGGACGACCACAAAATAAAGCAAACTTCGAATCATATCTTATTTTTAAATTTGTTGTTTTTGATAGCGGATCACTGAATAGACTAATAGTGGAAAAAAACACGACAAGGCTATTACAAGTAGATGGAGACTCTGTTTTAAAATGCACTTTCTGTTTCATTAGAAACATCTTCGTCTTCACATAAACTTCTTTTATCGCCCCTCTCTCCCCTACGAAAATAATGAAAAAAGAGATTTTTGCTTCTTTATTATTACTAACCTATCTGCCACTGTCACAATACATACTGACGAGCACAAGGAAAGAAAAAATCGAAAAGTGCGCAAGTTTAATTTATCCGTATTCCCGATAGCCTTGCGCCCGCCAATGTTATATCATTCTGTATTAATTACCTCAAAGAATATGGCAAGGTTACTGAACGCATTCGCAGGCCTTTCGTCTACACTCCCTAAACACATAATCAGCGTGGCTGGCTGGCTCTCTCGCTCTCTCTCTTCATTTCTCTTGTTTTTCTATCTCTTTTTCTTTATTTTTGAAACCAGTCAAACAAAATAAGAATGGGTAAGCTCTACCGGCTACTGATTTTTCAACCGGTATTTTTATTCTAAAAACCGGTAAAATACCGGTAATTTCCGGTTAAATCCATCCCTGGTAAGCTGTTTCTACCACCCCCATACAGATAACAAGGAAAGTATGAAAGCATTTGTAGAATCTGCCCACCGCGCCTCAAACACCAACAATGCAGCTATCGTTGTAGGAGGCGATTTCAACCTCCCGGGATGGCTCTGGCCATCAAAAACACTAAAGAAAGGAGCCCCCCACCCTAACATTCACCATATGTTCATGGATAGTTTGAACGATCTAAGCTGGTAACAAATGATTCAGGAACCCACGAGACATGAAAACTTCCTCAACCTGTTCCTCACAAACAACCCTAACCTCATACCAAGAACAGAGATCCTCCCAGGATTGTCAGATCATGACGCTGCATACATGGAAGTCCAGATCCACCCACCAAAGAAACGCCAGCTACCCCGACAGATTCCCATATATGATATACACTGATGAAAGCAAAGAACCACTGAAACAAGCAGCACATCTATTAAATGACCACATAATGACCTCTTACACTGTAAGTTACAATGAAGATAGCTCAGTTGAGGAAATCTGGTCAGAATTAAAGACAGGCCTACTAGAGGCCCTAACAAGGCATGTTCGACACAAGCAAGCCAAACCAAAAACAAGCCACCGGTGGGTAAACCACGAAACCAAAAAGCTGATTCGTAAGAGAGACAGAGTCCACAAGCGCTGGAAGAAGAATGGTGACAAGATCCTCTATGAGAAGTTCAAATCACTAAAGCAACTTGTCCAGAAAAACATCCGCCGTCAATACTGGGCATACATAGAAGGTCTAATACTAGACAACCCAGAGAGTGAGACCACACCTCAAAAGAAGTTCTGGAGCTTCATTAAAGCACGCAGAACTGAAGGAATGGGCATCTCGCCACTAAAAGATGCAGGGAGATCACAGACCCCAGAGAACAAGCCCAGCTCTGCTCAACGACCAGTTCCGCTCCGTCTTCAGGCCCAAAGAATCCATCTCAGAAGAAGAGTTTGTGCAGCGCTGCCCTCCACCTAAGGATCTACCCGAATTTCCAACTTGTGGAGAGATAGACATCACAGAGGAAGGTGTTAGAAGGCTACTGCTGAACCTCAACCCAAACAAGGCTTGTGGTCCTGACGGAATCACACCCAGACTGCTCAGGATAGTCGCAGAAGATATCAGTCCAGCCTTCACACTTCTTTTTCGCTGTTCCTACAAATCAAGCACCCTTCCACAAGATGGGAAACTAGCAAATATCACACCCGTATTCAAGAAAGGGGGGAGATAACTCAGCAGTAAACTACCGTCCCATCTCCCTTACCTGCATAGCCTGCAAATTAATGGAGCACATCATCACCAGCCATGTCATGTCCCACCTGGAAGATAACAACATCCTTGCACCAGAGCAACATGGCTTACGACGCGGGCACTCCTGCGAGACACAGCTGTTGGGCTACGTGGATGAGACGACTGAGGAGCTGGAGAGGGGAAACCAGGAAGACACCATCGTCCTTGGCTTCTTGAAAGCCTTCGACAAGGTAAACCACGCCCTGTTGATCCACAAGCTCCAGCGCTATGGAATAGGAGGCCACCTCAAGAATTGGATTGAGGACTTCCTGCATGGCCGGCAGCAAGCGGTGGTGGTTGAGGGAGCAAGATCCAATTTCACACCAGTGGAATCCGGGGTCCCCCAAGGCTCAGTCCTAGGACCGAGCCTATTCCTCCTGTATATAATGATTTACCGACAAGCATCAAGTCCAAAGTTAGGCTATTCGCCGATGACACAATGTGCAGCAACACCACCAAAACCGAAGCTGACCAAAGAGTACTGCAGGAGGACCTCAACACCCTTGCATCCTGGGAAGAACAGTGGTCCATGCAGTTCCACCCAGAAAAGTGCTCCACCTTAAGCGTCACTAGAAAGAGAAAGAAGATCACCCCGGCATACAAACTGCACGGCCACACACTCGAAAATGTCAGCTCTACCAGGTATCTTGGCATCAACATCCAGGACGACATGAAGTGGGGAAACCATGTAAACAACATCACTAATAAAGCAAATAAGACACTAGGCTTCCTCCGTCGCAACCTCAGGATTGGCAACAAGAAGGCAAAGGAAACTGTGTACAAGGCCTTTGTCCGTCCAATCCTCGAATACGCAGCAACAGTATGGGACCCCCACACAGTCACCGAGACTCTAGCCATCAAAAAGTACAACGCAGAGCAGTGAGATGGGTCTCAGATCGACATCGGCGTTCATCTTGTGTAGACACCATCATGGAATCCCTCAACTGGCCCTCTCTTCAAGAACGACGACAAAGAGCCCGCCTAGAGATGATGTACAAATATCACTATGGCCTAGTATCCATCAACTCCATCAACTCCAACTACTTGCCCAAACCATCAGAAAATAGGCTGAGTACCAGGAAGAATAACAGCTGCTGCTACGACATCCCCCACTGCAGAACTCAGTATAGGCAGATGTCGTTTTTCCCAAGAACAATACCTGATTGACTGGAACAATCTGCCTGACGAGGTCGTCACTGCAGAGTCCCTGGACACCTTTAAGTTGACCTCCTGCCTGTAACATGATCCTCCTCCCCACCCTCCACGCACCCTTTCACCCCCTATCCCCCCTCCCCTGACCCACCCCAACCCCCCAGCCACTGATTCCCCCTCCCCCCGATCACCCCTGTACCCTTCCCTTCTCCTATTATTATCTAGAAGTAAAAATGCATAGCCTCCAGTATCTTTAAAGTACACCCGACCTAAAATACAAAGCGCGTCTTAGCATCCAAAAAGCGACAAAATCATCAAAATACTGATGTTGGTCGTCTAAAGGAAGAAGAAGAAGAATGTGATTCTGCGATTCTAAAATCAACAGTTCATGTCATGATGATCAGATGATCTTGAATGCATTCTCGGCAAATACTGTGACTCGTGCCAACTGTTTCATCAATAGCATATGGATACATTTGACTTACCAATCCATCTTCGTAATTATAATCTGCCAGAAAAGTCAGGAATAATCAAAAGAAAGGAATAAACTGCGTTTTCCAAAAATCCAAGACTTTTCTTCCAGAAGCAGACATCCCGCGTATCGTTTGCTAGGATTGCCTCCCCTGGGTGACTGATAGTCCGGCTACGGAACCGAAAACATTACTAAAGTAAGGGGAAAATTGCAACAGTTTATTTTTTTTTGTTAATATTCGTTAGTACGCATGTCGCCTTAGAACATATCACAAGTATAGATTGAAATGCTTTTCCTACAATAGTAAATTTCAATGTTAAAGTTCAGTAACAATTATTGGTAACATCAGCATTACGCATAAAATGTGTACACTGTCATTAATTTAAAGTGCGGCTGGGCAATTTGAAGAAGAATACAAGTGTGTTTACATTAGACCTTAAGGAACTTTCTTTCCTTGCTAGTATAACAGCTGGCATGACTATCGGGAATCCAACATTTCCATCAGTCTTCTTCTAATTTGAATGGACAAGCAATATTTAGGAGGGGTTGGGGTTGGAGGGGTATCCATTAGAAGGGAAGATACACTTGTATTTTCAGACGTATGGAAATTTTACAATAGTGGGAATGAGAACCAGCCAAATGTCGGTCTGTCCGTCGGTCCTTTGCTCACCATCTCAACAAACCACTGAATGTATATTGACCAAACTTCATTGAAACGTTACCCAGGTTAGTGGCCATATCATGTGCAATCATATTTACTCTAATGCGAAGGTCAAAATCGTTAGATTACGTTGCTACTAACTGAGTTCTATATTTCAAAGACGACAAAACCGAATACGGGTACTTCAGCTCATGGCAAACCATTTAGTAGCAGTCTGGTTGATGGTCAACTGGTGTATCGGTTGGTCAGCTGGTGTATCGGTCTCAGCTGGTGTATCGGTTGGTCCGAGCCTGCATGGCTACCAAAACATTTTTTAAAAGTTATTTTTGTTTGTTTGTTTGTTAACAAAAACAACACTTGTACGTGTTCTATCTCCGGAAAAATTGGACAGATTTTGATTAATTTTACTACCAGATAGGCCTACTTAACCTCTTGCTAAACATTTTTAGTCCGGTTCTGGAACCGAAAAATTAAATAAATAAAGTAAGGAAATAATTGCAGTAGTATTTTTGTTGTTGTTATTGTTGTTGTTGTTGTTGTTGTTGTTATTCGTTGGCACAAATGCTGTGTAAGACCATATCCAAAGAATAGATTAAAGTGCTGTTTCTGCAAGGGTAAATTTCAAGGTTGAAGTTCTATTACTATAAGTAGTAACATCAGCATCCTATCCTATCCTATCCTATCCTATCCTATCCCGTAACTCGAAGGACGGTGGGGCACCATGGATGATCGTTTAACCAGCGTACTCCATCTTTCTCTGTCCTCAGCAACCCTCATGGCTTCGCTCAGTATTAAGCCAGTCCATTCTTGAAACGTTTTCCTCCAACCTCTTTTTCTGTCTCCCTCTTCTTCTGCCTCCTTGCACCATGCCTTGCAGGATGGTCTTTGCAAGGCTTGATGCTCTGGTGAAGTGGCCATACCATCGGAGTTTCAGTTTCTTCACCACTGTGAGCATATCATCGTGTTGTCCAATGGCTTGTGTGATGGTCTGTCGGACTTTGTTGTTGATGATGATGATAGGAAATGCCCAGAAGTCTTCTGTAGCACCTCATCTCCATGCTTTGTATTCTTCGTTGTAGATCTGCTGTGAGGGTCCATGTTTCGCAAGCATATAAGAAGTTGGAGATGACAAGGGAGCGCAGTAGCCTTACCTTGGAGTGTAGACTGATCAAGAGCGGACGAGGGGGGTGTTTCCGGGGTTTCCGGAACCCCCCTCCCCCAGCCCCCCCCCCCCCCACCAAAAAAAGGAAAAAAAGAAGAAGTATGAGAGAGAGAAAGAGAGAGAGAAAGAAAACTTTAAAGGAAACAGATCAATCACTTGGAAACGGTAACCTCCATATCCCATATATGTATGTCTAATATAAAATTATAAAAATTAGAATTTAAAAAAAAAAATCCTATCCTATCCTATCCTGTCCCATAACCCGAAGGTCGTAGGGGCACCACAGATGATCGTTTAACCAGCATACTCCATCTTTCTCTGTCCTCAGCAGCCCTCATGGCTTCGCTCAGTGTCAAACCAGTCCATTCTCGAATGTTGTCCTCCCACCTCTTTTTCGGTCTCCCCTTCTTCTACCTCCTTGCACTGTGCCTTGCAGAATGGTCTTTGCAAGGCCTGATGATCTGGTGACGTGGCCATACCATCGGAGTTTCCGTTTCTTCACCACTGTGAGCAGGTCATCGTGTTGTCCAATGGCTTGTGTGATGGTCTGTCGGACTTCGTCGTTGGTGATGTGTTGGGTATAGGAAATGCACAGAAGTCTTCTGTAGCACCTCATCTCCATGCTTTGTATTCTTCGTTGGAGATCTGCTGTGAGGGTCCATGCTTCGCAAGCATATAGGAAGATGGAGATGACCAGAGAGCGCAGCAGTCTTACTTTGGAATGTAGACTGATGGTTCTGTCTTTCCAAATGGGCTTCAACCTTGTCAGGGCAGCAGTTGTTTGTGCCATCCTGGAGAGGACTTCCTGTCGAGACCCATTGTCTGACACAATGGCTCCTAAATATTTGAAGCTATGCACTGTGTTGAGTGATTGGCCTTGTACTTTGATGTCCGTGTTGATGCCATTGGTGTTGTTGGTCATCATTTTGGTCTTCTCTGCACTTATTTCCATTCCATAAGCTCTGGAGGTGGTGTCAAGCCTCTGTACAAGCTGTTCAAGTTCTTGTTCCTCTCCAGCCAATCCATCAATATCATCCGCAAAACGAAGATTGGAGATTGCTCTGCCCCCTATGCTGACTGTGCCTTCGTGATCTGCAAGAGCATCTGACATGATGCGCTCTAGGAAGATGTTGAAGAGTGTTGGAGAGAGTAGGCATCCTTGACGCACACCGATTGTTGTTCTGAACCAGTTCCCGATGACGCTGTTATGGAGGACTGCACTGGTAGCCTTGTCATACAGGCTTTTGATGACTTCTATAATTTTAGGGCTGATGTTGTACACTTTCATGGTTGCCCATAGAGCTGCATGCCAGACTCGGTCAAATGCCTTCTTGAAGTCTATGAACACATGATATAGATGTTGTTGGTGCTGTAGGTATTTCTCACAGATTATTCTGATTTGTTCAGCTTGTGGTTTCAACCTGTTGAGTATTATTTTCAGGAGGACCTTGCTGGGATGGCTGATGAGGCTGATGGTGCGGTAATTTTCACACTCCTGAAGGTTACCTTTTTTGGGAAGAGTGATGACAAGCGACTGGGTCCATGGTGTAGGCCATTCCCCACTCTGCCAGATCTTGTTACAATGAATCTTGACCCTCTACTCCCGACCATTACCCACATTATCAACGAGAGTCTGTCCTCTGGTGTTGTTCCGTCTGTGCTCAAAGCGGCTGTCATCAAACCCCTCCTTAAAAAGCCAAGTTTAGACAAAAATAATCTAAAGAACTATAGACCTGTTTCAAAACCTCTCCTTCCTGTCCAAAGTCATAGAAAAATTGTTCTCAAACAACTGTTTGCCTACCTATATGATAACGCTTTACTTTGCCCCAACCAGTCTGCCTACCGACCCTTCCACAGCACTGAGACAGCCCTCCTAAAGGTAACCAATGATCTGTTGCTTGCCTTAGATAATGGTAACGTCTCCGTTCTCACCTTATTAGACCTCTCAGCCGCCTTTGACACAGTCGACCATCACATTCTCTTTAACACTCTTCAACACTACTTTGGAATCTCTGGCTCGGTCCTGGCTTGGTTCCACTCATATCTTTCCGACAGATCACAAGCAGTCACTGTCGATGGCTGTTTCTCCAGCACAGCAGACTTGGTGTGCGGCGTGCCTCAGGGTTCCGTTTTAGGGCCGGTGTTATTCACTCTGTACACCAAGCCACTGCTTCTCCTGCTTAGAAAGCATGCTGTTGAGAGTCAGTCATTTGCAGACGACACACAACTGTATAAATCCACCGCCCCCTCTCTCATTAATTCCACTGTTCAGACTTTGGAGAACTGCATCACAGACATTAAGTCATGGATGACACTCAACAAGCTTAAGCTTAATGACGATAAAACCGAAGCCCTCCTCATTCACAAGCACAACACCTCCTCCTCACTCTCGCCTCTCCCAACATCGCTTACAGTAGGGACAACAAACATTCAGTTCTCATCCTCAGCAAGAAATCTCGGCTACATTCTCTCCGATGACCTGTCCCTCAACAACCACATCTCCAACGTCTGTCGCTCTGCATACACGGCCATACGCCAAATCAGCTCCTTTCGCCACTATCTTACAGTCCCTGCCACCAAAACCCTAGTCTGCGCTCTCGTCCTTTCTCGTCTTGACTATTGCAACTCTCTCCTTTCTGGCTCCCCGAAACACATCATTGACAAACTACAAAAGGTTCAGAACTCAGCAGCTACTAGTATTCCGAGCTAAGAAACGCGATCACATCACACCTCTACTACATTCCCTTCACTGGCTTCCTGTGCAAGCACGCATAGAGTACAAACTCTCTGTTCTCTGTCACAACCTCTTCACAGATTCTTGTCCTTCCTACCTTGCTGATCTACTGTCTTGGTCCTGATTTGGCTCAGAAGAGTCCGCTGGACCTAAAGCAATAATCTTGTAATTGTAATTGTAATCTACTGTCTGTCTACTCCCCTTCACGCACTTTAAAATCTTCTGCTGTCGACACTCGCACACTCAAGGTTCCCGTCACCCGCACTAAGACATACGGCCAACGTGCATTCGCTTACTCCGCACATATAAGCAGTGGAATTCCCTTCCCTCCCATATCCGCAATATACAATCAACACAAGCATTTCAAAAAGGCCCTCAAAACCCACCTCTTCAAACTGCATTATTCAGACTGATTTGTATCCCGCTCTCATCTTTTGTCTATGTCTGATCCGTAAGTGTATAAACGGCTGTAAATATTTATACTGTTTTTCTTCCTGGGCCTAACCGGGCATATAAATAGCTGTGAATAGGTTTTTGCTATTCTATTTTCTGTCTTTTTTGTCATTTGTGTACATAGTTGTAAATAGTATATTTTTGTCGGAATTTAGATCCTGATAGGACCATATAACCATTGTTGTATAAATAAACTGTATTATGTAATAATTATAAGGAAATAAAAGTCTATTTTCTGTGGGGCGCCTGTGGCTGGGAAGGAGTAAATTTAGAGGCGGAATCAATGGCTAACAGTACAGGGGAAGAGCGAGGGATCGATCTACTTCATCGGCCGCAGCCACGAACGCTTCTCTGCCAGTGCAACGCCGGCCGTTCTGACTGCTTCTACTGCTTCTACCTCTTCCAATACACGCCCTAGGCTTCTCCTGCCCTTCAAAACTGGCAATGTTGCAAGATGTTTATTCAGCGTCGGAACAATTAGCAGTCTGTACAAGACTGAGCACTCCAAGTACTATGAGAAGGCTTGCTTCTGGTAGTACATTTTAACGTCATTGTGACTGGTTTTATAACCGAGGGTTTGTATTCTGATCTAACGACTTCTTTATTAGTGGTGTAAAAACCTGTTTACGATAGTCATATATAACATCGAGAGTACTCATTTGGAAGGTATTGTAGCCATATACTGTACTGTACCTCCACTGGTAGTAGTATTACAGCATCGCACCTGTAGTGCCTTCATCGTGCTCTGAAAGGTGATAGGCTACATTTCAACGAGAGGAACGATATAATAGTAGGCCTACATTAATACTTCGATTCGCACCGAGCATGCTATAAGGTCTGCTGTAAAACAACTGTACATCACCACAATGGTCAGTTCGTTTTCTAGAGGTCGCGAATTCCACTATTACTTAATCTGCAAACACTGGCCATCTTACTTTTGCTATCAGTGTAGTGGTTGTGCAGTGCATAGTGGGTGGGATGAGGTCAAGGTTAGCATTAGATGGTTGTGGGCCCCCTAATCCTCATCTTCCTGGTAAACCGCTCGTTTAACGCCGTGTAAACATGTCGGTAGAAATAGAACGTTCTTCTATTTGCCAATAGCTTACACTTGTTAACAATGAAATGGCTGATCACCTGCAAATGAACTTACTAATAGGTGTGGTCATTGTAGCAAATTGAACTGATCACTTGCAAATGAACAAATAGATGTGGTCATTGTAGCAAATTGAACTGGCCACTTGCAAATGAACTAATAGATGTGGTCATTGTAGCAAATTGAACTGATCACTTGCAAATGAACAAATAGATGTGGTCATTGTAGCAAATTGAACTGATCACTTGCAAATGAACAAATAGATGTGGTCATTGTAGCAAATTGAACTGATCACTTGCAAATGAACTAATAGATGTGGTCATTGTAGCAAATTGAACTGATCACTTGCAAATGAACTAATAGATGTGGTCATTGTAGCAAATTGAGCTGATCACTTGCAAATGAACAAATAGATGTGGTCATTGTAGCAAATTGAACTGGTCACTTGCAAATGAACTAATAGATGTGGTCATTGTAGCAAATTGAGCTGATCACTTGCAAATGAACTAATAGATGTGGTCATTGTAGCAAATTGAACTGATCACTTGCAAATGAACTAATAGATGTGGTCATTGTAGCAAATTGAGCTGATCACTTGCAAATGAACTAATAGATGTGGTCATTGTAGCAAATTGATAGGTGTGGTCAGAGTAGTCAAGCATCCTGTTGCAGGCAATGATACAGTAAGGGAAGTTTGCCCATCCAGAGCTCGTTAGGGCTGCAAGTGATATTTAATCCATGCCAGATACTCTATACTGCGCTCTGTGTTCCTCCCCAAAACTAGGCCTATATAATACACAAACAACTCGCATCATCTAAACTTGCTTGTTGACCAGACAAATATTTGATAGAAACATGATGCCACAGTGAAACTGTAGATTTGTGCAACAGTTTGGTCATACAATCAGACCACAGTTGGCCTATATTTTTATTGTAATGTAATTTTGTTAACCAATTCTTCCTTTAAACATAGATAGAGATAGATAGATAGATAGATAGATAGATAGATAGATAGATAGATAGATAGATAGATAGATAGATAGATAGATAGATAGATAGATAGATAGATAGATAGATAGATAGATAGATAGATAGATAGATAGATAGATAGATAGATAGATGCCTATATATATTAGAGAGAGAGAGAGAGAGAGAGAGAGAGAGAGATTGATTGATTGATTGATAACAAACGGTTTTTGTTTTGTTTTGGCCTAAAATTGCAGTTTTTTCTGAGTTCTTTGGACAATTATTTTGTTACCGACCAGTCTACAGTTCACATAGCCACATTCTCAAACGTCGTCATGGTAGCAGTGTCAAGCGACACTTCTGTGATAAACATAGTAACTGTGGTGAACAGGGCAACTGTGATGGACACAGCAACTGTGAAGGACAACACGATGGACACAGCAACTGTGAAGGACAACACGATGGACACAGCAACTGTGAAGGACAACACGATGGACACAGCATATGTGAAGGACAACACAATAGACACATGAACTGCAAAGGACAACACGATGGACACAGCAACTGTAATGGACAACACGATAGACACAGCAACTGTGAAGGACAACACGATAGACACAGCAACTGTGAAGGACAATGAGATGGACACAGCAACTGTGAAGGACAATGAGATGGACACAGCAACTGTGAAGGACAATGAGATGGACACAGCAACTGTGATGGACAATGCTACAGTCATGAAAAAAGGACGGTTTATGCGAACTTTGACGTGTTTCTTTGTGTTGATTCACGTTACTCTTGTGGCAGGTAAGACCTTTAGTTATTCATTCACCCATCGATAATAATTTATTTAATCAATCTCACCATCGTCTTCGACGTCGCAATTATCGTCATCATCATCATCATCATCATGCTGCTGCTATTACTACTACTACTGAGCACTACTACTATTATTACTATTACTACTGCTACTACTACTGCTACTACTACTACTACTATTACTACTACTGTTACTACAACTACTACTTAAAAGGAGTGTGAAAAGGCAATTAAAATGATTGACAGGCAACTGACGATGATTGACGTGTGACAGGTGGAAAATGCGGAGGAGACTTGCAGAGGCTGTCTGTGACGTCACAAAGTACGGGGATTCTGTACTCGCCTGACTACCCCCTGCCTTACTTGAAGTAAGTAAAACACCCTTTCCATGCATTACATGAAGTAAAACATCACCACCTCTGCATACTGCATTATATGAAGTAAAACATCACTACCCTAGCATTACATCAAGTAAGTAAACACCACTACCGCTGTATTACATGAAGTGAGTAAAACACCACTATCCATGACTTACTTAAAGTAAATAAAACAACACTACCCATACATCACATGCTCAGTAAAACACCACTATCTTGCATTACATGAAATCAGTAAACAAACACTACTCTCCTGCATTACATGAAGTCAGTAAAACACCACTACCCCTGAAATACAAGAAGTCCTTAAAACACCACTACTCCTACATTACATGAAGTCAGTAAAACACCACTACCCCTGAAATACAAGAAGTCCGTAAAACACCACTACTCCTACATTACATGAAGTCAGTAAAACGCCACTACCCCTGCATTACATGAAGTCAGTAAAACACCACTACCCCTAGATTACATGATGTCAGTAAAACGCCACTACCTCTGCATTACATGAAGTCAGTAAAACACCACTACCCCTACATTACATGATGTCAGTAAAACGCCACTACCCCTGCATTACATGAAGTCAGTAAAACACCACTACCCCTGCATTACATGAAGTCAGTAAAAAAAAACACCATGTCTTGAAGTAGGTTAAACACCAATATCCCTGTCTTACAGGAAGTCAATAAAAAACAACCACCCCCAGCATGACATGAAGTAAGAAAAACACCACTACTCTGTCTTACATAAAGTCAGTTTAAAAAAAAAACTATTAACCCCTGCATTACATGAAGTAAGAAAAACGCCAATATTCCCGTATTACTTGAAGTAAGTTTTTAAAAAATACACTACCCCCTGCAAAACACCAACACCCCTGTCTTAAATGAATAAGTAAAACACCACTACTAATTCTACCCCAGTATTACATGAAGTCAGTAAAATACGACTTCCACCTGCATTAGGCTACTTGAGGTCAGTAGAACAGCAGTTTGATTCAGCCTAATTTTCTGTATGGGTTCCTGTGAGGATGTTGTGAGCCCTGTAGAACACACTCAACTCCAAATCTACCCGTTAACGCATTGACTGGGCTATTTTAAGCCGACAAACGCTATTTTTTTTTTAAAAACATATTAACACGCGCCTCCGAGTATCCATGAGTACGAATCGAAATCGATGGTGCGTGTGCTTCGAGAATAATGTTGAATTATCGATCAGACAGGCGTGGCGTGTTGCTACGGAAGTGATGAACTCCTAGCAAAGTTACATGGAACTGGTGAAATACTGAACATTTTCACTGCTATAATTACTAGTGTCTGATGAAGCATTAGTTTTACCTTGAACTGAGGAAATCAATATTAAGTCACTTCTTTAAACAGGACTCAATATTTCAGACAACTCGACTGCTTACTTTACTTATTAAACAACGCTAAATGGGACTAATAACTGTTTGTTAAAGTACACAAAAGAAACTATTGGTTCTGCCTCAGATAGTAGTAGTAGGCCTATACATTGACATTACATATGAGTTTCTTGTGCAAAGATCTAAATGATGCCCGTAAATTGTTTTATATTATTTCATCTGTTCGACGTTTTCTAAGTAGGATTTCACCATATGCATACACACTGCAGCGTCATTTCCAGAGTACATGTACATTATCTGTGTCCAAATTATCCATGTCCCATCATTCATAGCCCTATTCCCTCCCCCACCTCGTGCCATTAGTCTGATGGGCACACACACACACCCACACACACACCCACCCACAAACCCGCCCAGCCGAGGTTACACAGTATTATCAAAGAAAGTACAGCTACGCAAAGAAGGTTCATCTCGGCGAGTGCCTATATAAAGTTACAAAACGTAGCCACTCGTAGCGCCCCCCAGCGATTCTCGTGATAAATGATTCCAAGGGCGATAATTTGTTCTTAGCGCTATGTAAACAAACCGCTTCAGTAGATTATGTTCCGGACACTCGCTTGCTTAAATTAACAAGCGATTCTGCTTTTTTTTTTGAAAGTAAGTTAATAAGTGTCTGATTTTAATAATGTAAATACAGCTTGCCAACAAGTTGCTTGAATTATGCATTCAGCCGATTAAATTACCGTACCAATGCTGATGATTCAGTAGGCCTGTACTCGGCCTGTACTCATCCTAGATCCGTCAAAACTCAAACCCAAAAGTAAGCTTGAATACCGGTAATAGCTTTTCTGAACATTGCTTGATTTAGCATTTCCAGTTAATAACTGTGTTCCAATCTACTGTTTATCTCATTTACACTGCACTTCTGATTTTAATCGCTGCTAACCTACTGTTAGGCTCTCATCTTAAAATTATATTTACTGCTTTCGTTTCGATCAACTGTGTAAATAAGCCTATAAATTATTAGGCCTACTGTTTATCATCATCATTTTCATCATCATCATCATCATCATCATCATTATGGTTTTTCAATATAGGCTATCTCTATAATAGAACTGTAGTTGCAAAAGGAAATTTGATAGGTTAAGATAGACTAAAGAAAAAGAACAGACATGTGTGTGTATGTGTATATGTATATATTGCACAATGTTAATATTCTTCTGCCAAATTTAACTCTGAAATTTACTCGCACAGGGATAGGCTTATATAAGCATGCTTGTTGCTTGTCCCTGCTGCTTGTGATGTATATATTTTATATGTATTCTGAAGAAATAAATAATATATAAACCAACAGACATCAAGACTATAGAAGTAGAGAAATAAAGCAATGCAACAAGAAGAGTGAACAGTGAAGCTTTTAAAGAAAACACATTTAACGTTTAAAAGCATTATTTTTTTTGCATGAATCATTACATTGGAAATTGCACCTAGATAAGACCAAAAAGTGCAACAATAAAAATAGTCAAATAAGAAATATTTGTAGTCATTTATAATATTAGATCTGTACATTGCAGCAGGCTGCATCAATTATGTTACTTTATTGTTAAACCATCATGCATTTATAAAAGCTGAAAAAAATAGCTTCAAACATTTGTGTTTCTTTTTCTGACATTTAATATGAATATTATAGCAACAAAAAGCAACAATGATGACTCTCTCTCTCTCTCTTTCTCTCTCTCTCTCTCTCTCTCTCTCTCTCTCTCTCTCTCTCTCTCTCTCTCTCTCTCATATAAAGGAAACTTCAGCAATTATCATTTTTTGTAAAGTACTGTCATCTCAATAAATGTACGTTTAAAATAATGAAAAGGGTAAGAATGTTAGGTTTTTATAATTAAATCTGTTGTTTACTTTTTGTTTAGCAAGATTAAGACATACCTACAAAGAAACAGAAGTTTTGCAAGACAAAACAAATACAATTAACCCTTTTCCTGTCTGCTTAAACCAAATGTAATGGAAAGGGAATACAGTCACACAGAAAATGGTATTTTACATTTGAAAGATTTAAAAAATCACATTTGGTATTTTTTCTGCATACATTTCACATGCAACAACAACAACAAAATCTGATAATACTAGACAATTAACTAGTAGCATTATACATTAAAAGGATAATAATTAATAGTTTTTGCTCTTGGATTTTTATTCTTAGATGCATTTATGAAGAATTATTTGCTTAAAAATTACTTCTTTTTTTTAAATAGTTTTTCTTTACAAGACAACACATCCAGTCAATGAGTCATGCAATAATATTTCATTAGGCCTACTATTTTTTCTTTTTCTTTTTTTTTTTTAAATTACTCTTAAGCAGCAATTAAAACTACGCCTTCCCCTCCCCCCTCCCTTCATCTTCCATTTGTAAGAAATTGGGATATGATAAATTTCAGTATCAACAAAGAAAATACAGTTTACATCGAGTGGTAGATCTAGATCAACGTTGTTAGATTTGGTTATAATTATGTTTGATTCTTCCTTTGGAAAATTAAAAAACGAAAGTCCAGGGCACTTGTATCGTCCATTTGTGCAGTTAAAAGCGCTGGAGTGTTGCCCACCAGGACGGATTCTAGGTTTGTTTACTTGATTTGATACGCTTTCCTCCATTGCTAAGCGCTAAGGCCGAAGCGAGTTATCACTTATTCCGCTAGTTGGCGCTCGCAACTTCCGTTTCGCAGTAAGAGTCGAAATGAACCTTCTTTGCGTAGCTGTACTTTCTTTGGTATTATTATGATTTTCCCGAAACGCCACATACGTTGTGCTGTCATAGTTCGTCCCCATTTTTAAATACTTTGCAGTGTTCGAACCATAACCCTAACCCAGCCCTAACCCTAACGGATAATTGTTCTGACGTCAAAACAAGTAGGCATGTCAATACAAGTTATGTAGATGTTCACTGATTTGTCGAGATAATACTGTGTAAACTTGAACGCACACACACACACATACACACACAATAATAATAATAATAATAATAATAATAATAATAATAATAATAAATAGTAATAATATAATAATAATAATAATAATAATAATAATAATAATAATAATAATAATAATAATAATAATAATAATAATAATAATAATAAAACTACAACAACAACAACAACAACAACAACAACAACTACTACTACTACTACTACTACTACTACTACTACTACTACTACTACTACTACTACTACTACTACTACTACTACTACTACTACTACTACTACTGGATGCTATATTCAAACTCTTTCCTAAATCACCAGTCAGACTTAAAGCGCGATGTTCTGCCCCAACAAACACCCTCGCTTGTTTCTCCCACTCACACATACAACAAACACACCTCTATCACTCAAACATGTGGTGTAAAGGCAGGGAGATCGCTATTAGAAGGAAAGGAAAACATTTTAATTCTTGAAATTTTAGATTGACTACAAACACGCGCTTACCTTCTCCCCTCCCCCCCCCCAACATCCACAGAGAGAGAGAGAGAGAGAGAGAGAGAGAGAGAGAGAGAGAGAGAGAGAGAGAAGAAGAAGAAGAAGAAGAAGAAGAAGAAGAAGAGGCAGACCCAAAAAAGAGGTGGGAGGACAATAATCGAGAATGGACTGACTTGACACTGAGCGAAGCCATGAGGGTTGCTGAGGACATAGAAAGATGGAGTACACCCATACCAACTGCACGGCCATGTTCTGGAACCAATTTCCTCAGTTAAATACTTAGGCATTACAATTCATAGAGAAATCAAATGGGACGATCATATTGACAATGTATGCAACAAAGCAAACAAGACCCTTGGGTTCCTCAGACGAAACCTGAAGATTAGTAATGCCAGTGTAAAGGCAAGGGCTTATAAAGCCTTTGTACAACCAATCCTGGAATACGCATCTAGCGTCTGGGACCCATACACCCAGAAGAACATCGACAGATTGGAGGCAGTCCAGCGGCGTGCAGCACGTTTTGTCCTCAACCGATACAGAAACACGTCAAGTGTTAGCAACATGCTGGAGACGCTGGGTTGGTCAACACTGGAAGAGAGACGACGACTAGCCAGACTCTCCATGTTGTTTAAGATAAACAATGGGCTAGCCCACTGCCCCAGCCTTCAACAAAAACTCATCCCTCTCCCCTCTCGACAGCGACGAGGTCACGACAAGCAGTTTAGGCTCATCACAACAAGAACACAATATAGAGGCTGCTCTTTTCTGCCAAGGACCATCAGAGACTGGAACAATCTGCCAAAAGATGTAGCAGAGGCTAATACACTTGGCACGTTTGTGCCAAGAGCCTGCTCCCATCCAACTTCCAGCTCCTGATACTCTCCAAGATACTAACACCTTCCCTCATCCCTACCACTCCCCATACAACCAGCCAGAAAACACCAACGTGGCTACAAACTATGGCATTGGACTATGTAAATACTTTTTGAAAATCGTTGTAAAGTTGATAAAGATAGTTAGTCTGCAACAGCACACAAAATATAGTGAAACCGCAAACCCCCTCATCAACCCATAGGAGCCAGAATGATCGACGCCTTGATCGTGGGCCCTCAACATCAAGAAGAAGAAGAAGAACGATCAGCTGCGGTGGCCAACGACTTTCGAATTATGGAATAGGATAGAAGAAGGTAGGAATTTTTAAGAGAGAGAGAGAGAGAGAGAGAGAGAGAGAGAGAGAGAGAGAGAGAGAGAGAGAGAGAGAGAGAGAGAGAGATTGGTTGTAGATCACACACACACACACACACAACACACACATTCTTCAACACCCCATCCCCAACACACTTCCACTCCCACACATATGTTGCAGCTGATGCTGATGATGATGACGACGACGTTGATGATGATGATGATGATGATGATGATGATGATGATGATGATGATGATGATGACGATGAGGTCATTTTGGGTGGGGGTAAAAGAAGTGAAAGCAGCAATAGAGTGTGGCTTAGGCCTATCAACGCTGGAGTTATTCAAGTGGTCACATGAGTCAAAGTTAAAAACAAACGACTGTTTAGATGGTGTTTCATTGGACCTGTTCACTCCCTTTCCACCTGTCGCCACATGGCACGTTGCGTTCCCCGGCCATTCTTTGAAAAGAAGCGGTGACAGGCCCACATAAACATCGGTCTGTTGGATTGGCTGTTTTGACACTACGCCTGACTCCATCCTGATTGCAGCTTCTGCCTCCACAGTGGCCGTCTATAATCAACAGTAGTTATGTTTAACTGTTAATCCTTACTACGACACTAGTCGTCCATAATGATCGCTTGTAATACAACGATCATTGTATAATTGAGAATGGTCACTTGTCATCGATAATGGTCACTTGTCATCGATAATGCAAAGATCACTGTATACATGATTATGATCACTTGTATACAGTGATCTTTGCATTATCGATGACAAGTGACCATTATCAATGGTGACTTGTGTGATACTGGTCACTTGTCACTGATAACAGATCACTGTATACTTGACAATGGTCACTGGTATGATACTGGTCACCTGGCACTGATAATACCAAGATTACTGTATAGTTGATAATGGTCACCATGTTTGGCTCTGTCAGCCAGGACCAGTGTGTGTGGTTGCTGCGGACGGAGGAGGTGGGAATGGTGGTGGAGATGCAGACGGTGGAGGTCAACCTACAGCCCACGGTCAGCCACAACGACGACGACACTGACCCTTACTGCGTCGACTACCTCGCTGTCTATGATGGTATGTGACTGACAGTGTTGTCATTGATGTTTTGTGTCACAGTGTATATGATAATGCTGTGTGACTGACAGTGCCATCATTGACGTTATTTGTCACAGCGTATATGATAATGCTATATGACTGACAGTGTTTCATTGATGTTTTGTGTCACAGTGTATATGATAATGTTATGTCACACTCACAGTGTATATGATAATGTTATGTCACACTCACAGTGTATATGATAATGTTGTTTCATATAACATATGAGGTAATAATAATACATATGAGTTGTTATGACGTAATAATACATATGAGTTGTGATGAGGTAATAATCTATAAGAGGTTTCATGAGGCAATAATACATATGAGATTTGATGAGGTAATGACCTATATGAGTTGTGATGACGTAATAATACATATGAGGTGTGGTGACGTAATAATACATATGAGTTGCAATCCCCTTTACGTTGTGAGACAGAATGACTGTACAGTACATGTAGTAAAATGACTATAATAGAATGATTGGTAGCACCGAGGTACAGTACTAGTAGTACAATGACTATAATAGAATAGCACCGAGGTACAGTACTAGTAGTACAATGACTATAATAGAATGATTGGTAGCAACGAGGTACAGTAGTACAATGACTATAATAGAATGATTGGTAGCACCGAGGTACAGCCTAAACAAGGGCTAAAGCGTGGATAGACTTTTACTGGAACCGTCAACGAGGAACAACGATGATCAGAGCGACCAACGCTGTAGAAGACTGTTGAAGTGTAATTGAACGTTCATCTATTTGAAGACAATTTACATGTGTCCACGATGAACTGCCATGCAGTTGACCATTGATCTTTGCAAAAGTGATAGGTGTAGGTCAACCCTAAGCCTGGACCACTGTAATTTACGGGGCGTTGAAACCCTTCCTGTTGATGATGACGGCTCTGTTGTGGATGACGTCAAGGTTGTTGATGACGTTACTTTTGTGGGTGGCGTCACCTTTGTTGTTGATGACGTGATAATTGTTAATGGCGTCACTGTTATTGATGACGTCACTGTTGTTGATAACATCACTGTTGTTGATAGTGTCACAGTGGTTATTAGTGTCACTCCTATTTCAGGGGACAGCGAGGCGGCGCCGCTGTTGAAGCGATGGTGCGGGACGGAGCGCGTGCTGTTACGGTCCAGCGGTCACAGTCTCTTCCTCAAGTTCCTGTCCAACCATGTGGAACGTTATCAAGGATTCGCCATCCAGTACCGTGCTGTACTGCCCTGTAGGTTCCTGATGATGATGATGATGATGATGATGGTGATGATGGTGATGATGATGATGGTGATGATGATGATGATGATGATGATGATAGCGGCGGCTGCGATGATAATGATGATGGCGACGATGATGATGATGGCGACGACGACGATGATGAAGATACCGACAACGATGATGATGATGATGACGACGATTATGATGATGGTAATAATGACGACGCTGATTATGTCGATGGTGATTATGATGATGATAATGACGATGACGATCCGCCATCAAGTACCATTCTGTTTTCCCATGTAGGTTCCTGAGGATGATGATGCTGATGATGATGCTGATGATGGCGATGAAGATGATGATGACGATGACAGCGATAAAGATGACGACGATGATGACGACGAAGACGATGATGATGATTATGATCATGACGACGACGAGGATGATGATGATGATGGCGACAACGGCGATAATAATGACGACGAAGATGATGATGACCACTATGATGATGATCATGGCGACGACGATGATAACGACGACGACGACGACGACGATGATGATGATGATGAAGATGATGATGATGATGACATCTACGGTGAGGGCGATGATGATGATTATGAATGAAGGGTTGCAGTGTACAGCATGTTGACAAGGAGTGTGGGGGGTGGGTGCGCATTGTGCTGGGTGGTTGCAGACTCCACAGCCTGCACAGAAGGACAGACCAACAGACTGGTGGTAGGGTCCACCCCCTTGTTGCTGCACATCTCGCAGCTGGCGGACACACAGTCCTGCCGCTGGCAGCTGGAAGCGGAGAGTGACAGTGATCGCTTGGTGCTGGACCTCGTCCACATGACCGGTTACTTCAGCTGCCCGCACGCAAGACTCAGCGTTTTCCATGGTCAGTGGCAGAGCCATATCATCCATGGGCAGTTTGGGACAGTGTTAGGATTTCAGTTTGGACTGTTATGATTACAGTTTGGACGGGGCACTGACATAATGACCATTTGCTATTATGAGACGAGGACGTCATTAATTTATAATTTTGTTCAGGAAGTGACGAGAGCAAAGACGCGAGGATCGTGCACTGGTGTGGCGCACAGAGCCCGCCTTTCTCCTCGCTGTTGGCGGGCGGTCCCGCCCTTCTGCTGACCACTTCCGTCACGGTCAGTTCCACTGCCGACCGCAAGTTCGTCTCCATCAACATGTGGCTCTCTGCTAGAGCTGAACCTCTGTTGGGTAAGCAGTGAATGAATGAACGCTGCACACTGCACACTGTTTGTAGATCAAAGATTTGATGTAGTGGTATTTGATCTATGGTAACTTCCCTGTTTGTAGATCAAAGATTTGATGTAGTGGTATTTGATCTATGGTAACTTTCCTGTTTGTAGATCAAAGATTTTATGTAGTGGTATTTGATCTATGGTAACTTCCCTGTTTGTAGATCAAAGATTTGATGTAGTGGTATTTGATCTATGGTAACTTTCCTGTTTGTAAAACAAAGATTTGATGTAGTAGTATTTGATCTATGGTAACTTCCCTGTTTGTAGATCAAAGATTTGATGTAGTGGTATTTGATCTATGGTAACTTCCCTGTTTGTAGATCAAAGATTTTATGTAGTGGTATTTGATCTATGGTAACTTCCCTGTTTGTAGATCAAAGATTTGATGTAGTGGTATTTGATCTATGGTAACTTCCTTGTTTGTAGATCAAAGATTTGATGTAGTGGTATTTGATCTATGGTAACTTCCCTGTTTGTAGATCAAAGATTTGATGTAGTGGTATTTGATCTATGGTAACTTCCCTGTTTGTAGATCACAGATTTGATGTAGTGGTATTTGATCTATGGTAACTTCCCTGTTTGTAGATCACAGATTTGATGTAGTGGTATTTGATCTATTTAGTGTATCGTTGTTGTATAGCGCTTGTACAACTAAAGCCGCCCTAGGCGCACCCTTGCTGCTTTAGACACATCGCCTTCCGCCCCACAATCCACAAGTTTTTGAAGGCACGCCTGTTGTCTGTGTTACACTCGATTGGTGTTTTTCTTTATCAGTAGTTGATTCAGCCCCAATGCTTGAATCCTCCTGATAAGTGTAACTCGGATTCGTTTATCCACGCAACCCGTTCACTCAGCAACAAGGCATAAATCGTCGTATGAAGTTTTCCAATTTTATTCAGCGTACATCAACAACTGCATACAATAAATTGCTTTTTCACTTTTCACTTTTCCTCAACTTCTACACAGTGTATCAATTAGAATATATAGTTTTTCTAGACTCCAGATTACGTCAGAACGTTCCAGAATGACGCGTTACAACCAATCAAACTAAACTTCGTCATCACTGTCTTACGTCATACAACATTCTTCATCGTAAGAGAATCTCTCAGCTTATAGTAGATCTATCTAGATTCTTCGATCGATAATAAACATGCAACTGTAGAGAATTCTCCAATAATATCGACCAACGAAAATTATCAACGTTATACAAAGCTTCTTTTAACAACAACGCAAAATCTAATCAAAGGTAAATACACTCTGTTATTGAATGCTTTGCGAAACAAAACGATCGGATCTTTCGTGCGAGTCACACACGAACTATCGTGCGCGTTTCAACGCAACAGTCTGTCTTGTAATCATGTTGATGGCCTGTTGTCTGTGTTGTAACCATATTGATGGGGCATTTCCTGCTGTGGGGGGTGGTGATGGGGATGGGGTAGGATTGGGTGGGTGGTTCCCCTTTGCTCTCACATTGCAGGCCTATGACTGTACAACTATGTAAAATATAGTTAAGTCTACTTGAGATGATCCCATCTCCGTTTAAAATGCTGGACTGACTTGAAATGTGTGGTGCACTTTGCCTTGCAGAAGACTGTGGAGAGACTCCGCATGTTGTGGAATTCACCAGTAACGGACCTCTGTACCTTTTTCTTCCCGAACTGCACAATGGGTGAGTTTTCCCTTTGTAGCCATTAGTCAGTGCATAAACAAACACCAGAGGTAGCGGAACAGTAACATTTACTAAGCATCATAGAATGGGAACTAAAAACGTATCTCTATCAAACAGCGATGAAAGATCTACACCTTGTGTGACATACATGTATGTAGTCATACATGCAGGAAGCCTGTGACCGGTCTTTAAGAACAGGATATGGAATGGTAAAGTGTAAATACTTGTTACACTCAGCAGTTTCCACACGTAGGCCTACAGTTGGTATTTTAAACAAAATGTTGGGAACTCATAGTGAATCACAGCCTACTCATACACACAATGTGGACCATTACAGAGTGAGAGGAAGCACCCACCGCTGGATGGCAAACTTCCTACACCATCGATGGCAAGCAGTTGATGGAGCACAGTCTGGCTACGTGATCGTTAAGTCCGGCGCTCCACAAGGCTGTGTGCTCGGCCCTTACCTCTTCCTCACGTACTTCAACGACCTGCCCTCCAAAGTGTCATCTTCACCTCGACTCTTCGCCGAAGACACTGCTCTGTACTGCATTTTGCACATTGGAGAAGATGAGACCAAGCTTTAAGAGGACCTACGCAGAATAGAGGTCTGGGAGAAGTAGTGAGACATACCTTTTCATTCTAACAAGCGTAGTCAACTGCCCTTGACCCGTAGTAGAAAGCCCTCAACGCCAACTCTAGCTAACTGTCCACAGCCACACTCTATAGCGCGTTGACTTTGGAGTCACTCTGCATCCCGATCTGTCCTGCGACCAACATCGGCGTCAAAGCAAAGCGAGTTGTGGACTTCTTGAGAACGATCCTGAAGGTTTGCGCTATCAAGACCAAGGAGCTGGCCTAAAAGGCGATAGTTCGTCCCATTGTGGAGTATGCCAGCAGTGTCTTGGATCCTCACACCAGCAGGCTCATCACAAACCTTGAGAAGATCCAGCGACGGGCAACCAGGTTTGTCCTGAACAGACATAACAATGACAGGTTACAGTGTCCTACACTCCAACAACGAACCAATGCTCACGGCTCGTCATGCTGTACAAGATCAGCAATGACCTCGCCAGCGTACATTGTCCCGGCCTGAAGCAGATGCCACCAAGCGGTGTAAGAAGCCGTCATCTCAACCAATACCAGCGTAGGCCTACATTGTCCCGGCCTGAAGCAAATGCCACCAAGCGGTGTAAGAAGCCGCCGTCATCTCAACCAATACCAGCGTACATTGTCCCGGCCTGAAGCAGATGCCACCAAGCGGTGTAAGAAGCCGTCATCTCAACCAATACCAGTGTACATTGTCCAGGCCTGAAGCAGATGCAGGTGGGGTTTCCGGTTCCGGCCACATCATGTAAACAACGGCCTAAATGTAGCAGCCAATTTCATTTTTGGAAACCGGTGTAATCAGATAGATTTCACCATGACGGCAAAAAGAACGTTAAGAAGAAGGAAGCAGAGAGCAAAAGAGGAAGAAGAAATTGTGACAGAAGACGAGGTGAGGCAGGAAAAATTGATTGAGCCGACAACAGTGACTGCGGTCACAGAGGTCATTCCCGACCAAGGCTGCAGTAATTGTAAAACTCAAGTAAGTGAGCTCAAAGCACTCATCCGCACAATGCAAACCGAGATTAAAGAGCTGCACTTGATGATCAGCGATCAATCGACTTTGATCACACAGCTAATAAACAAAATAGATCGTCAATCGGTATCCGCAGTGGAGGATGGCGAGCAGACGACTCGAATGCGATCGACCATTCCACAAATCTCGTATGCGACCGCAGTGAAATCAAAATCACTTACTGTACATGGTAGTCCGAAAGGTACTCAAATCCATCTTTCACCGTCGCAAGTCACTTCTGCAGGACATAAAAATAAAACGAAGAAAGAAGTAAAACAGCAGAACGAATATAATGACGTCAAACCAACACATGACGCAGGGGCAAATGTAGGTAGGCCAAATCAAATTCAGCAAGCCTTTGATGATGTAGTCGCTGTTGTTCATGATTCTGTCCTGAACGGAGTTCAGGCAAACAGACTAGGCCAGTCCTACGGTTTTGATGTGGTCAAAACTAAAGCATCGGTTATTGAAGATATTATTCCAGCACTTGAACAGCTGGGTGAAGAGATCAATAACCAAGATCTAAGAACAGTGGTCATTCATGTTGGTGTGAATGATCTTAAAGACAAAGACCCCAAGTCAGTAAGTTCAGAATTCGTGAAAACGATTAAGACTGTGGCACTGCAGCATCCAAACTCTAAAATCGTGGTCAGTAAGATCGCGGCTGTAAAGGATACAGTCCTGCGGTCTAAAAGAGACATTTTCAATGCGCTATCTTTCTCCGACCTTTTGGATGAGCCAAATGTTGTTTTTGTTAACCATGACAACATGCCAACTTATGTCTTAAGAGACAAGGTCCACCCGAACAGGAAAGGATCAAGTATCCTAGCTGGAAACATTGGTAGATGTGTACATGGTCTTCTGTGGAAGAAACCCAGCCGAAGGAGACTTGCTCGAAGCTATCGGGCAAGTGACTGCCCTGGATATTATGACCTCCGAGGCAGGTGGCATCCAGATCCCAGACCAGTGTTCCCAGTGAAATGGTACTAACTGATGTTCGGTTCCAGAAATGATATGGCTTTTTAAGAACAATTCATCGCTGCTTTTCAATTTAAGCCAGTTCAAGAACTCAACTTCTTGCTTAATATTGTTATTGTTTGAGATTTGTATTATTAATATTCTTAAGTTAATATGAATCAAAAAGAAAAAAAATTGTCTATTCTTCAGTGGAACTGCCGATCCATTGCTACAAATCTACAGTATCTACGTGAACATCTATCAAAAAACGATCATCATGTATTATCTTTACAATCATTAAATGTCAACTATAAAAAGTTACCAAAGTTACAAGGCTTCTACTTTCCACCAGTAACGAATTTCAGCAGGAACAAAGTTCAGTGTGCGATTTATGTAAGGAATGATATGGATTACATTTTGAACCCATCTCCGATATCAAAAGAGCTGACTGATATATTTTCCGCTTGTGTTAAACTTAAAGTAAATAAGGAATTCAGTCTTAATATTTTGTCAATATATTATCCAAAAGGACCTAATGCCAATACTGTTGATTGGTTAAGATTTGTTGGTGTTTCAGAAAATTGGATAATTAATGGAGATTTTAATTCTCATTCACCAGTCTGGGACAATGACTGTAACTATACATCAGATATAAAATTTGTTGATGCTATTATTGAATCTAATTTGGTCTTGTTAAATGATGGGCAAGTGACTCGCATTCCTGACGTTTCAACTCACCGAGCTGCGGCGCTTGATTTAACTCTTGTTTCGCCAGATCTTGTTATTGACTGTGAGTGGAATGTTTTATGTGATTCTTTAGGCAGTGATCATTTGCCTATTGTGACAACCTTAAATAATTCTGTTGAAACGCATATAGAAGATGATGTCATTCCTAAGTATGTTTATGACAGAGCAGATTGGGATTTGTTCAAATCTTTATTGATGTCATATAGTACCGATTTTGAAAATGTAGATGATTTAAATTTTGTATATTCCCAATTTACTGAAAAAGTTCACACTGCAGCAAGTATTGCAATTCCTAAAAGAAGATCTATAAAGAAAAAAAACAGAAACGGGAATGTTTGGTGGAATGAAGTTTGTGACACTGCAGTTAAAAAGAAAAAACAAACATACAAAAACTGGAAAAATTTAAAATCAATCCAGTCTTTTGAAGAAATGAGAAAGGCAAAAATAGAATGCAACAAAATAATTGCGGCTGAAAAGAAAAAATACTTTACAGAGTTTTGTCTAACAGAAATAGCTAGTTCACAAGACAGTACGAAGGCTTGGAAAAAAGTTGCTGAAATGAAAAATGGATATCGGCTGCCACAGTGTCCAGTTAAAGTACAAAACAATATTTTTCCCTCTCCTGTTGAAAAAGCTGAAGAATTTGTAAATATTTTTGGAAATGTCAGCTGTTCCCATACTTTATCTCAGCAAATATATAATGACAGAAAAGAGAAAGAGTGTTTAGATGAATATAACGATCCATTTCCAGACAATGACTTGTTCATAAATGCAAATATTTCCTTTAAAGAATTTAAGGATGCCTTGTTTAGTCTAGGACCTAAAAAATCAGCTGTAGGCCTTGATGGTATGTCCTATATATTATTATTTAATTTACCAGAAAAGTGGTTGCATCTACTACATACAATCATTCAAAAGTGTTGGTTACGAGGAACTATGCCTGAAATATGGAAGTCTTCTGTAGTAATTCCTATTTTAAAAGCTGGCAAACAAAGAACAGACCCTGCTAGTTATAGACCTATCGCATTAACCTCTCATGTTAGTAAGCTAATGGAGAAGATAATTTTAGAACGCATGACGTATTATTGTCAAAAACAACATATAATCCCTGTTAATCAGGCAGGATTTCAAAAAGGCCGATCCACTACAGATCACCTTGTTAAATTAACCACACAAATTAAAAGACAATTTTCTAAGAGAAAGAGTGTTTTAGCAACGTTTTTTGACGTAAAAAAAGCCTATGACAGAGTATGGCATGCAAAATTATTATTGAAATTAAAACAAATAGGATTGTCTGGACACATATATAATTATATTAAAAGTTTCCTTTCAGGTCGAGAAATAAGTGTTAGAGTTGGTCATTCTTATTCAAAAGCTTATAAAACAGACATGGGAATTCCTCAGGGAGCCTTAATTTCACCTCTTTTATTTAATATTTTAATTCATGATTTACCTAGAAATGTAAGTAAAAAAATATTCCTAGTTCAGTATGCTGATGATATCGCAGTCTGGATGAATGTTTCGTTGAGAAAGAAAACGTCCATTTTCGAAGTAAAACACATTACTAAAATTTATCAGAATGAAATAAATAATATTATACTTTATATGAGTTTAAATGGTCTGGAATTATCTAAAGAGAAGACAAACATGATCTTATTTAATAATGGTCAAGAGCCAAGGCAACTGCCAAAAATATTTATTGACAAAGAGGAACTTAAATATGTTAAAGAAGTAAAATTTTTGGGTGTTTATTTAACTTGTAAGTTGCATTGGAAAAAGCATATTGACTATTTAATACACAAAGCCGTTAAAAGATATAACTTGTTGAAAATCATTGCTAAACAACATTGGGGTCAAGATTCAAAAGTTTTAGTTCATTTAGCTTGTGCTCTCGTTAGATCAAAAATAACGTATGGACAGGAAGTTTATTTCTCTGCTCCTGTCTGCTACCTTAATAAATTACAGAGTTTAGATAGCAAAGCTCTAAAACTAGCGTTAGGTGTTCCCATTCATACTAAAACTAGTTTAACGTATGAAGTGGCAGGTGTTATTCCTTTAGAAAAATGGAGGAAAATGATGTGTGCTAAATATATTATCAGAGCATCTGCGGTATTTAATAGCACACAGGAAGAATTGCAGTTAAGATCAGACGTCAACTTCCCTAAAAGAACTCAAAATACTAAAATGTTTCAAACTATTGCAACTTATACAAAAGATTTAGTTCAGGCACATTTTAAAAATTTAGAATTTATGTATAAAAGAGACTTGATATCACCCATCCCTCTTTGGGAGCTTGAAAATGCAAATTATGATATAAACTACTCCACTGAAAATAAGAATGAAAATACCAGCTTACTCATATCTGATGTTAATATTTATTTAGCAGAAAAATATTCATCTTCTTTAAAAATATACACTGATGGTTCTGTTTTAAAGACAGGTGATACAGGCGCTGCCTTTGTTATACCTGATTTAAAAATTTCCGAATCATATTATCTAGGTAAGGGAAAGTCAATTTTCACCGCTGAACTTCTTGCAATTTTAATGGCTTTAAATAAAATCATGAGCATAACATTTAATATATTAAGTATTGTAATATTTGTAGATTCTAAATCCGTACTTCAGGCATTAAATTCCAATTCCTATAACGAAAGAAAAGACATTATCATTGAAATTAAACACCTAATTAATAATTTAATTGTAAATGGGACAAATGTAGACTTTTGTTGGATTCCCTCTCATTGTGGTTTTCGATATAATGATTGGGCAGATCGAGCTGCGAGAAACGGTGCTTTACGTATAAACGCGGTCCCTTTGTCATTACCATTGACTGTCAAAGAAGTTTCTAATTTGATAGTTCAAGAGGTGAAAAAAGGTTGTCATTTTAAACAACAGTATGATAAACATTGCGGAATTCCCAGATCTGTTACTTGCATGGCCTACCGAATTTATATGAATTCTATGAGAACCAAATATTGTAAAAACGTTGTGTGTATGTGCAAAGAAAATTTTTCTTTGAAACATGTCCTATATCAATGTGAAACAATGCACGATACATTGCCTAGAAATTTAGCAAAAATAGGAGAAATTAGCTTTGAAATTTGTATTAAATTGGCAAAAGTGTTCATATCTTCTTCAATTGGCCAGTTTATCTGATGCATAAGTTCTAACTCTGAACGCCCCAATGTATTTCTTTATTCATGTACTGCAGTTTGTAACTATGTAAGATCAATCCTTCGTTGTTTTTTTTGTTTTTTGTTTTTTTATTTTGTCTTTTTATTTTTTTTTTATTTTTTTTTTTTGTCTTATCATTTTTATGAAGAAGACAATAAAAACAAACAAACTGAAGCAGATGCCACCAAGCGGTGGAAGAAGCCGTCATCTCAACCAATACCAGCGTACATTGTCCAGGCATGAAGCAGATGCCACCAAGCGGTGGAAGAAGCCGTCATCTCAACCAATACCAGCGTACATTGTCCCGGCCTGAAGCAGATGCCACCAAGCGGTGGAAGAAGCCGTCATCTCAACCAATACCAGCGCACGCAGTGCCGCACCAACTACAGCAACTACAGCTTTTTCCCTCGCATCATCCGCCACTGGAACTCCATCCCCTCCATAACTGCTCAGTCCCCCATCCTCCACACATTCATGGAGAGGGTTCGGAAACCAACCCAAGCCCCCAGAAAGAAAGGATCTCCTTAGTCGTTGTTATGGTATGGTGAATCATTAGGATACCCTGGGGTTTTTATGGTATGGTGAATCATTAGGATACCCTGAGGTTTAGGACAAGAAGCGCCTTATGCAGCTCCGCATCAAGGGGCTGCCTGTTTCATTTAGGTGAAGTGCTGTATTTTATTTCAGTTTGGTGCTCTCTCTATTTGTTATTTTGTTTCTTCCATTACCTCCAGTGAAAAATCCACACCGCAATACTACAAAATACCCCCTAATATATCAGTAATTGTCCAGTATGACAGATGGACATTAAAGGAAGAAGAAGAAGAAGAAGAAGTCACCCGATACACATTGGTCGAACGCTACCAGAAACATGCGTTATTAGTCGCCTCAACAGGCGATAAAGCATGCTCCCATGCTTCAGAGCACTGCTTTCTATACGCTTCAAGCTCTATAGTCACGGGAAAAGGGCAATTTCACTGCAGTGAACTCATGAAAATAGAAAAATGTAAGTTTCGTCTCCTCTAGGGGACGAATTAGGTCAAACTGTATTAGTTTCTAGGTCAACTGTCTTTTACGAACCGTTTGACAATGTTTTTGAACCGTTTGTTGACGCCAGATAGTGTCCTCACTTGGTTTCATGCAATTTAAGAATCCAACAAGGCAATTGGGTTTTTGAGACGGAAAGAGCGGAATGTTGTAGAGCAACATTCTGTATATATTTATAGTGAAATTGCGCTTTTTCCGTCACTATAGCGCTTGAAGCGTGTAGGAAGCAGTGCATTGAAGCATGAGAGCATGCTTTATCGCCTGTTGAGGCGACTAGTAAAACATGCTTCTGGCAGCCTTCGACCAATGTGTACCGGGTGAAGAAGAAGAAGAAGTAAAAGAAGAAGAAGAAGAAGACAATATTGAGAACTCGTAGTGTGATGCACTTTTGTCATCTTTTTGCACTGTTAGGTCTGAGCTTTGTGCGGTGCACGTGTACTACAAGACCACCAACATGCGGACGGGACTGCGTGTGGATGTGGTGGTGGTTGACGACGACAACGCTTCCTGCAACTATGTCGACAACCAAGTCGTCTCCGTCTATGATTGTAATTACCTCCATCCCCATCATCATCATCATGATCACCATCATGATCATCATCATCATGATCATCATCATGATCATCATCATCATCATCATCATCATCATCATCATCATCATCATCACCATCATCATCTTCGTCATCATCACCCCATCGGCGTCACGCACACACACACACACACACACCCACACACATTCTTGTGCGCGGTGACAAACGAGGTAATTTTAGAATGTAGGAATCGGATAGCACATTTTTGACGGAAAAAAGAACGCATTTTTGAAGAGAAAAGGGTTAGCGCTGCAACTAGCCCTTACCCTACCCCTTTTGAAGAAAGTTGACCTAGTTCGTCGCCTATAGGGGTCGAAATTTCTTCCAAATTTCTTCCAAAACGGACTGCGTTCTCTCCGTCCCGGATAGTGCACTCCTCTGTACTGCACTCCCATGCACTAAAAAAGCACTCCCGCTTACTTCGAAACAACAAATGGGGAACGCGAGACAAATGAGGAACGAGCAAATTACCCCATTTTTGACTGAAAAAGTAAATTCCGTTTCTCATTTCTGTCGTTATACAACAACACACACCCACACACACACACACACACACACACACACACACACACACACACATACACACTTGCTAAGACGCCGTCGTTAAGACTTTCATGATACGCCACATACGTTGTTTTGACACTTGGTAACATTTTGTCCCCTTTTTAAGTACTTCTAAGTGTTCTAACGCTAACCCTAACCCTACTCTAACGGAGCACTCTTTTGACGTCAACTTAAAGAGCTCTGTCAAAAAAACGTGGTAGATATTAATGAATTTGTTAAAACAACACCGTTTAAACAAAAACATGCACACACAAGCACGCACATAATTATCCACATCAAATTAACCGGACACTCGCTAAATAAAGCTGAATAAGATTTATCACTGCCAATTCATTGTAACCCATCCCTAGAAATCAGGAAACCAAATTTTTCCACTTCCGATGCGTATTTTAATAGTGGACTTTTTTCCATGTTGACACGGGCGTGGTCTATATAGTACAGTCTAACCAGTGTTGACACTGGCGTGGTCTATATAGTACAGTCTAACCAGTGTTGACACGGGCGTGGTCTATATAGTACAGTCTAACCAGTGTTGACATGGGCGTGGTCTATATAGTACAGTCTAACCAGTGTTGACACGGGCGTGGTCTATATAGTACAGTCTAACCAGTGTTGACACTGGCGTGGTCTATAGTCTAGTGCAGGCTAACCAATGTTGACATGGTCTATAGTCTGAACAGTCTAACCAGTGTTGACACAGGCGTGCTCTGTTGTCTAGTACTGTGTGACTAGTGTTGACGTGGACGCGGTGTGCTGCAGATTACCAGTACGGGAAGGAGAAGCGGAAGGCAGTGACAGCGGAATGCTGGCGTGATGTGAACCCTGTCTACTGGGCAGGAGAGCATAGTGTTTTGCTGGAACCTGTCGCTAACCACTCAGCCTACCTGCGCTTACAACCCACAGGTGACATTTTCTGTTTACTTCTGCTTTTGTATTCTTTAGGCTCTGTTCTACCTTCCACATGTCGCCTCAGAAGTACGATAAAAGAGCTCGGGTGCCTCTAGGAAAGTTCTTTCCTCACTGTGTTCTTAGCGTACAATATCACAGTGTTCTTAACGTGCAGTGTCACAGTGTTCTTAACGTACAATATCACAGTGTTTTTAAATGCTGCGCTGTCAACGTACGTAGTACGGGGTGTTTAACGCAAGCCTAATGCGATGTCTACGTACGTTGTACGGGTGATAGTATAAGGGAGGTAAAAGCGTTTATTAAAATAAATCCTTGGTCATGATTATGAAACAAAAGTTGTTTCCCTTCAACTGTAATGTTTTGGAAATAAAAAATTTTTGGTTTAGAGGTAATTTTCAAACAAAAAGCACGTGTCGAAGCACTTGTTGCTGACGAAATTTTCCGCCTCGTTCGTCGCCATCATGGCACGCAGAACATACATGGCAGAAGAGGTGGCGCAAATGTTTCAGGAAGAAAACTTTGATGATGATAGTGGGGATGAAGGTTTTGATGCGGGTGATGATGTTTATTTGACGGAGGCTAGAGGGAGTGATTACGATTCCGACGAAGAAGAAGATCGCCGCCTACAATCTTTAGCAGACGACCGTAGGTGAAAAAATCTTTGTTATTTTCACTAGATCTATAATAATATTATTTGCCTATTACACAGACTATTTCTGTATTTATCAGGCTTTGATTACAGTCCATTTTGGTTCACATAATTTTTGGTAATTAATCTTATTTCTATTTTGCAATTGTTTGCGTATGACTTAAAGAATGGGTGTGCAGTTGAGTGAGAGTGAATTTGTTTGCTCATGCCCCTAACTTTCCATCCCATAATTGTACTAACCAACAATCTTACACTTTTTTATTCTGTTCTTTGGAATCTTTATTCAACTTCCTTTCATTTGATATATACTTTTATATATCTAGGTGTAATAGTTTAGCAACAATAGCATATATAATAAGGCATGTGTGTTTTTAAATCGTAAGTCAAAATTTTCTTTAGCACAGAGCAGGAAAAACATGTCAGCAGGCTACAATATTAATGCGTTCTTAACGTACAATATCATAGTGTTCTTAACTTACAGTGTTACTGTGTTCTTAGTGTACACTATCACAGTGTTAATGTACAATATCACAGTGTTCTTAACGTACAATATCATAGTGTTCTTAACTTACAGTATTACTGTGTTCTTAGTGTACACTATCACAGTGTTCTTAATGTACAATATCACAGTGTTCTTAACGTACAATATCACAGTGTTCTAAATGCACAATATCACAGTGTTCTTAGTGTGCAATATCACTGTGTTCTTTAGGTATAATATCAATGTGTCCTTTGCAGTGTTCCCATGTAGCGGCCTCATAGTTGACCACCTGTACTCAGGGTCAGAGGGCGTCATGAACAGCATCCAGGACCTCCGCTATTCAAGGTCATAGTAGTAGCAGTAATTGTGGTCAAAGTTGTGGCGATGGTAGTTGTTGCTGTAATCATTGTGGTCATCGTCGTCGTCATCACCATGGTCATATGTGTCTTGGTTAAATTTAAGTTAAAGTTAAATTTAAGATACATTTGCCTCCACTTCATCGTCATCATCATTACCGTCACCATCATTAGCTCTTATCACCATCATTACCATCATTACCCTCTCCACCGCAATCATCATCATCACCATAGTCATCGTCGTCGTCATCATCATCAGCACCATGTTCATAATAATTTGTATCGTGATCATCACCATCATCATCACCATCATCATCATCATCATCATCATCATCATATCATCATCATCATTACCATCACCATCATTAGCTCTCATCATTACCATCATCGCCACCGCCGCAATCATCAACATCACCATAGTCATCGTCGTTCGTCGTCGTCCGTCGTCATCACCATCATCATCATCATCATCATCATCATCATCATCATCATCATATTCATAATAATTTGTATCGTGATCATCACCATCATCATCATCATCATCATCATGCTGTGGCAGGAACACCAGGTGCAGGCTGCTTGTACGGTCCAGCCAGCCACAGTACCACCCCGCGGTTGACCTTCACTTGGATCTCCGTGGCGAAGACGACTGTGGTGACGTCATCACCATCTATGACGGTAAGTCTTGTTACGTCGAAATTATTCCTAATTGCTAGAATTATCCCTGTGGGTTTGGGCACTGATTAGAATAGACCCAACGTTTCCCGACTTGTCGTAAGAGGCGACTAACAAGGATGATGTCAGCACGGCATCACTGGGCGAAAGTCTTCTACACAGAAGTCACCTACCAGGACGGAGGAACCTCATGTTACTACAGGTTGAGCGACCACTTGCTCGGGGCCAAGGTGAGCCACACTGTATTCGTAGATATAGGCTGTGGCCAACAGCCTGGAGAGGATTGGGCCCTGCCAGGTCTTTCTTGCCCAAGACACACTATCTTATCCTATCCTATCCTATCCTGTCCCGTAACCCGAAGGTCGTAGGGGCACCACAGATGATCGTTTAACCAGCATACTCCATCTTTCTCTGTCCTCAGCAGCCCTTATGGCTTCGCTCAGTGTCAAACCAGTCCATTCTCGAATGTTGTCCTCCCACCTCTTTTTCGGTCTCCCTCTTCTTCTACCTCCTTGCACTGTGCCTTGCAGAATAGTCTTTGCAAGGCCTGATGATCTGGTGACGTGGCCATACCATCGGAGTTTCCGTTTCTTCACCACTGTTAGCAGGTCATCGTGTTGTCCAATGGCTTGTGTGATGGTCTGTCGGACTTCGTCGTTGGTGATGTGTTGGGTATAGGAAATGCCCAGAAGTCTTCTGTAGCACCTCATCTCCATGCTTTGTATTCTTCGTTGGAGATCTGCTGTGAGGGTCCATGCTTCGCAAGCATATAGGAAGATGGAGATGACAAGGGAGCGCAGCAGTCTTACTTTGGAATGTAGACTGATGGTCCTGTCTTTCCAAATGGGCTTCAACCTTGTCAAGGCAGCAGTTGTTTGTGCGATCCTGGAGAGGACTTCCTGTCGGGACCCATTGTCTGATACAATGGCTCCTAAATGTTTGAAGCTATGCACTGTGTTGAGGGATTGGCCTTGGACTTTGATGTCCGTATTGATGCCATTGGTGTTGTTGGTCATCATTTTGGTCTTCTCTGCACTTATTTCCATTCCATAGGCTCTGGAGGTGGTGTCAAGCCTCTGTACCAGCTGTTCAAGTTCTTGTTCCTCTCCAGCCAATCCATCAATGTCATCTGCAAAACGAAGATTGGAGATTGCTCTACCCCCTATGCTGACTGTGCCTTCATGGTCTGCAAGAGCATCTGACATGATGCGCTCTAGGAAGATGTTGAAGAGTGTTGGAGAGAGTAGGCATCCTTGACGCACACCGATTGTTGTTTTGAACCAGTTCCCGATGGCGCTGTTGTGGAGGACTGCACTGGTAGCCTTGTCATACAGGCTTTTGATGACTTCAATAATTTTAGGGCTGATGTTGTACACTTTCATTGTTGCCCATAGAGCTGCATGCCAGACTCGGTCAAACGCCTTCTTGAAGTCTATGAACACATGATATTAATGTTGTTGGTGCTGTAGGTATTTCTCACAGATTATTCCGAGGTTGAAAATCTGCTCAGTGGTACTTCGCCCTGCCCTGAATCCTGCTTGTTCTTCAGCTATGATTTGTTCAGCTTGGGGTTTCAACCTGTTGAGTATTATTTTCAGGAGGACCTTGCTGGGATGGCTGATGAGGCTGATGGTCCGGTAATTTTCACAATCCTGAAGGTTACCTTTTTTGGGAAGAGTGATGACAAGCGACTGGGTCCATGGTATAGGCCACTCCCCACTCTGCCAGATCTTGTTACAGATAATGGTGAGGGCATCAATCATCGCTTCTCCTCCTGCTTGTAGCAGTTCCGCGGGTATGTTGTCCACTCCCGCTGACTTCCCTTTCTTTAGCGCTTGCACTGCTGCCTCAACTTCTTACCGGAAAATTGGGAGGATTTCTTCTTCTTCTCTGTTCTCGGGACATGCTAGAACTGATGGGTCTCCATTTGGTGTATGGTTATAAAGGTCAGAGCAGTACTCTGTCCATCTGTCCAAGACTTCTTGTTCTTCTGCCAGACTTGCTTTGGATCGTGGAGACTTTGGGCTGTTTGACACTTGTCAGCCGCTTCACTGTCTGGTAGGCCTTCTTGCTGTTGTTCTTGTTCAGACTGTTCTCTATTTCCTGGCATTGATCTTCTATCCAGTTCTCCTTTGCTGTGCGCATGCCTTTCCGGATGTCATTGTTGATTTTTCGGTAGACATCAGCTCCCTGTGAGGTGTTCTTTTTCTTTTTCATCTCTCTTCGTTTATCACACAGATCCAAAAGTTCAGGTGTGATCCACGGCTTCTTCTTTGGTCGGTGCTTGCCAAGGATCTCAGTGGCGGCATCTGTCACAGCTGAGTTGAAGGTGGTGGTCATGGTGTTGACATCTACTTCACCAGCCCCCAAAATGAGCAGTGGTGCAAATTTCCCTCCAATTGTGGCCTGAAATAGTTCTGCCACTTCCGGGTCTTGCAGTTTGTCCAGGTCGAACTTCAGTCTAGTGCACTTTGCTGTATTTACTCTCTTCAAGTGGAGCCGGAAAGACATCATCACGAGATCGTGGTCACTTCCGATGTCTGCTACTGGAAAAGTGCGTGTCCTGCCAATGTTGATGCTTGATCTGAAGCGTTTCTTGACCATGATGTAGTCTATTTGGTTGTGATGCTCCCCGCCAGGACTGTGCCATGTCCATCGTCTGGAGTTTTTGTGGAGACCAAGCGTGTTTGCCAGTACCAGATTGTTGTATCTGGCAAACTCCAAGAGTCTCAGACCCCTGTCATTTGTTTCGTTGTTGCAGTGGGGTCCACATGTGTCTCCCCAGTTGTGGTACGCATCTTGGCCAACCTTGGCATTCCAGTCGCCTTGCACTATGACTATGTCCTTCTTCGGCACTTGGTCAAGGACCGCCTGTAGATTTTCATAAAAATCCTCCACTTCGCTGTCGTCATAGTCTGATGTTGGGGCATAGGCCTGGATGATGGTGATGTTGAAAGGGGCTGCTCTCAGGCGGATGGTAATGAGTCTACTGGAGACTGGGCGGCAACCCATGACAGTGGCTAGAATGTTCTTGTGGACCAAGAATCCAACGCCGTGTTCGTGCCTGTCATCTCTACCGCTGAAATAGAGCTTGTGGCCTTTGTCGGTCGTTGTTTCACCTAGGCCTTTCCAGCGCAGTTCGCTGATGCCTAGAACGTTCCATCGATAGTGGTCCAACTCGTGGGCCAGTTCTTATAATTTTCCTTCCGCAGTTAGGGTCTTGACATTCCAGGTTCCTATGACGATGTTGTTTCTCGTGCGGATCTTGCTAAATTGTCCATCAGTAGCATACTTAACACCTCCGTCCTGGTGGCCAACGGAAGGCGCGGTCCTTGTGCCGGGCGACGACCGATCCGGAATGGAATTAGTGGATTGTGTCATCATGTAGTGTGTCTTGGGCAAAAAAGACCTGGCAGTGCCCAATCCTCTCCAGGCTGTTGGCCACAGCCGAAATCCACGAATACAGTGTGGCTCGCCTTGGCCCTGAGCACATGGTCGTTGAACCTGTAGTAACGTGAGGTTCCTCCGCCCTGGCCGGTGACTTATGTGTAGAAGACTTTCGCCCAGTGATGCCGTGCTAACATCACCCCTGTTAGTCGCCTCTTACGACACACCGGGAAACGTTGGGTCTATTCTATTTAATGCCCGAACCCACAGAGCTCCAAGACACACTGCATGTTGACCCGGGCGACGACCGATCCGGTATGGAGTAAATGGTTTTATTCATCAAGACACTCTGCATGATGAATAAAACCATTTACTCCATACCGGATCGGTCGTCGCCCGGGTCAACAAGGACCGCGCCTTCCGTTGGCCACCAGGACGGAGGTGTTAAGTATGCTACTGATGGTCAACTTAGCAAGATCCGCACGAGAACCAACATCTTCATAGGAACCTGGAATGTCAGGACCCTAAATGTGGAGGGAATATTAGAAGAACCGGCCCTAGAGATGGACCACTATCGATGGAACGTTTTAGGGATCAGCGAACTGTGCTGGAAAGGCATAGATGAAACAACGACCGACAAAGGCCACAAGCTCTATTTCAGAGGAAGAGATGACAGGCACGAACAGGGCGTTGGATTCTTGGTCCACAAGAACATTCTAGCCACTGTCATGGGTTGCCGCCCAGTCTCCAGTAGACTCATTACCATCCGTCTGAATTAAATCTCTCCAAGCCTGAAATTGCTAACGTTGGTTTGCTGATGTATACTAGCCGTCACAACAGGTGTGCAAAATAAAGTACACAATGTTTTAGTTTCATTGTTTCATGTAAGGCAAAGATTTACGACAGAAGGGGAGTAGTCGTAACTATACCTTGTAGTAACAGTAGTAGTAATAGTAGTAGTAGTAGTCATTGTTTCATGTAAAGCAAAGATTTACGACAGGAGGGGAGTATTCGTAACTATACCTTGTAGTAACAGTAGCAGTAATAGTAGTAGTAGTAGTAGTATTCTTGCTCAAAAACTTCAAACCATGAACATCAACCCTTTTCTTACCCTTTGGGTCACAGACTTCCTCACTAACCGAACACAGACAGTGTGCATTAAAGCCCCCCCTCCACCACTTTCATCACCATCATCGTCTTCGTCATCACCGACGTCATCACTATTATCATTTGCAGCAGTTGCAGCTACATCATCATCCTCATCATCATCAGCAGCAGCATCATCATCCCACTGTATCTCCTCTGTCAAGGTCATCAACACAGGTGCGCCACAGGGTACTGTGATAGCCCCCTTTGTCTTTACCCTTTACACAAACAACTGCCAAATTTCCAGAGATGACACACATATTATCAAATTTTCTGATGATGCTGCTGTTGTCGACCTTTCAGACTCTGTGACATGTTACGAGCAAAGTGTCAACTCTTTTGTCAACTGGTGTGATAGGAACCATCTTGAACTGAATGTCAAAAAGACTAAAGAAATGGTTGTGGACTTTGGGCGGAATGGGACAGATTTGCCGGCACTCTTGTTAAAGGGAGAAGAGGTAGAAAGAGTAGACACCTATAGATATCTTGGCATTCTCATTGACGATAAGTTAAAGTTCACAGCTAACGCTGAGGCAGTGTTCAAGAAGTGCAGACAGAGGACAAGGTCATAGCACTGAGACAACATTGACATGCATGATGAATGACATGTTAATTGATCTTGATGAAAATAAAGTGTCCATCCTCGCGCTCTTAGACTTGTCCGCTGCCTTCGACACCATAGATCATGAGATTCTTATTGCACGTTTGCAGTCATGCTTTGGTGTTGGAGGCACAGCTATACAGTGGTTCAGGTCTTACATTTCTGAAAGATTCCAATATGTTTCAGTGGGTGGTCTACGCTCAGAGTCTGTTTCTCTTGAATATGGTGTTCCACAAGGTTCTGTCTTGGGTCCCATCCTATTCACGTTGTACATAAAGCCACTGGCCGACCTCATTTCCCAGCACAATGTAAAGCAGCAGTCATTTGCAGATGACACTCAGTTGAAAGCCTCTGCAAAGCTGTGTGACCTGAGCATTGCAACTAAAAGCATTCAAAACTGTACTGCAGATGTTCGTGACTGGATGATGGTCAACAAACTGCAACTTAATCAAGACAAAACAGAAATTCTTCTTGCATCAAAATATAATGCCAAAAAGTACCTCCCTACCGAAATGCAGATTGGGGAGAATACGATAGCGTTTTCAGAGTGTGTCAGGAACTTGGGGGTGTTGTTCGATTCTTCTTTAGCTAACTATGAGCTACGTAGAATTTCAGGCATCCGCAGGTACCTCACCACTGATGCAACTAAGACTCTTGTAGTCTCTTTCGTGCTCTCGCGATTGGACTACGGAAATAGTCTACTTGCGGGAGCCCCAAGTTCCCTTACAAAGAAACTTCAAAAAGTTCAAAATTCAGCAGCACGCTTGATTTTAAGATCACAAAGACGCCAACATATTACCCCCCCTTCTCAAAGAACTCCATTGGCTCAAAGTGTCTGCAAGGATACAATATAAGGTTGCATGCATGTGCTACAATGCACTATCGAACAACACCCCTCGGTATCTGTCAGACCTCCTCCAGATCTACACACCTTCAAGATCTCTCCGCTCTAGTAATGACACCATGAAACTAAAACCTCGAGCATTTACAAACAAATCATGTGGTGAGAGATCTTTTTCTTTCCAAGGACCATTGATATGGAATAGCCTCCCAGCCGATGTGCGCCATGCGACATCCTATAACTCCTTTAAGAAAATGTTGAAGACATACCTTTTTAATGCCACATACAATTAAAACGTTTTTTTTTTTTTTGTTTTTTTTTTTTTTTGGGCTGCTATTTGTGTGTGTGTGTGTGTGTGTGTGCAGTACACATGGTGTGTGTGGGTGTATGTGTGCGCTTTGATCTCTGTGAGGGAAAGCGCCTTATAAATAAATAATAATAATAATAATAATAATAATAATAATAAATAATAATAATAATAATAATAATAATAATAATAATAATAATAATAATAATAATAATAATAGTATATGTTGTACAAACTGCGTTCACTGATGGTGTCGCAAAGAATTTTGCAGCAGTGCTATACTGCTTTCATTGAGTCTGTGTTAACATTTTCATTCATCTGTTTCTATCAGTCTCTTAATCTCAAAAACCAAAATTCTCTTAACAGTATCTCCAGAACATGTAGCAAGATTGTAGGCAGAAATCTCCCCCGTCTCTGTGATTTGTTCCAAACAAGGGCCCTGAGCAAGGCCATGTGCATCATTAAAGACCCCACCCACCCCCTGTTCCCCCTCTTCCAGTGTCTTCCGTCCGAGGTTCGACTCAGGACAATGCAATGCCGAACAGTTCGCTTCAGTTCCACTTTCATCCCTACTGCAATTACCCTTTTCAATTCAACCAACAAACGCTGATGGCTCTGCTCAGGACACCTCACCACCCTCAAATTATTAACCCCATCATTTATTTTTATCTGATTAATTGCTTTTACAATCAAACTTGTATGTTCTACTTTTCTACCCACATGTCCATTGATAATTATTGTGTTTGTAAGTGTGAGTGTATTACCTTATTTGTCAAGGACTGTTTGGTATTTTTTATCTCGTTGTTATAGTTGTTTATGATGTGTTCTGTGTGGATGAGTGCACGGCTGCAGTGATGAGTGGGCAAATGTAGTGCGTGAGTGTGTTGTAACTGCGCGAGGCTTCTATGACTGAAATAATAGTGCCTATTCTTTAGTCCTACTTTTTACCTGTAATATTTTTACCTGCAAGAGGCGTTCGCTCAATCAATGCATAGTTAAATTATGTACGGATGGTGTGCGTACGGATCCTATGCTTTCTGAACCTCTTATATCAGTCTGTGTCTTATTATTGTTCATTATAACTGTCTTGTTGTGTGGAGCCATAATATAATATAATGTGATGAGACTTGTACAATATTTCCATTTCTGTGGTAATAAAGATGTGTTGAATTGAATAGTCATTATAGTAACAGTAGTAGTAATAGCAGTAGTAGTAGTCACTGTTTCATGTAAGGCAAAGATTTACGACAGGATGGGAGTAGTCGTAACTATACCTTGAACATCGCAGCTAACTTTAGCCTGCACGAGCGTCACGACCAGCACGTTTCGGAGTTTAAGTTGTTCGTAGGCTCTCCGCGTTGCGCAAAGCTGCTACGTATTTGACAAGACCTCGGTCACATATTGATGATCCAATGATAAACCGTCTGTGTTAGGGCTGGGTTGCCACTCCCCTGTCTTCCATTGTTCTATGAACTTTTTTTTGTGTGTGAGTATAACATAAATAAATTACCATAATTAATGTTCTTTAAATCGTAAATAATTGAACCAATCGTCGAACCTTTTTCTTCTGTTGCTAGGCAACTCCACACGCGGGAAAGTGTTGCTACGACACTGCGGAAAAGATGGCGACGTTCTGCGCAAGCAAGTGGTTGCCCCTAGCAACACGCTCCTCTTCGACTTTCTGACCGATGATGACGACACCTTTGGCGAACTGCACGTCAAATATTACTCCATTCCAGGTAGGTCACAAGTACATCAGTCGTGACGTCACTGCAGGTTGCGTCCATCCTGACATAGCACAAATTCAGTCGCGACTGGCCCGTCAGTGTTACGTGAACGAATCGTGACGCCCACGCACCCCCCGTGGGGGTGCCGGGGGTTTCAGTATAAATAGTATCCCCGCTTTCTGGAAATTTAGTGCTTTAAATTCCCACTGTCGCTGTCTTTCTCCTTTGTTCTTTCTCATTCCTACTCTGTTCTATCAATCTACTGTACTATCTTCTTCCTCGCTAGACCAGTCACCTATCGTTTTTCTTGAAATCTCTTCCGGGACAAAACTCCTTATTTGTGTGTGTGGTCTGTTGGATCAGCTTGGAAATATTGGACGTTTTCTGCCAGGTGGTCATTGGGGCTTCCTATGATGTTATTATTTGGCAATGTAGGCATTTTATATGTAAGCCTATGTGTTTTGTTAATATTTTATAATGATGTTTGTATTTTATTTTGTTTTTGTAAATGGGGGTTCAATAAACTAGAGTATAGCCTCAGCGTCCCCTGCGTGGGATGTCTTTATTGTAAAGTGACTGGCTGGTGGAGTGCCTTCAGTGTTACCACTAGGGTTGTTTCGGCAGATCTTTCATGCGGATCAGGGGCGAGTCCTCTTTCATCAAAGTTGTGGTCTTGATTTTGTGGTCCTGATTCGGTTATACTGGTCCTGATTTGGCTCGGAAGAGTCCGCTGGACCTAAAGCAATAATCATGTAATGTGATGACGCCCATGCATTGTGCGTCAGTCGTTACGTCATTCCGAGTTGCATCAACAATGTGTATATGTAGTTGCGTGCTTGCGATAATCGTGTGTAGAATATAGAAACAACTAAGCAATGTACGGACAGTGTTGATGACCGAGCCACAAACTAGTGTTTGTGTGTTTGTGCAAGTACAGTGTATATGGTTTGTTGTGAGCAGAAGCGGACGTGTGTGCGGAGAACGTCAAAGAGTTTGACGCCAACGCCACCATCCATACACTGCAGTCCACTAACTTCCCTCGCTTCTACCCTCTGTAAGTTACCCTCATCCTCGTCATCACCCCTTTATTCCCTTAGTCGTTGTCGTTGTCATCATCATCGTAATGGTTATGTATTTTCTCTAATTTGTCATCACCATCGTCATCATCATCTTCATCATCATCATCATCATCATCATCATCATCATCATCATCATCATCATCGTCGTCGTCGTCGTCTCCTTCATCATCTTGGTGGTTATAATTTTGTTGTGACAAGCTGTGCTACAATGGACACACACACACGGATCTGTAGCCTATGTTTGCGTATCTGTCTTGCGTATACGTCACCGATTACCTCGTCTGACTTTATGCTTTGTTTGGCCGTTTGGCAGGAGTAGTAACAGTAGCAGTGTTGGTAGTGGATATGTATAGGAGTAACAGTAGCAGTGTTGGTAGTGGATATGTATAGGAGTAGTAACAGTAGCAGTGTTGGTAGTGTATATGTATAGTAGTAACAGTAGCAGTGTTGGTAGTGTATATGTATAGTAGTAACAGTAGCAGTGTTGGTAGTGGATATGTATAGGAGTAGTAACAGTAGCAGTGTTGGTAGTGTATATGTATAGTAGTAACAGTAGCAGTGTTGGTAGTGGATATGTATAGGAGTAGTAACAGTAGCAGTGTTGGTAGTGTATATGTATAGAAGTAGTAACAGTAGCAGTGTTGGTAGTGTATATGTATAGTAGTAACAGTAGCAGTGTTGGTAGTGTATATGTATAGGAGTAGTAACAGTAGCAGTGTTGGTAGTGTATATGTACAGGAATAGTAACAGTAGCAGTGTTGGTAGTGTATTTGTATAGGAGTAGTAACATTAGTGTATATGTACAGGAATAGTAACAGTAGCAGTACAATGTTTGACTTCACTGGGCAGGAATTTCCATTGTGTGTACCGAATCTGGACCAAGGCGCCAGGGGAGGTGATCCGTGTGGACCTGAAATCTACGCAGTTTGAGACAGTGGGAGACTCCCTCACCATCACAGACGGTAACAGAGCTATCAGTGGATGAGGATGAGAAGGAGGATGGCGATGATGATAATCATGATGATGATTATGATGGTGAGAACGATGGTGATGGGTGGTGATGATGATGAGGACGACGACGACGTCGGTGATATTGATGAGGACGACGACGACGACGACGACGATGAGAACGACGACGATGATGATAATGATGATGGTGTTGGCGGCAGGTTCTAACGGCCAGGTGTTAGGGCGTGTGTTGGGCGGAGATCCGCTGCGAAGCTTCATTAGCAGCGGGCCTGAACTGTTGGTGCGCTTTGACAGCGACGACAACCACAGCGACGGAGGCTGGCAGCTGGAATACTACACCATCCCACAGTTCAACATCGGTTAGTAATAGTAACAGCAACAGCAGTAGTAGTGGTTGCAGCAGCTGTAGCAGTAGTAAAACCAGTAGCAGCAGCAGTAGTAGTAACAACAGCAGCAGTAATATAGTATTACAGTAGTAGTAGCAGTAGTAGCAACAACAACAGCAGCAGTAGTAGTAACGGCAGCAGAATTGGTAGCATTAAAAATGTTAATGTTAAAATGTTGCATTACAAACGTTCCAGCCATGCAAAACAAATAATAGAATACAAATCAGTGACTATGACGACGACGACGATGAAGATGGAATGATGATGATGATGATGATGATGATGATGATGATGATGATGATGATGATTAATAAACAACGATGACAGATGATAATGATAATGATGTTGACGATGATGATGACGTGTGTGTGACAGGCAAGTCACTGAAGGAAGAGATGCAGTTCAACAAGCTGACTTTGGTGCTTACGGCCGCTCTGGGGTTCATCATCGTCGTCCTCTTCATCGCTGTCGTCGTCACCTGCACAAAGATCAAAACCAACAGCAGGCCAGGAACACCAGTGTGAGAGGGAGCAGAGGAGAAGAAGAAGAAGGAGGAGGAGAAGAAGAAGAAGAAGAAGAAGAAGAAGAAGAAGAAGAAGAAGAAGAAGAAGAGGGAAATGGAAGATGAGAAGAAAAACCAGGAGAACAACTACAAGAACAAGAAGGAGGGAAGAGAAGAAGGGAAAAAACAGCTACAAGGAGGAGAGGAATTAGGAGATAGGGAGGAGGGAGAGAGAGAGAAAGAGGGAGAGAGAAAGAGAGAGAGAGGAAGAGAAAAAGAGAGAGAGAGAGAGAGAGAGAGAGAGAGAGAGAGAGAGAGAGAGAGAGAGAGAGAGAGAGAGAGAGAGAGAGAGAGAGAGAGAGAGAGAGAGCATGCATATACAGAGACACTGTACCCTTTAGGATGGCATTTATTGACATCATGACTGTTGAGCTTTACAACATGTGCAATGGTTTAAAACCACAGGCGCTTGTATCTGGACACGCGAGCGCTTCTCCCTTTGGTTATATATGTATGTGAAGAAAGACAATGTCATTAACACAGTTTATCATTTGTGTTTATGTAATTCTAGGTCTAATTGCTGTTTGATCTCCTACAACGATGATATAGACCTACTACAGATATAGTCTTTGCTAAAAGCGTTACGGCGACAACTCGAAAATAGTTGAACATTTTTACAGAAATACATTAATTACTAAAAAAATTAGTCAATCGTTTTTTTACCGCTTTTGCCACGCATTAGTATAGGTACTCTGCCTCTCACTAGTAGGTACTCTGCCTCACTAGTAGGTACTCTGCCTCTCACTAGTATAGGTACTCTGCCTCTCACTAGTATAGGTACTCTGCCTCTCACTAGTGTAGGTACTCTGCCTCACTAGTAGGTACTCTGCCTCTCACTAGTATAGGTACTCTGCCTCTCACTAGTATAGGTACTCTGCCTCTCACTAGTATAGGTACTCTGCCTCTCACTAGTATAGGTACTCTGCCTCACTAGTAGGTACTCTGCCTCTCACTAGTATAGGTACTCTGCCTCTCACTAGTATAGGTACTCTGCCTCTCACTAGTATAGGTACTCTGCCTCACTAGTAGGTACTCTGCCTCTCACTAGTATAGGTACTCTGCCTCTCACTAGTATAGGTACTCTGCCTCTCACTAGTAGGTACTCTGCCTCTTACTAGTATAGGTACTCTGCCTCTCACTAGTATAGGTACTCTGCCTCTCACTAATATAGGTACTCTGCCTCTCACTAGTATAGGTACTCTGCCTCTCACTAGTATAGGTACTCTGCCTCTCACTAGTATAGGTACTCTGCCTCTCACTAGTATAGGTACTCTGCCTCTCACTAGTATAGGTACTCTGCCTCTCACTAGTATAGGTACTCTGCCTCTCACTAGTATAGGTACTCTGCCTCTCACTAGTATAGGTACTCTGCCTCTCACTAGTATAGGTACTCTGCCTCTCACTAGTATAGGTACTCTGCCTCTCACTAGTATAGGTACTCTGCCTCTCACTAGTATAGGTACTCTGCCTCTCACTAGTATAGGTACTCTGCCTCTCACTAGTATAGGTACTCTGCCTCTCACTAGTATAGGTACTCTGCCTCTCACTAGTAGGTTCTCGACGAGTCTCAGTTGCGCTGTGTGAGCAATATCGATGCAGTACGTGGGTCTCGGTGCAGCATATAGCTGAAAACCAGACTATTGCAAAATGCTAATTTTCATGAAGCTGTCTTGGCTCGGGACTACCACCAAAGAGCTTAATGATAGAAAGAGGGGGAACTTGGGACAGAACCGCGAGACGAAAGGTACGAGTTATGCTCCCTTGTCGACATGCTAAAAATGGCTCGTGGCAGAAAGTCAAAAGGCGACCGAGTGAAACAGGGTGGTGACTTTTGCACAGCCATCAATTGCCATAATGCCAGATACAATAAAAGTTGTTTTGCCAAGTCCTTTTTCAAATTTCCAAGAGACAAAGAAAGGTAAATTGCAATTGAAAAACTTCATTTTTTTGTGTTTGTGTAGGTCTAAACTAAGACCTCTGCAGTGTTGTTAGTGTTAAAACAATCCGAGAGCGGCTTGAATGATTCATGTTATACCTATGTGCTAAATCCAAAATAGTTTGCTTGCTGACCGTTTACGGTCAACAGGTCGCTCTCTGTTTACGTTATTGCTAGGTTGTTTGACTATATTTGTGCTTATATTTCAAAAGTAGATGTCAGATTGGCAGTTTGGCTTCGTCAAACTGCTTATGTTAACAAGTTAAATTAGACTAAGTCTGTTTTCTCCTCGTGATCAAATACTGTGCAAGATAACCCCTTCGTAAGCACAAAAATGGTCCTTGATCTGTTGTAATCCCTTTTCGTTTGAGTGTAAACGGGAAAAAAAATGTAATGTAGAAACTCAGTCCTTGTTCTGATCTGTGAATTTCTGCGCATTAGATCTATATTGCGTGGAATGTTCTAGTCTAGGTTCTGATTGTTCTGTCTGATTAATTAATTATTTTCCATGAAGTGACTGATGTTATTAAGCCAGTGATGTGATAGGTGAGAGGGTTGGGGGTAGGGGGACACCTGATATAAATTAAATTCACACTATTAGTGAAACATTTTGTTATTGTGCTTTATTGTGCTTAATTCATTGAATGACAGAGCTCTCTCTTCCCCCAACCCCCCCCCTCTCTCTCTCTCTCTCTCTCTCTCTCTCTCTCTCTCTCTCTCTCTCTCACACACGATTACGGATTTACACAGTTTCGGATAAATGAAACAGTCTGTCATGCATATTTTAATTTTAAAATATCTGTCGTTGATTAAAAAATAATAAATTCCAGGGCAGAAAACGAACCTATGACATACTCACATAAGCAGCATAAAAGCACCTAATAAATGTCAATAAGTAAACATTAAAAAAAAAAGACAGCAGTAGAGGAATGTTAATAATAATGATGGTTAAAAGTTTGGTTTTTGCAAACGTTGCCATAAAAATGTTCTTTTGCAATGGCATAGGCTCAATAAGTTACCACGCACAGATCATTCTAAAGCAGATGATGAAATATAGCCAGCCCGAGCAAAGGGAAATAATCCGTGAGAGCGTCTCGCATTTTTGTATATGACATAATGGAAGTTCCCCCTCTTTCCGTAATAAGCTCTTTGCTACCACTGAATCATTGGCCATGATTTGAAGTACCTGAATAGTAAACATCATCAAAATTGGCTGAGTCGTTTGTAGGATACAGTATAGAACGTGTTTAGGAAAGAATTTACTTCAGTGACTTTAATTGGGATGGAGCATACGCGATGACACGGGCACCTTGCCACTAACCTAGGTAAGCTTAATGAGATATGGCGCACAGCGGTCCGACGGACGGACAGATGGACCCACAGGTCGACATTTGGCACGTTCTGATTTCAGATTATAGATCTGGAAATACAAAAAATATCTTAGATCCAGGAAACAATTGATTACCTTCCCCTCACAAACATTAAGACATTGCTTGTTTATTCAATTTTGGATTCCAAAGAGTACAGCCTCAGCGTCCCCTGCGTGGGATGTCTCTATTGTAAAGTGACTGGCTGGTGGAGAGTTTTCGGTTTTACCACTAGGGTTGTTTCAGCAGATCTTTTATGCGGTTCAGGGATTGTCCGGTCCTGATTTGGCTCGGAAGAGTCCGCTGGACCTAAAGCAATAATCATGTAATGTAATGTAATGTTCTGTTGGCGCTGTGATGGAGGACTACTGCACTGGTAGCCTTGTCATACAGGCTTTTGATGACTTCAATAATTTTAGGGCAGATATTGTACACTCTCATGTTTTCTCACAGAACTGCATGCCAGACTCGGTCAAACGCCTTCTTGAAGTCTACGAACACATGATATAGATGTTGGTGCTGTAGGTATTTCTCGCATATTATTCCTCTATTAATTGTGACCTTATTATCTCAAACGTGAAAGTATTGCATAAATGTTAATTGTCTGGTCTGCCTGCTAGAATGTGTTGAGCGATAGTGAAGAAGTTAAAATGTTAAGTTATGATCTAAGCACCCTTCCCGCCACTGTGTGTGTGTGTGTGTGTGTGTGTGTGTGTGTGTGTGTGTGTGTGTATGTGTGGGTGTTTATCCACCTCCCTCGCACCAGCGCTGCGATCATGCCCGTCGGCGTGGAGATATTTACGCGCTTTATAAATTATTCATTCATTCATTCATTATTCTGAGTTTGAAAATCTGTTTAGAACGCACAGTCAGCATAGGGAGTATAGCAATCTCCAACCTTTGTTTTGCGGATGGCATTGATGGATTTTCTGGAGAGGAACAAGAACTTGAACAGCTGGTACAGAGGCTTGACACCACATCCAGAGCCTATGGAATGGAAATACGTGCAGAGAAGACCAAAATGATGACCAGCAATACCAATGGCATCAACATGGGCATCAAAGTCCAAGGTCAATCCCTCAACACAGTACATAGCTTCAAATATTTAGGAGCCATTGTATCAGACAATGGGTATCGAAAGGAAGTCTTCTCCAGGATCGCACAAACAACTGCTGCCCTGGCAAGGTTGAAGCCCATTTGGAAAGACAGGACCATGAGTCTACATTCCAAGGTAAGACTGCTGCGCTCCCTTGTCATCTCCATCTTACTATACGCTTGCGAAACATGAATCCTCGCATCAGATCTACAACGAAGAATGCAAAGCATGGAGATGAGATGCTACAGAAAACTTCTGGGCATTTCCTATACCCAGCACATCACCAACGACGAAGTCCGACAGACCATCACACAAGCCATTGGACAACACGATGACCTGCTCACATCGGTGAAGAAACGGAAACTCCGATGGTATGGCCACGTCACCAGATCATCAGGCCTTGCAAAGACCATCCTGCAAGGCACAATGCAAGGAGGTAGAAGAAGAGGGAGACCGAGAAAGAGGTGGGAGGATAACATTCGAGAATGGACTGCTTTGGCACTAAGGACAGAGAAAGATGGAGTACGTTGGTTAAACGATCATCTGCGGTGCCCCTACGACCTCCGAGTTACGGGATAGGATAGGAATAGGATATGATAGGGGAGGCTATCATAGCAAACGATACACTAGAGGTCTGCTCCTGGAAGAAAAGTCTTGGATTTTTGGAAAACTCAGTTTATTCCTTTCTTTTGATTATTCCTGACTGTTCTGGCCGATTATTATTATGAAGATGGATTGGTAAGTCAAATGTGTCCATATGCAATTAAGGAATCAGTTGGCAAGATCTGAACTGTTGATATTAGAATCTTATCTTTACAACTTGAGGGCAAAAAGCTATCACTATCAACCTATAATGCCAAAACTATACTATACTATACTATACTATACTATACTATACTATACTATACTATACTATACTATACTATACTATACTATACTATACTATACTAATACTTAGTAATAATGTACTGTACTGTAGTAATACTACTAAGTACTATTATAGTCTGTAGCATAATCATTTTATGGTAAGATATAATAAAAAGTTTAACTCTTTGAGGTTGCAGCACTATTTATACATCAGGGGCAGACGGGTGTGGGGGGTGGGGTTGCATGATTGTGCTACCTACCTAGATAGTTAGATACATACCTAAATAGCTAGATATCATCATCATCATCATCATCATCATCATCATCATCATCATTATCACTTTCGGTATTCACAGCAATCTACCTTTAGGTATTCCAACCCCGTGTCCAAACAGAGCACCATTTTCAAAGGGAGCTAAACTACACTTCACAAGGCTGGTTACTATATCGAATGGGTTGCTGAAAAAAATCCAAATTTGAAACAAGTACAAAGAGCAATCTCACCCTGCTAGGATTTACATATAAGCAATATTTGAATATACCCGATTTAAAATTTCCAAAATATGCAATATCCAAAACATACTAAGCGTCATTAAAAAAATAAAAAATAAAATTTGTATACAATGTTAATTTCAAAGAACTTATGAACATAGAATAAACGTTTGACAATTCTTTTGAGGAAAATTTAAATTTCACTAAGTTCGGCTTCAGTAGTTTTGACTGTTTAAGTTTATTACAAGTAATAAACACTATTTCTTTATTTATTTGTATATACTTTTTAAAAATGTTGTTAACCGAGTGCTTGTTAGCATTGGTGTGGATACAATTTTGGAAATGTCACAAAATATGTCTGAACAATTACTCCGTTATCAAATATACTTTTCCTTAGTTATTGAGATCCCCCCATGTGGGTGCCGGTGGTTTCAGTATAAATAGTATCCCCACTTTCTGGAAATTTAGTGCTGTCGCTGTCTTTCTCCGTTGTTCTTTCTCATTCCTACTCTGTTCTATCAATCTACTATACTATCTTCTTCTTCGCTAGACCAGTCACCTACCTTTTTTCTTGAAAACTCTTCGGGGACAAAACTCCTCATTGGTGTGCGAGGTCTGTTGCTCAGGATTGTGCTTAGTCGTCTGGGTGTACTCTGGCGGCTTGAGTTAGATCCTGTATTGGCCTGCGCCTTGAGCAGTGTTTGAACTGGAAAAGCGCTATATAAGATTAATTAATTAAAGATAAATATATTATAAAATTGTTTCCCTTAATATGACATTACAAGCAGATATTACTTTTTAAAGTATTTATTTATTCATTGCAATTATAATTTTGGTTTAATGTGAAGATAATTTGAAATCCATTTCTCCATCTACCGAAAGGGAATCGGCTCCATTAAGATAAACATGATTTTTTTTTAAAATGTGTGTTATATCCAAACTTCTTGTACCACTAATTTCCATGTCTAGGGTAGTCTATCCATATTAAAAATGTTAGGATAAAGTTGTGTCATGACACCGCCAAGAAAATTAACACTTTTACAAATGCTATTTTTGGGCTACTAATTGTGTTTGTCTGGAAATCCACATTGAAAGGTGTGCCATCTTGTTCTTTCTTTCGTTCATTCTTTTTTTCCCCTTGTATTAATCTTTCTCTTCTTTTGTCTATTTGTGAGACAAAATTGTGCTCGGAGTGTAAAAAAATAAATGAATCAATCAATACATATACAGTGGAACCTCCGGTATACGACCATCCAAAATCTGAGAAAAAACGGTCTTATAATAGAGGTGGTCTTATACCGGAAACAAGGGTAGGGTGGGGGGGGGAGGGGGGTCAGGCTCGGAGGGGTATGTAGTCATAATTTTCACACTCACCAGCATGTATTCTTTGACAAAGGAAACTGTAAAACATGTTTCATTTTTAGCTTTGTCTTTTATTCACAACTTCAAAAATAGAAAACAGTCGAACCACTGCCCGACGCGTTCATCCAAGTCTGTCAGTGCAGAAGCTCTCAGTTTCGATGTTTCCCTTATCGCCACTTTCTCCACTCTCCCATCGTAGTTTCACAGATTTCTTATCCTTTATGATGAGCTGAATTTGGGTCTTCCCAACGTCTTAACTTCTTGCAATAGACAAACAACTCTATCCCCATTTTCACTTCTTTCAATCACTTTCATTCTCTCTGCCAAACTCAAAACGTTCCTCTTGCGCGACGCCATTTTGACAGCCAGTGTAGGCGAGTAATGTCCCTACTATATTATTTTTTGTCTTTTTTAAATTACTGTGTCTTATCACTAAAAACTATATTAATTTGTATAACTAGTAATGTCTTATTTGCGAACCGGAAATAGCAGACAACAGCAGACGTACACAAACATGAGAAGACATGACAGCAAATTAACTGATATCTCTTTTAAATTGCCCTAAGACGGTCGTGTAAAGGGCTTAAGACACGGTCGCTGGTCGCATAAACGAGGTTGTCGCATACCAGAGGTCATTTATTATTGGAAGTGAATCCGTCAGAAGTTTTCAGGTCACATAACGGAGGGAGTTGTATACCAGAGAGCCGGATACCGGAGGTTCCACTGTACTAAAAAATTAATACAAGAAAATGGACTTCAGTAATAAATGAAAAAAAAAACACTTCACTAACCTACACAAAATGCGCACAAATACGCACGCCACAGCTAAACAAAGAATACACCCATACATAATTTAATTAAAACAATTGCAGGTTTTGCGTAACAAAAATTCAATTGATGAAATTTGCACAAAAAGAGCTTCGCATATAGGGGAGAGTACTCACTTCCAAAACTGCTGCCTTCGTGAAAGTGTAGAAAGCAAGAGTTATTTCCAGTGAATCAGGAGGAAATACTCTATGCATTTTCCGTGTCTTATCACTAAAACTAATTATGGGAGTTATGTCGATTGAATAATCTCTTTTGGGGGAAAAAAAATTGATGCAAGATTATAAATGTCGCAAGCTTTCATTGGTTACAAATATTACAAACAACCAATCAAATGACTTATTTTATCCTAGCGCCAACTTCAATTCCGAAAGCGGAAGTTGGTCCATTTTGTTCTGATGGTGCTGCGTTTGTTATTCTTTTCCTTTTCTTCTTTTTGTTTTAATAGCGCCGGTGAGTTTTCTTCTTTTTAATTAAAATGTTGCATAAGACTTTGTGTAATTTAGCAACAATTACATAACTACGGGTCGTAGAGGAAATGGTGTCTAGAAGTTTGCTGCAATGACGAGCTTGTTCGCGGATTGCAGACTGCAGGCACGGTGACAGGCTGCTGCGAAGTCTTCTTCTTCTTCTTCCTGATAAGTAACCACGATCGTCGTGTCGATCACTATGTTACTAGGGAGCGCCTATTGGCAATCGATTGCCTTTAGGTTTTCAACGCTATTGGCAATCGATTGCCTTTAGGTTTCCAACGCTATTGGCAATCGAGGCTCCTGTGCAGTCAGAATACTGTTGTATTCTACTTAGATCACGTGTTGCAGATAGTAGGCCTATTCAGTAGCCAGAGATGTGTGTGAAATAAAAGTAAACAACGGTTATTCCCACTCGATTACGTCACCACTCACTGAATTTACCTCCCTTGTGGTTAGAAAACGCACAAAAATACAATGCATAATTAATTAAGCTGGAGTGGCCACTGCATCTCGTTTGGATGCTACAGCCTCTACTACTACTACTACTACTACTACTACTACTACTACTACTACTACTACTACTACTACTACTACTATTACTACTGCTGCTACTACTACTACTACTACTACTACTACTTTGTATACTGTTTTTCTTTCAGCAGAATTTATTTAAATATTACTTTATTTTGTTTAAAAATTATGTTTGTGTGTTTTATTTGGATTTTCTTGTTAGAAAAGTAATATTAAGGAATTAAAATTATTAATATTAACAACAACAACAACAGAAAAAGAACAATATTATTATTATTAACACTACTACTAGATATATATCTACTACAATTTTATTTTGCTTTTTTTATTTTATTTATTTATTTATTTCTTAGGCCTATTATTATTATTATTATTATTATTATTATTATTATTATTATTATTATTATTAATTTATTTATTTATTTATTTATTAATTTTTAATACTGGTTTTCTTTCTGCATTTTGTAAAAATATGTATTTTATTTCATAATTATGTTTACATGTTTTAAATTGATAGAAATTTGAGAGAAATCATTCTTTTATTCATATTTATTCAAATAGCACTCCATCATCGCGTTCTAACTGTTTTAGGGCTTTTTGAAATTCAACATAGGACGCAAACGTCGATCCTTCTTGGATGGCAGCCATTTTGGAATGAACGTCGAAAGGAAAGACAACCTCAATTCCGTGAGATTCTACATCCGCCGATTGCCTAGGCTATTTATAGCACGCGCCGATTGCCAATAGGGTTTGAAACCTAAAGACAATCGATTGCCATTGCCTAGGCTATTTATAGCACGCGCCGATTGCCAATAGGGTTTCAAACCTAAAGACAATCGATTGCCAATAGTCACTTCGATGTTACTATTAGGGGTCTGCGCAAATATGAATTTAGGCACTGCTGATGGGTATGTGGGGGGTGGTGAAGGAGGGTTGGAGGGGAGGGAGATAGGGGGAGGGGGCGGGGCTGTTGTGGATCAGAGGTGGGCAGAGGCCCTTGACACAAATGTATCAAGAGTTGAGGCCTCTACCACTGACTGTGGTAAGCAGTTCCAGTCCTTAACAGTCCTCGGCAGGAATGAGGCCTTTTGGTACTGGGTGCGGCAGTTTATTTGGGAGTATTGCTGGTTGTGGCCACGGCGCTGTCGTGGTGGTGGGGGCTGCAGCTTTTCATTAAAGTTGACGCAAGAAAGTTCATGACGGATCTTGTATAGCATGGAAAGCCGAGAGAGTTTCCGCCTCTTCTCCAAGGAAGGCCACTGGAGGTGTTGTAGCATGTTCGACACGCTGGAGGTGTTATGATAGCGCCTCAGCACAAAGCGGGCAGCTCGACGTTGCACTTTTTCAATCTGGCTAATATTCTGTCGACGTTGCACTTTTTCAATCTGGCTAATATTAAGTCTCGTCTTTTGTAGGCCTCAATTACATACTATACATATTATGTACGTATGTAGGAGGCCCACAAGTTAGGGTTAGGGGTTAGGGTTAGTTAGGCTGCTGCGAAGTCTCGTCTTTTGTAGGCCTCAATTACATACTATAGTTTAGTTTAGTTTAGTTTAGTTTGGAGGGACTTGTATAAGCCTCGCGGCTTTTTGAATGTCCCTTTTATTTTGGGCATTTTTACTTGTCCGGTTCCATTTGCGGTTGTTAGGGGAATACTAAAGATAGTATGCTAATTAGTCATCATACTCAAATTTAGATTTCTGTATGGAAATTACCTTTTCCAGAAGGTTTTTAAAAGTGTTCAGGTTGTTAGCTCTTTTAGTATCAACTGGCAATTTATTCCATATGGGCGCAACTCTGTAGGAGAATGAATATTTTCTTTTGTTTGTGCGGCAATGTCTTGTAAGAATATTGTCCTGTGAGTTTCTTGTTCTAGAGTTAGTATTCAACTGAAACAAAGTGTTAACATCAATGTTGTCAATCCCATTAAAAATCTTGTAAGTCTGGATCAGGTCACCTCTCAATCTTCTAAAGTTCAGAGAGGGCAAATCCAAAACTCTCAATCTCTCCGAGTATGGCAATTTTCTCAGCGATTTATACATATTATGTACGTATGTAGGAGGCCCACGAGTTCACAAAGACGAAAGAAAAGATTTCAGAGACTGTGGACATGCACAAACAGTGTGGTGTGCACAGCATCCCAGGTAACAAGCGGTAACAAGTAGACTCAATTGCCTTGAGTTAAGGGCAGGGGCGGATTTTGGGGGTGTGCACGTGCACACACCCCTGAGATTTTAAAAAAAAGAAAAAAAGAAAAAAAAGGAGTGAGAAAATGAGAAGAAAGTAGAGAAAAACACTATACTATTTCTCACTCACCACACAGTTTCATGTACAGTGTGTGTGAGGGGAAGGTGGGGAAGGGGGAGGGGTAAAAGAGAACTTTTAGCACAAAGCAATGTTTTCAGTCCTTAAAATAATGCCAATAATGCACTAGATTGCACAGATTTTAATCATTATTTTCAAATTTTTCCGGGAGGGAGGGTGGTATGGTGGTGGGGAGGGAGAGGGGGCATGCCACTTCGCATTAATGGTTTCAGGGAAGAATGCACACCCCCTCAGCAATGGCAAAATCCGCTCCTGAAGGGGTATGATGTTTTACTGGTGATCTTGCTAAATGTAACGCTGCAGAGCACGTAGAGAATGCTCCAACTCGACTGTTGATTAGGTTTCCATCAACAGCTTGAAGTCTGAAGTTAAGTCTAGAGTAGCAAATCTTTCTCAAGTTAGTCTGAGGACTGCCAGGAAGTTGGGGGTGGGGATAGGACGTGGATTTGTGAGGAGTATGTTTAACAATTGTTACAATGAGATGTTTGAGGTGTATGTTTAACAATTGTTACAATGAGATGTTTGAGGTGTATGTTTAACAATTGTTACAATGAGATGTTTGAGGTGTATGTTTAACAATTGTTACAATGAGATGTTTGAGGTGTATGTTTAACAATTGTTACAATGAGATGTTTGAGGTGTATGTTTAACAATTGTTACAATGAGATGTTTGAGGTGTATGTTTAACAATTGTTACAATGAGATGTTTGAGGTGTATGTTTAACAATTGTTACAATGAAATGTTTGAGGTGTGCTGTAGTTGTGTGCACCAGAACACAAAGAGGTGTTTGAGGAGCATTATTGTAACATAGATAACTATTGAAGGTGTTAATATAGTACTAATACTGGTAATTTTACAGACAAATATTTATCATTTCAGGTGTGTTGGTGCTGCATAGATATGATTGAGGTGTGATATTGCTGCATAGTTGATTTTGGTTGTGTTGGTGCTGATTATAGATAATTGAAGTGTAGTGTCACATAGATAAAATTATAATTGAGGCGTGTTATTGCTAGAAAGCTAATTATTTTACGTGTGTTGTTGTTGCAGAGACATTTATTGGTGCTGAACTTGATGAAGGTGGACATGGCCAGTTTTACCATACAAATACAATCCTTCACGCGGCAGTTTGCTGAGTAGGAATCCAACATGGACAGCACGTTTCTGCAGACACAGGGCGGTAAAGTAACAGATATCAGTTAAATTCAGCAAAATCGCTTCAGCCGTTTTTGAGATATATTATTGAGTCAGACCTGATAGTTCTCCGCGAAATCGCGGAAATCCGCGAAAACGAAAACGAAAAAAAAAAAAAAAAAAAAAATTGGAAATGCAAAACAATCTGCGGACACTTACATTTTTTAAAATTTTTTTTTCTTGTTTTGTATCGGAAGACGAAAGTTGCTTTACTCGCTTCCGGTTTTGCGGCATTTGTGGACGTCATCAGACTCATTGGACTTCAAAATGTCTGTCACAAGGCGTGAAATAGTCGCACGTTCCGCGGAAACCTCTCTTAGATCACTATCAGGTCTGTGAGTGAAATGTGTTCAGGTACAAAATGACTGCAGTGGCCTTGACCTTTGTGGTAGAGCAAATATGATGGTGCAGGGAGGCAGGCTACCTACCCTGGGTTAAGGTTTGGTCAAAATCCATTCAGTGTTTCTTGAGATAATGGTGTCTCACGGACCAACCCTCAGGCTGACACTTGGCTGGTTCTGATTCCCAACAATTTCAGAGTATTTCCAGACATTTCAAAAAAACAAAAACAAAACAAATAAAATGCCAGACATTATAATTGTATACAGTCATGTACAATATATCCGTAATCGCATGTGCACCCACACACACACATTGACACATTCTTCAAAATCCACACTTACGCATGCACATACTCATGGGTACAGTAGTTTTTATGTGTTTTTATTTTCACTACAATATAAACTAAAATATAACACGCGTAAAAGGAATTAGCAGGTGGCAATGACAGTTACACCCACTGTGAAATGTCCTTATTATGTCCATGTCTGTTACTGTATGGAGTGTGTCAGCTGATTTACAATACAGGATTGTCCATGTCTGTTACTGTATGGAGTGTGTCAGCTGATTTATAATACAGGATTGTCCATGTCTGTTACTGTATGGAGTGTGTCAGCTGATTTATAATACAGGATTGTCCATGTCTTTTACTGTATGGAGTGTGTCAGCTGATTTACAATACAGGATTGTCCATGTCTGTTACTGTATGGAGTGTGTCAGCGGATTTACAATACAGGATTGTCCATGTCTGTTACTGTGTATGGAGTGTGTCATCTGATTTATAATACAGGATTGTCCATGTCTGTTACTGTATGGAGTGTGTCAGCTGATTTACAATACAGGATTGTCCATGTCTGTTACTGTATGGAGTGTGTCAGCTGATTTATAATACAGGATTGTCCATGTCTGTTACTGTATGGAGTGTGTCAGCTGATTTATAATACAGGATTGTCCATGTCTGTTACTGTATGGAGTGTGTCAGCTGATTTACAATACAGGATTGTCCATGTCTGTTACTGTATGGAGTGTGTCAGCTGATTTACAATACAAGATGGTCGACATCTTTATGCACTGTACCCCCATTTAGACGCTTTATTTTATTTATTTATTTAACCGCTGGCGATACAGGATACTTGCAGCCTTTGGGCACATAGTGTGGTGATACAGGATATTTGCAGCCTTTGGGCACATAGTCTGGTGATACAGGATATTTGCAGCCTTTGGGCACATAGTGTGGTGATACAGGATACTTGCAGCCTTTGGACACATAGTGTGGTGATACAGGATACTTGCAGCCTTTGGGCACATAGTTTGATGATACAGGATACTTCCAGCCTTTGGGCACATAGTCATACGGTGGTGATACAGGATACTTGCAGCCTTTGGGCACATAGCCTGGCGATACAGGATACTTGCAGCCTTTGGACACATAGTCTTGTGATACAGGATACTTGTAGCCTTTGGGCACATAGTGTGGTGATACAGGATAGTTGCAGCCTTTGGACACATAGTGTGGTGATACAGAATACTTGCAGCCTTTGGACACATAGTGTGGTGATACAGGATACTTGCAGCCTTTGGACACATAGTGTGGTGATACAGAATACTTGCAGCCTTTGGACACATAGTGTGGTGATACAGGATACTTGCAGCCTTTGGGCACATAGTGTGGTGATACAGGATACTTGCAACCTTTGGGCACAGAGTATGGTGATACAGGATACTTGCAGCCTTTGGACACATAGTGTGGTGATACAGGATACTTGCAGCCTTTGGGCACATAGTGTGGTGATACAGGATACTTGCAGCCTTTGGGCACATAGTGTGGTGATACAGGATACTTGCAGCCTTTGGGCACATAGTGTGGTGATACAGGATACTTGCAACCTTTGGACACATAGTGTGGTGATACAGGATACTTGCAGCCTTTGGACACATAGTGTGGTGATACAGGATACTTGCAGCCTTTGGGCACATAGTGTGGTGATACAGGATACTTGCAGCCTTTGGGCACATAGTGTGGTGATACAGGATACTTGCAGCCTTTGGACACATAGTGTGGTGATACAGGATACTTGCAGCCTTTGGGCACATAGTGTGGTGATACAGGATACTTGCAGCCTTTGGGCACATAGTGTGGTGATACAGGATACTTGCAACCTTTGGACACATAGTGTGGTGATACAGGATACTTGCAGCCTTTGGACACATAGTGTGGTGATACACGATACTTGCAGCCTTTGGGCACATAGTGTGGTGATACAGGATACTTGCAACCTTTGGGCACAGAGTATGGTGATACAGGATACTTGCAGCCTTTGGGCACATAGTTTGATGATACAGGATACTTCCAGCCTTTGGACACATAGTGTGGTGATACAGGATAGTTGCAGCCTTTGGGCACATAGTCTGGTGATACAGGATACTTGCAGCCTTTGGACACATAGTGTGGTGATACAGGATACTTGCAGCCTTTGGGCACAGAGTCTGGTGATACAGGATACTTGCAGCCTTTGGGCACATAGTCTGGTGATACAGGATACTTGCAGCCTTTGGGCACATAGTCCGGTGATACAGGATACTTGCAGCCTTTGGGCACATAGTCTGGTGATACAGGATACTTGCAGCCTTTGGGCACATAGTGTGGTGATACAGGATACTTGCAGCCTTTGGACACATAGTGTGGTGATACAGGATACTTGCAGCCTTTGGGCACATAGTCTGGTGATACAGGATACTTGCAGCCTTTGGGCACATAGTGTGGTGATACAGGATACTTGCAGCCTTTGGGCACATAGTGTGGTGATACAGGATACTTGCAGCAGACCTGCCTACCGTTACGGATTTGTCCGTATTTTTACGGATTTCAGACCTAAAATACGAAAATACGCAAAAGCCTTAAAAAATACGAATTTTGGCATTTAAAATTTTTTAATTTTTTTAAAATAAGACGTTTATTTTGGGTTTTTAGACATTTCACACGGCGCCATACTGCGCGCCATACTTAAGTCAGAAACAATTGAAACTTTTCATTGTCAGAGATTACTACATTAAGTTCAACCATGTCTGCCACGGGTGCCAAGAAAAGAAAAATAATAAGAGCCCATGAAACTGATGATGAATTGGATGAAGCGTCAACGTCGGTTTCAAAGGAGAAAAAGCCTAAGCAACAGCAGACATTCTTGTCTTCATACACCGATGAGTGGCAGTTTCTTGTGCAATCTGCTTGGCGTGTGTCAGAGATTTTAGTTGTGATCACGGTGGACGTAGTGATTGTGAGAGGCATGTTGCCGGACAAAATCACAAAACAACCAAACGTCAGTGGAAGAATCTGCCAAAGACACAAAACATTACAGCTTTATTCAAAAAGCAGATCAGCTCAGAGGATAGCAAAAAAGAATTCACTCGGCAAGTCACAGATGCTGAAGTATGCATGGTGCAGTTTATTGCTGAATGCAACCTTCCAATTGCCACAGCAGACAGAATAACAGCCATGTTTCAGAGAATGTTTCCTGATTCTAAGATCGCTAAAGGCCAGCCATTTAACTTTTTGTTAAAAAATAGATGTGTTATCGGTACCTTAACATTCAATTGGTATATGTTTAGAACAATGAAAATATTAAATTTGTTATTTAAAATTACACAAACTGTTGGTTCTTAGTTTATTTTAATATGGCCAAGGTAGACAATTTACTAAGCAGAACGTTTAGTTGCTAGTCCTCTCGTCCAAACCTGCTGCCACAGTGTACACCAGCAAAGAACTAGACAGACTCAAGATCTGTTATAGCTTGCAGCTGAAAGAAAACAGTGCTGAGTGACAGTTTGCGTATAATTTTTCCCAGTCAGTTACTGTAAATAATTTATTTTGTAGCAAAGAACCAGACAGGCTCAAGAGCTGTTATAGCGCTGTTTCATAATGAAAGCGAAAGTGGCGGATCGGTTGCGGCCCTTGGGTTCGGCTAGTTCCGGTTGAAGCAAGAAAGATGGAGGGAACTATTATATAAATTATATTTCTCTTGTACACTCATTCAAATTTTACTCAGGATGGCTGCTTGCCTAAACATTGATTGCTGATTTGTTTGTTCAGTAGGCCTAATTCATTTGTCAGTGACCTACATTCACGAGAAATTCGAAGTCTCTTTCTTTTTCTTTGCTTTAATTTTTTAATTGAGAAATTTTAATTTTGCAGTTTATCTAGAAGATAACATTATTATACAGTAGAATAATTTTTGTTTTTAATTCAGTGAAGCAACTGCAATTATGTCTTATTATTTTCAGTCTTTCAGTTGTTATTATTATTAGTTGTAGTAGTATTGTTATTATTATTATCATTATTACCATATATTAATTATTAGTTGTCTGTTGGTGCTGCTGTTGTATTATTATTATTATTATTATTAGTTGTAGTTGCATTGTTATTATTATTATTTTTATAATTATTAATTACTCTAATGATTACGATTATTATTAATATTATGATGATTATTTTGTATTATTACTCTTATTATTAAAATGATTATTATTATTATTATTATTATGATCTAGGATGGATCTAAGGCATGGAAGAATGGGTGAGTGTTGTAGTTGTGTATACATATACTGTGGAATAATTATCTGTGTGTTAAATGTGTACGCATGGGTATGTGGCTGGTTATCTGTTTATGCATGTGTGTTAGTGTTTATAGATTTGTATTTTGGTATGGAAGTTGTTTTTGATAGTATATCAAATGTATCAATATTGTATGTCCATGTTTGTAATAATTTTGATGTTGTTATTTCCTTCCTTATTGCACTGCTAAACAAATATCCCTGCCTTGTGTTTGGACAATAAAGAATCTTGAATCTTGAATCTTGAATCTTATTTTACATTGTTGTAATCTTTCCGAATCAGTCTCAAACGTTGTTCCCACAGTGGTTTCAGTGTTTTGTTAGCTGGTAATGTGTGTAACTTGACAATGCGCCCTTCAATTACTTTTCCTGCGAAATTAGGGCAGCAAACGCAATACTGTTTTCCTCCGCCACAAGTCTTCCGTCTACGTTCGGCCATGCTTAATACTCAACCGGAACAAGCCGGTGTCCGTGGCATAGGTGAAGGCAAGGCCGGATAACTCTATCTGCACTAGTTTTGCAACAGCGCTATAGCCAGCAGCTGAAGGAAAACAATGTTGACATTTTTGCACATCATATAAATTACTTAGTCCTTCACTATAGATAAATTATTTTGTTGTTTCCAATTCAAATTTAAGTTTTTATCAACTGAATTTTTGCTCTCTAGCAATGACAGTTTTGCGCTTGTTCTGTACTGTAGTCAATAAATAAATAAATCGGGGAACAGTGTATTTAAAGAATCAGTTTGAGTTTTTTTTTTTTTAATGCAGTGATTACTTCTTCTTTATCTTCACTAAGTTACATTTACAATTGTTAAATTCCTACTTGCGAATGCGTCGATTCGCCGGGAGTGAAAATACGAATTTTGGTCCCAGAATACCACATTTTGCCAGTCAGAATACTGAAACTGAAAATCTGAGGTAGGCAGGTCTGTTGCAGCCTTTGGGCAAATAGTCTGGTGATACAGGATATTTGCAGCCTTTGGGCACATAGTCTGGTGATACAGGATACTTTGGACACATAGTGTGGTGACACAGGATACTTTGGACACATAGTGTGGTGACACAGGATACTTTGGGCACATAGTGTGGTGATACAGGATACTTGCAGCCTTTGGGCACATAGTGTGATGGCCAGACCACTGAGCTCTATCCTGGGTGACTGGGGATGGGGAGAAGGGACCTAGTGCATGCTGGGTGTATTTGTGTAGCTGGCACTCACCCTCTGGGACATGAGCGTCAGGATCTTTAAAGTCCTTGCGATGGAATGTGTATGTGCACAGGCTAGACCTCGGTTGATACTCGCATGCGAATGATTAATACTTTTGCTGGCAGACTGGGGATGATGAAGGTGGAGATGATCTATCAAGACATGGAGAGCCTGGTCTTGTGCAGGCTGTGACATTTCCTGACGACAGTGATGGCAATCCACCATATCAACCAGCAAGCTGCGATGGAAAGACAGAACTCAGCAGACTACCCAGTTGTCTTGTGTGCAGGCTGTGACATTTCCTGACGACAGTGATGGCAATCCACCATATCAACCAGCAAGCTGCGATGGAAAGACAGAACTCAGCAGACTACCCAGTTGTCTTGTGCAGGCTGTGACATTTCCTGACGACAGTGATGGCAATCCACCATATTAACCAGCAAGCTGCGAGGGAAATACAGAACTCAGCAGACTACCCAGTTGTCTTGTGCAGGCTGTGACATTTCCTGACGACAGTGATGGCAATCCACCATATTAACCAACAAGCTGCGATGGAAAGACAGAACTCAGCAGACGACCCAGTTGACGTCATAGCTTGCAGAAAGGTGAGATGGAAATGTTAGTAATGGGCTGAGTGTGGTGTATGCAATTCAGTTTTATTCAATCCAATATTTTAATTTCACATCTGTTCATGATAATGTTTATTTAAACAACAATTTTAAAAAATAAAACTAAATGTTTTTAAAAAAAAAATTCAAAAACAAGTTTTTAATAATAAGAAATTAAATAAATAAAAATGGAAAACAAAAAACTAACATAAAATAAGTAATTAATAAATGACACAATCATAATAATAAGAATAACATTACAAGAATAAATAATGCTTAAAATAAAATTAACGATAATAATCTTAACGTTTTACAAAAATGTTGGTGTATGCATCATGTATTCTAGATCAATCCTCATATGAATCTTTATAAAGTTTGTTAAAGTTTGTTACCTAAATGCTTTACACACACAAAAACTGCAGGTTCTGATTGAGCTGAGCTTGTGTCTTTCTGTTAGTTTCCAATGTAAGATCTAAGGGAGACAATTGCCATGCTATGATGCTCGTGTTGTTTTCGTTAGTGATAAAAGTGTTTTCACTGTTTTAATGGCTTAAATGTCGTGCCATTATTGTTTTTCTTTTATTATTATGGATGTATGTCTTTTTTAAAAAAAGAGATTGATAGTGTGGGTGTGATTACCATTTAAAATGTGTGCACATATGTTGTTGGGTGTGGGTGATGCATACGAATGTAAAGACATCTGCACTGCAGAGGGTTCTTGTGATCAATGAGGGAGGCCAGACATGATAAAAATTTCAACACTTTATTTTTATGCGAAGGTATTGATAGTCAAACAAGAGAAACCCTGAAAACAAAACAAAAACTAATAAGTACCTAAGTCTCAGAAGTACAACATTATTAACTATTGTAATAATAGTACTTGATGCTTATGCGCCTTATTCATAAATCAGACTCAAAGCGCGGCGATCTGTAACCGACATACACACTCAATGTTACAAACACTCCTACATACATAACAAATACATATTCATCATTCACATGTTACAAACACTCCTACATACATAACAAACACACATTCATCACTCACATGTTACAAACACTACTACATACACAACAAACACATATTCATCACTCACATGTTACAAACACTCCTACATACCTAACAAACACACATTCATCACTCACATGTTACAAACACTCCTACATACAAAACAAACAGACATTCATCACTCACACGTTACAAACACTCCTACATACATAACAAACACACATTCATCACTCACACGTTACAAACACTCCTACATACATAACAAACACACATTCATCACTCACACGTTACAAACACTCCTACATACATAACAAACACACATTCATCACTCACATGTTACAATCCTACATGGCCACATCACCAGATCATCAGGCCTTGCAAAGACCATTCTGCAAGGCACAGTGCAAGGAGGTAGAAGAAGAGGGAGACCAAAAAAGAGGTGGGAGGACAACATTCGAGAATGGACTGGTTTGACACTGAGCGAAGCCATCAGGGCTGCTGAGGACAGAGAAAGATGGAGTATGCTGGTTAAACGATCATCTGTGTGCCCCTACGACCTCTGGGTTACGGAATAGGATAGGAATTAATGACGTCACTTCAAGGTCAAGGTCACAGGGTCATCAAAGGTTAGTCAAAAAATGAAGATGTTTTACCAAATTTCACTTTTTTTTCTAGGTTATTAATCTATCCTATCCTGTAACTCGGAGGTCGTAGGGGCACCACAGATGATCGTTTAACCAGCGTACTCCATCTTTCTCTATCCTCAGCAACCCTGATGGCTTCGCTCAATGTCAAACCAGTTCATTCTCGAATGTAGTCCTCCCACCTCTTTTTCGGTCCCCTTTGTCTTCTACCTCCTTGCACTGTGCCTTGCAGGATGGTCTTTGCAAGACCTGTAGCGTGTACAGTGCCGACAGCCGCTCACTTGGCTGCTTATTCAGCGAATGCTTGGTCCACTGAACGAATTCTGACGCACACTGGGGGTTTCAGTATAAATAGTATCCCCACTTTCTGGAAATTTAGTGCTTTAAATTCCCACTGTCGCTGTCTTTCTCATGTGCTCTTTCTCAGTCCTGCTCTGTTCTATCAATCTGCTATACTATCTGCTTCTTCGCTAGACCAGTCACCTACCTTTTTTCTTAAAAACTCTTCCGGGACAAGATTCCTTGTTTGTGTATGAGGTCTGTTGGATCAGCTTGGGAATATTGGACACTTTCTGCCAGGTGGTCACTAGGGCTTCCTATGATGTTATTATTTAGCAATGTAGGCATTTTATATGTATATGTTTTGTTGATAATTTATAATGATGTTTGTATTCTATTTTGTTTTTGTAAACAGGGGTTCGATAAATTAGAGTGCAGCCTCAGCGTCCCCTGCGTGGGATGTCTTTATTGTAAAGTGACTGGCTGGTGGAGGGCATTCAGTTTTCCCACTAGGGTTGTTTCAGCAGATCTTTTATGTGGATTGGGGGTTGTCCGGTCCTGATTTGGCTCGGAAGAGTCCGCTGGACCTAAAGCAACAATTATGTAATGTAATGTGTAACCAAGATGGCTGCCCTTGATCCATTTTGTCCATTTACTGACGATGACTTAGAAATTGCGATTACTGTTGTACAAAGGATCACACCAACAGCTGCAGAAATAATAGAGGTCATATCGAGCAGTGAGGAGCGTAATTTTGTTGATCCCTCAAAACGAAAACCATACCACATGTGCCATTTTGTTTTGCTAGTTAGTAACCTCCCCTCTATGCTGCCAGTTGCTGACAGCGGCTGAGAGAAAGCGCTTCGTTCAGTAGGTAAAGCTACAAAACTGCTGACAGCGGCTACGCTTACTGAACAGCCTACAGATGCTCAGGTGACATGGCCATACCATCGGAGTTTCCGTTTCTTCACCACTGTGAGCAGGTCATCGTGTTATCCAATGACTTGTGTGATGGTCTTTTGGACTTTGTCGTTGGTGATGTGCTGGCTATAGGAAATGCCCAGAAGTCTTCTGTAGCACCTCATCTCCATGCTTTGTATTCTTCGTTGTAGATCTGCTGTGAGGGTCCATGTTTCGCAAGCTTATAGGAAGATGGAGACGACAAGGGAGCGCAGCAGTCTTACCTTGGAATGTAGACTCATGGTCCTGTCTTTCCAAATGGGCTTCAACCTTGCCAGGGCAGCAGTTGTTTGTGCGATCCTGGAGAGGACTTCCTGTCGGGACGCATTGTCTGATACAATGGCTCCTAAATATTTGAAGCTATGCACTATGCTGAAGGACTGGCCTTGGACTTTGATGTCCGTGTTCATGCCATTGGTGTTGTTTTTCATCATTTTGGTCTTCTCTGCACTCATTTCCATTCTGTAGGCTCTGGAGTTGGTGTCAAGCCTTTGAAGGTGATTAATACTGAACTTATAATTCTTTGATGCATGATAGATATGAATGAGACACACAAATTTTGCAAATTTGGTCAACCCCACTCTGTTCAGTGGTTCTTGAGATTTTGCATCCCACAGACCGACTGACGGACAGACCATGCGCATTTGGCTTGTGCCATTCTCCCGCCCCACTCTGACTATTTCACAGTATTTCCAGATAGTGTGGACATTCAAAGTCATTAAAAAGCTATTTAACATTATTTGCTATGAGTTTAATGTAAGAGGTTATACACTTGCGCTGAGTATGTTTAACATATTGCAGAAGGCCAGACAAATGAAGCAGTAGTCACTTTACAGGCACTCTTAATACACAACATTCATTCATTCATCACTCCTGCATGTTGTGTAAAGGCTGTGAGATTGCTATTAGAAGATGGAAAGGAAATAAATTGTGTACTTTTCTTATAATTCAGATTGAACTGCATGTCTTCCAAGTCTCTTTTCGTTGTTCCTGGGCACAAGCAGTGTAGGACTAAGAGCTATGGCCAGAGGTTTTTCAGATACACCTCACCGGTCTGGTGGAAAGCTCTTCCAGAAGGCATAGAGAGAGCACACTCTGTCGATGCATTTCGCAGAAACTTGAAAACACATTTCTTCTCTTCTTGCTAAGCTGGATGTATAACTATCTGATCCCATCTCAATTTCATAAGTCATTGCGTCAAAGTATTGCATAAATGTTAATTGTCTGGTCTGCCTGCTAGAATGTGTTGAGCGATAGTGAAGAAGTTAAAATGTTAAATTATGATCTATGTCCCCTTCCCGCCCGTGTGTGTGTGTGTCCACCTCCCTCCCACCAGCGCTGCGATCATGCCCGTCGGAGTGGAGATATTTACGAGCTTTATAAATTATTCATTTATTCATTCATGTAAGCCTAATGGCATTAAATATTTAAGTTGTATTTGTCTGTTGCTCTTCTTACTCTCGTTTCTTCTTTGAGACAGGTGGACACGTCTATTATTGGCTCCATGTTGTGCATTATTGTTTTACAGAGCTGGGAACCACGAGAGCTGCAGCCATCTCAGCGCGTCGTACAATACTCGTATGTTGGCCAACCTGTACAAGCGGATTGGCTACAGGGGTGGGTGAGTGGACTGTGCACCATGGCACACCATGCAAGCCAAAGATGACAGGCTGCAAGTACAAAAAAGAGCTAAAAAATCCTAAACATTGCTGATAGCGGTCCTGGATAGACAGTTCATCGTGTTTCATTACAGATTGTGTGTTGTCATCTGCAACGTTATCATGAAGTATCACGTCATCTATTCTATCCTATCCAATCCCGTAACTCAAAGGTCATTGGGATTGGCCTTTTATAAAGTCCAAACTTGTTGCAATTAGATATAATAGATTGACCTTTCATATTTGTTCTGTTTTTGCACTGATCAGGATGGTCAAGGTCAGTTTAGGCCTTACTAAAACATTTTTAAATGTCTCATCCTACATGAAATGGCCCTATTTTTCACTAAAAAAAATACAAAATTCAGCCATGGGAATTGTACGCCCATATACGCCCCTACCAAAATCCAAATGCGCACCTGAATTTTTCGGTACAACCCTGGAAAAACGTAAGCAAATAAACTGATCGCGCATCTTTTAGTCGATTGCCATTCACTCAGAGTTATAGTTCTTGCGCGCTAGCGATTGCCACCATCTTGACTTTACACTGCATGTAGTGAAAGCGTTTTAAAATCAAAATGAGTCGGTATGTCACGAGAGGTCAATTTTTATGTGATGAACAGGGGTCCAACTTTTTCCGTTTCCAGACGGAAACCGTATTTTAAAGATCTATTAAAACGGAAATTCCGTATTTTTGAAAAAGAAAAACCAAAAAAAAAAAAAAAAAAAAAAAAAAGCAAAAACCCCGTAATATAGAAAAACTGAGAAGAGTAGGCCTACGGAAAACACTCTTTAAAAAAAAGGCGATCTTTCTTTGCTGACAGGAAACGGAAACAGCCCGTGCTGTGCAATTGTGTAAACCCCGTAGATATTTTGCCGCACAATTTGATTCAATACGAAGTTACAAAGAATTCATCTTAGAAAAAAATGCCTTGGATGAAGGAAGGAGACTTGGTCACAGATGTAGATTCAAATGTAAAAAATAACAAACGTGAAACTGTTACTTTTGTTCAGATTGAAAGAGTCTTTTAAATCTTTTCGAAAATTAACTCTTTAAATGCTAAAAAGTCGTTTTTTTCTGGGGTGGGGTGAGGGTGGGGGGCTTCGGCCCATCACAGGGGGCCCCTGGACCCCGGCCTTTCCGTTTTTTTACTTTTGGCCAGTTGGACCCATGGATGAAAGATCACGATACAATGGAATTGGTCGTGGATGGATTCGGAAGGTGGCAAAGGAAGCAACATTGATTACAGATATGGACTGTATCTAAGAAAATTGCACGACAACCGCTGCACCACGCCAGACAACTGGATGCAAGTAGTGTAAATTACAGAAAACAGATACTAGATAGATTTGGTGATTTTTTTAATATTTTTTTTAATAGTACAAGAATACATCTTTACTACAGAAAATAGTCTTGATCGCATGTTTGGGTAAAGTATGTTTTTATGAGCCAAAAGTAAAGTGACTAAATGTTTTTTAATTCCATTTGTTCACTTATTTCTATGCTGAGAAGTGGTAAAAATTGCGTTGAAAACTGCAAAATCTCTCAGCTTCAAGGGGCTTCGTCCCCTGACCCTCACAAGGGACGTTGACCCTTGACCCTACCAGGGGGCCTACCCCGGCCCACTGGTCCCCCGGCCATTTGTACTCCACGCTAAGTCTTGGTAATTCCCATCCCTGAACATTGGGTTATTTGCATGAGCTGAGTGTCAGAGGTCACGCGTAGGTAAAGGTCATCCCAAGATCAATGCCATTGAAGGTCAAAGTCATCGCAAAGCCATTGTTTTGATTGTTGTTTTCTTTATTGTTTTTGTTTTAATTTTGGGGAGGGGAGGAGTCATAAAACAATTTTTCTGTAGTTTATTTGATCGTACATCAGTGTATTTATAGCCTCAGGTCAGTGTCATCTTAAGATCAAGAGCATCACAAGATCAAATCCGGTATTTGTATTTTAATGCCAATTTTTTTTTTCTTCCTGACACTCATTTTTATGTTAACTATTGCAAGATCTATAAAGAGCATGAGAGTTATATGGGCTTTGCCCTTCTAGGTTTTGTAATATTGGACCGATATTAACCAAAAAGGTTTCTCTCCTGTTTGAATTGATTATAACAACGGTGAGGTGTTTTCCCTTCTAAGAATTTGGGCATTTATGTTTCTTTGGCTAGCTATTTCACATGAAACGTTGAGCTGTAAATGACGCCATATAACAAACATTATCACAAATAACCTCTCCACAAGGGAGGCCATTAGATTGAAGAATAAATACTAATGCAGAAACTCGTCAACTTTACATTTGCTCTGCTCCAAACCTTGTTACATGTTGGGTTCTGTTGAGTGACATTTAAAAATCAGTTGTTTTCCTTTCAGGCCTAAAATTGTTGTGTGTTTTAAAAAAAATATAGAATTATTACTTAAGTTATACATGATGTTTTTGGCATTTATGTTTCGTTTGCATAACCCATTATCTTTGTTAGTGTTTCTGATGATTTCAGCGCCCTCCAAACGATGGTCTGCAACACATCTAACAGCTTCACTTTTGTTGTTCTTTCCTCGACAGACCATGAACGGCTGGGAATTGTATGCCTAAAGGCGTAAAATCACCCAAATCATTGTCAGTTTACGCCCATTGTTAGCTCAGTACGCCCAAAGAAAAAAAAAGTTAAAAAAAAAAAATTATTCTCATAATGCGCATGCTTAAATTGGCGTAGTAAACAGAATTTAGCTTAACTTTGAGCCAAATTCACCATATCCAAATTATGGCATCAAACATGTCGAACGTTGTTCAGCGTGGGGAAAGCTTTGACGATTCTGGTTGCCGCTACAAATGGAATTGGGATTGGGTCGATCAAGACTGGGTGGAAACTATCGATGGGAAAAAAGAATAAAAAGTAATCAGGAAAGTTCGGTTTGGCGAATGGATTCGAAAGTTGTCAGCCTCTGGTTTTGCCTTCTGCGAGCTGTGACGAGCAGAGATTAAATATGCCAACCGCGGATTTGGTGCCTTGCAGAAGCATGCCGGCTTTATTTTTCTAAGTAAGAAATTGTTAGGAAGAAGGAAACAAAAGAAAAGCAAACAAATTGAATATTTTGACTGAGGAAGAAAATAAAACAAGTATGGACATTCTATTCTCAACACTGAAATTATTGAAAAGCCTGCGATTCAAACACCCACATTTCTGTTGTTACATTTTTTTTTTTTTTTTTTTTTTGGTGTATGCTCTTTACTAAAATTTTGTCTTTTGGTGGCTGCTTTTGTATTTTTTTTTCTCTGTAAATATTTCAGGTATTTTTTATAATTTGCTGTTCTTGCTTCCACTTTGGAAGCAAGATCCGGAAGATGTTCGATGGTGATGGCTGGTTTGGATGGTTATTGATATGCTGAATATAAAAGGAATGCCCTGTCTCCAAATAAGTGCTGATGTTTGTGCGTGTTTTTGTGTGTGTCGCTGCTCATTGTTTTAATATCTTTTATCAAATCATCCCTCCTTGTTATTGTAACCAAGACCGCAGAATGGGAAAATGTATAAGGTATACAATGAAGAGCGGAAGTTTAGAAATAACAAATCAACTTCGCACGTCACTCCCGTGCCTGTATGTCCTGTCCCCAGCAAATGTTTGACCTGAGTCGTCCCACGTGCACGGCCGGAGTATTAAAGCAATAGTGTTGAGTCATGTGACACTGACAGTTTGTATAATCAATGTTGGTTCTCATTCTTGCATTTAGAATTTTTAATTTTTTGTATTTGTTGTGTTAACTGGAGTACAGCAAGGTGACAATAATGAATGAAGAGGTATGTTTATTGGGATAGTATATTGTTTTAATGTAGTTATTGTGCATACTATCATATGTAGAAACAACCTTTATAACGGTGAATGCTTTGATTTGATTCTTTTAAGAGAGTGGATTTCTGCCCAGGTGTTGGATCTAGGTTTGGGTTTCCCCTGTCTGTGGGGGCAGATAAGTGAGGAATTGAAATAAGAGAGTTGGTGGGAAGCATTCGCTTGTGTTTTGTGTCGGCTGGTGCTGTCAACAGGCAGTGTCAAAGTTTAAAATAATGTAGATGTATATTTTTCACGGAAGAGGATGTCAGCACGAAGGGGACCATTGTTTTGTAGGAATTAAGGTGTTGGTTGAGAGGAAGAAGAGGGAATGACTAGGGAGAGGACAATGGTCGAGTTTTGGAGCGGAATTACGTATGGGATGCTGACAATAAAATAAGTGCAGGACAAGGATTCGTGGTAGTTAGAGACAGAAAGAAATAGAAAGAGGGACGAGGACAGTCCAGAGAGAAGACGGGTTAGTTTAGTTAGAGAAGATAGCATTGGGGGAAATTAAGTTGGGTTGGATGTAACAAGGAACATTTTGTGTCTTCGCCGGAGGGTGCTGTGCTCAGGACAGTTTTTGTAAACGTTCACTGCTGTGTCTTTGATTCACTTCTCTTTTTTGGTATTTTGGACATGATGTGTTTTGTGGATCCTGAAACCAGTCTGCGCGGTTTTTTACCATCCATTGGGATTGAGCCAGAGGGTTAGTAAAATGTGCTTTTTTGATATGTTGTACCGAATACTTTATTTTGTGTGTCATTCTTTTTAATTTTGTGTCTTATGATTTTTGGAAATATTTGGTTGTCTTTTGTCAAGCTTATTTTAATATTGTTCTGATAATTTATTCTATTTGTATTCTGCTGCTAAACCTTTAATTGATAATCTAGTATTTTGTGTTGGTAATTCTATTTACATGTGGCGCTTGTTTTCTGAAAATGAGTTGTTTGTTTTTTCAATAGTCCTTTTTTTGAAGTTGCAAAGCATAAAGTACTATTGATCATAGTGTGTATAAAAAGGAATAATGCGCACTATCTAACATTCTTAATTTAGAAGAATTTTGTTCTAGAAATTAGTTGTGTAGGTTTGTGAGCTAAATCTGTTTGAGTGGGACATGATTGTAGACTTGCCTTTGTTGTTTTTTGTGTTTACAGTTTCATCGCTCTCTTTTACGCGACTTCACGCCTTCTTCAATTCTTTAGTTGTTGTCACCCACTATTAGTTAGGTTAAAATCAATATTTTCAATTTGTTTTTAATTTGGATTTTAATTAGTTAGTTAACACTGTTTTTTAATGCAAAAATAAATTTTCATTTTTTACTTTCTATCTGCGTGTGTCGTCGTACTTTATTGAGCGCATGTGAAATCGTGGCCTTACCCCCTTGACTCGATATTTTCCCAAATTCCGTCAGACGGGTGCAGGAACAATGAAACCTATGGCGTAAATGAGTTAAGAGGCCGATTTTGCATAACCATTAACAGAAAAGAACGTTATATTCATCAACCTTCTTGTGAAAACAAAACGTCCTTCGTAGCTAAGGTGCAGCGAACTGTGACTTAGTGTGCTATTTTAAACAATTATTTAAGAACTGTTAATCATGTTTTCAACTAGCTCTGGAAATCCAGAAAAGGATAGTCAGAACCTCCCCACGTCGGGAGCAAAGGAAGAAGACAATAATATTATGGTATCGGACGCTCGTAGTGACAAATCCGCAATCCAACAATCTGAGAGAGCCCTCTCCGTAGCCAGTAGAACAAGAACTCAGGAGGCCATTAGAGCACAACAGTTAGTCAAAGATTACTGGATCGCTTCCGAGAACTGCTGCGAAGTCTTGCAGTCGTTTGTCCTATCCTTAGAAGCGAAGAAACCCAGTAGAAAAATCCTAAAGGCAATTAAGCACGAGCTGTCCGCAGAATTTTCCAAAGTAGTTCAAATACACCAGTTCTTGGCTCCCTTGGCAACAGTTTCCGACATAGAGGAAAACTTAGAAGAGTTGAAAGAAAGGGTATCTGTGGCTGAAGATGCCTACTACACCATCTACCCAAAGACCTCGCCTTATGCCCCAACCTCGGTCACTTCGAACCTCACCCAGTCCTCCATTTCGGCAGCCGAATCCGTTGACCTAGCTGTGCAGTTCGGTGCTGTTAGGGAAGAAATCACGGAAAGAAATAGGGCCATTATTCAACAAGAGCACAACACCCTGGCTAGGATCGATGAAGCGAAGTCCGAAATCTTAGTGCAGCTATCTGTCGATGCTGAAGCCATTCAGGCCAGTAAAAGACTCCTTGAAGAAAAGGAAAGGGCGAGGATAGAGGCGGACAGAGCAGAGAAAGAGTTAGCCGAAGAGATAGTACAGGCCACTAAAAGACTAGCACAAAGGGAATTGCAGGCAAAAATAGACACTGAGAATCTAGAAGCAACCGAGTGGAAAGTAAAAGCTGAGGCAGAAACCCAAAGAGAACAGCTGCACACATTAGAGAATAAGGCCCTTGTGCAAATAGTTAATAGGGTACTGCAACCGGAAGTCGACGTCCCCGATCTTGATGATCATTCTCAAATAGCTAGAATGTTGAAAGCAACGCATGGTAGCCCTAAACACAAAATAGATGTGGGTGACAACATGATAGGTAGGCTTTTCGAGGGAGACCATGACGAGAGGGAACCAAGGCGAACAGCAGAAGAAGTCATCGCCAGCGGCGTCGAGAAAGGACACCACCTGCCTGCGGCAGCCTACGACCACCGCCCCACCATCACCAAGGGCGGAGCTGTTCTCGGCCCATCACAGCCTCTTACGACGTGGGTAGGAGCCACACCCTACCAAAGACTAGCGTCGATGGCGACAGTGAAAACTGAAGCACCTCCCTACCCACCTTCCTGGGAACCCCAACTCCCTCAGCTTCTTTCCTTACGCCTCCCCAATACCTCAACCCCCCAGCATAAGGAAGAGCCCATCCTGCGCTATCAAGCGCCTCCTTTTGTCCCTCGCAACCAGCAAGCCGAAGTCCCGCTCAAGAAAGAAGGCCAACAAGAAACTTACAACGGCTCTACACTCGAGCAACTACAGCAGAGACTCAACCTGATGGAGCGGGAGATCACTCTACAGAAGGAGATGGCCTTGAAGAAAGAAACAAGCAATCAAGAGGCGCTGGGATCTGCGTTGCAAGACAGCCTCAACCTAACCATGACACAGCGAATGGCGGACGTCATGACCCTCAATCGTCTACCGGTCCAGGAACCCTCTATCTTTCAAGGAGATCCGCTGTCCTATCCGAGTTGGCGCTCATCCTTCGCACTCCTTATCGAGAACCGTCAAATTCCCTCCACTCAGAAGCTGTATTACCTACAGAAGTACGTCGGAGGCGCAGCCCAAGAAGCCATCAAGGGATTCTTCATGCTGAGGGAAGAGACTTCATTTGACAATGCCCTCTCCCTACTGGAAAAAAGATATGGAAGCTCCTTCATTGTATCCAGAGCCTTCCGGGAGAAGCTAGATGCCTGGCCCACAATCAAATCCAAAGATGGAAACGGACTGAGAGACCTGGCAGACTTCCTGCAACAATGCCTCGTCGCCAGCAAAGTCGTCGGCCAGCTAGGAATCCTGGACGACTCGCAGTACCAGAAGAGACTCGTTGACAAACTGCCAGAATGGATCGGCCACAAGTGGGCTCGGCTGGTCGACATGACAAAGGAACGGAACCAGAGGTATCCCAACTTTGAAGAGCTGACCAAATTTGTGGAGAAGGAAGCCGACATTGCCTGCGAACCGGTCTTCGGCTTCGTGCAGAGAGCCACAACGACGCCAACATCAAGGTCAGAGCCGCACTATGGCAACCAGAGGAAACTGACGATGCTGACTCAGCCTAGCCAAGTACCTCAAGCAACAAGAGGAAACATCGCCAAAGAAGAACAACGCCCAGCACCATACCAAAATAGATACAATCCAAGCACTTTAAACAAGAAGTGTCTATTCTGCAAGACCATCACACATACCACCATGGAGTGCAGAACGCTGACGAGTAAACCACTCCAGGAGAGAAGAAGTTTCCTACTGAAGTCAGGACTTTGTTTCGGGTGCGGCAAGACTTCTCTACACTTCAGAGCACGATGCCCGGACAAGCAGAACTGTACAAAATGCGGCGAAGCTCACTTGACACTGTTACATGGGTGGACCAACCAGAGTCGTCAGTTCAAGCCATCTTCTGAAAACCCCGGTGCCGGAAATTTTCCGTCAGTTGGTACCGTCTTAAACACTAACATGATCAAGCGCACCATTCCCACCAGCAACCGGCTCAGCGGTACGTCTAGTGAGGCGAGCGCATCCGGACTTCACTACTCAGCCGAAGCACAGCCGGAATTTACAAGTATGATCGTGCCGGTGTACCTTTCTTCGCTGGAGGAGCCAGACCAAGAAGTTCTGACCTACGCGCTTCTCGACACGATGTCGGCTGTCACATTCGTCGCCAACAACGTGGTCAAGTGCCTGAAGACGACACCAAGGAGAACGACGCTAAGACTGCACACCATCACCTCACGCGACAAGACCGTGCCGTGCCAGAAGATCACAGGATTGCGGGTGAGAGCCATGGACTCCAGTACGTATGTTGACCTACCACCTGCCTTTTCCACGGATGCTCTCGGTGCGAGCTCCGAAACCGTCTCTACGAGAGAGACTGCTATGAAATACGACCATTTAAAGCGTATCGCAATTGAGATGCCCACGTTCCAGCCCCAGTGCGAGGCAGGTCTGCTCATCGGCTACAACTGCCCTAAAGCCCTGATGCCGCTCGAGACCATAGTGGGAGATCCCTACGCCATCCGGACAGCTCTGGGATGGACGATCGTCGGCAGCGTGACCCCCAGAACTTTTCCCGGTGATGCGGCCTCCTGCCATTTGGTGAAGGATGGAAACGATGAGGCGGTCCACTCGAATGTGAAGCACGTTTTTCGTACGAAGATCACCGAGGCGTCAACGACAGATGTTCTGCACCTGATGGAAAGAGATTTCACTGATGTCGAGCAAGGAACTCTTTCCCAAGACGATCAGAGATTCCTCTCCATCGTCAACAGCGGGATTAAGGTGAATGCCAAGGGTCATTACGAGATGCCGTTACCCTTCCGAGACGAAAACCCCGTGATGACAGACAACAGAGACGCAGTGCTAAAGAGGACGTTGGGTCTGAAGCGTCAATTCGAGAAACGGTCAAGCTACCACTTAGACTATTCCAAGTTTATGATCAACATCATCAGCCAAGGGCACGCGGAGAAAGTCCCAGATTCGGAGCTCAGCGTTCCGACAAAATGGTATATCCCTCATCACGGTGTCTACAACGAGAACAAGCCAGAGAAGAAAATCCTGAACACAAAGGCAGTGTACGAGCCGTCGTCGTCCCAGCTTTGCCGACAGTTCGTGCGCTCCCGCCGATGGGCCATCGCCATCTTGGTAGCCATGGCGGCCTTTCTCATCCTGGTGGCCCTCGTCGAGGCCTTTGCCCGATTGCGGTCCGTGCTTTGCACCACGTTTGGAGGGGGAAGCGAGAGCAGCGACGCGTCAGCCGCTTGTCACGGTCAGGGGGAGAAAACTCCAACATACATTGCCACTGACGGCAGGCCGTTTCCTTGGCGCAGTGCTCGGCTTGACCGCAAGATTCTTCCCGATTCGTACGAGCTACTCCTGCATCCCAACATCAGTCACTCGCTGTTCTACGAGGTCATGGCCATAGTCAACTCTCATCCATTGTCCGTCGAGTCCTTGCAATATCCCACAGGCCCTCTCCCTCTAACTCCCAACCACATTCTGACGATGAAGACAACTGGCATCCTGCCTCCACCGGGCGTGTTCGACGACGCAGACATCTACGCCAGGAAGCAGTGGAAGAAAGTCCAGTGCCTCGCCGATGATTTCTGGCGTCTATGGAGGCGCGACTACCTCGCTACGCTGCAGAAAAGACGCAAGTGGCACGCTGTCCAGCCCAATGTTGCTATTGGTGACGTCGTCGTCCTGAGGGAGGAATCCGCCTTCCGCAACGACTGGAGACTGGGGAGGGTGAAGGAGACCTTCCCAGGCAGTGACGGCCTCGTCAGAAGCTGTAGATTGTTGGTGCCGTCTCCTTCTGCAGACAGAGATCTGACGTCATCAAAGACTGGGCACCTCATCGAGATCATCAGACCAGTGACTAAAATGACAGTGCTAGTTAAGGCCTAGTAAGGCGTACAGAGCGCAATGACAATAACTGTCTACAAATAACTTGAAGTAACTCCGGACAATCAAATAGAGCATCTGAACTAATGTCAGTGTATGTGTGAATCCTTTTGCTGCGATCGTTTTAACATTGACTTTTTTACCTTTTGCTAGCGCTGTTTGGTTAACGCAATGTTTTGCGCATTATTGTTGTTTAATGTTTGTATCGGCAATCTATTTTAACGGTTTTTGTGTGTAATGAGAACTGTAGAATCGTTTGTACTGATCCGGATGTCTTTTTTACATGTAGGTGGATTTGAGTGGACATGACGAGTTTGGTGTAAATGGCTGGTATTTTGATAACATTTGTTTTGTTTGCTGCGGCTCGCTGGATGTAGACGCATCCTTTGGTACAGTGCTATAGTAGAGATACGTAAACATTGCTATGAATGCATACAGAAGATCCAAAACTGAACTGTGAACTGTTTGTGCTCCGAATAAGATTTTGAACTGAACTGTGAAAACACACAGTTTGTGCTCCGAAGAAGATTTTGAATTGAACTGTGAGAACATATGTTTGTGCTCCAGACTGTGGCATGGTGCCAGAACAGTCTAAAGGTGTTGGAGAATAAGGGGATTTTATTTTCCAATAATGAAATGTAATTAATGTCGGAAATTGTGCTTGCAACCAAAATAGGTGTGGTTGCTTTCTTGAAGAAAATCAGAGTGATTTTCGGGGTGGGAGTGTTCTTGCTTCCACTTTGGAAGCAAGATCCGGAAGATGTTCGATGGTGATGGCTGGTTTGGATGGTTATTGATATGCTGAATATAAAAGGAATGCCCTGTCTCCAAATAAGTGCTGATGTTTGTGCGTGTTTTTGTGTGTGTCGCTGCTCATTGTTTTAATATCTTTTATCAAATCATCCCTCCTTGTTATTGTAACCAAGACCGCAGAATGGGAAAATGTATAAGGTATACAATGAAGAGCGGAAGTTTAGAAATAACAAATCAACTTCGCACGTCACTCCCGTGCCTGTATGTCCTGTCCCCAGCAAATGTTTGACCTGAGTCGTCCCACGTGCACGGCCGGAGTATTAAAGCAATAGTGTTGAGTCATGTGACACTGACAGTTTGTATAATCAATGTTGGTTCTCATTCTTGCATTTAGAATTTTTAATTTTTTGTATTTGTTGTGTTAACTGGAGTACAGCAAGGTGACAATAATGAATGAAGAGGTATGTTTATTGGGATAGTATATTGTTTTAATGTAGTTATTGTGCATACTATCATATGTAGAAACAACCTTTATAACGGTGAATGCTTTGATTTGATTCTTTTAAGAGAGTGGATTTCTGCCCAGGTGTTGGATCTAGGTTTGGGTTTCCCCTGTCTGTGGGGGCAGATAAGTGAGGAATTGAAATAAGAGAGTTGGTGGGAAGCATTCGCTTGTGTTTTGTGTCGGCTGGTGCTGTCAACAGGCAGTGTCAAAGTTTAAAATAATGTAGATGTATATTTTTCACGGAAGAGGATGTCAGCACGAAGGGGACCATTGTTTTGTAGGAATTAAGGTGTTGGTTGAGAGGAAGAAGAGGGAATGACTAGGGAGAGGACAATGGTCGAGTTTTGGAGCGGAATTACGTATGGGATGCTGACAATAAAATAAGTGCAGGACAAGGATTCGTGGTAGTTAGAGACAGAAAGAAATAGAAAGAGGGACGAGGACAGTCCAGAGAGAAGACGGGTTAGTTTAGTTAGAGAAGATAGCATTGGGGGAAATTAAGTTGGGTTGGATGTAACAAGGAACATTTTGTGTCTTCGCCGGAGGGTGCTGTGCTCAGGACAGTTTTTGTAAACGTTCACTGCTGTGTCTTTGATTCACTTCTCTTTTTTGGTATTTTGGACATGATGTGTTTTGTGGATCCTGAAACCAGTCTGCGCGGTTTTTTACCATCCATTGGGATTGAGCCAGAGGGTTAGTAAAATGTGCTTTTTTGATATGTTGTACCGAATACTTTATTTTGTGTGTCATTCTTTTTAATTTTGTGTCTTATGATTTTTGGAAATATTTGGTTGTCTTTTGTCAAGCTTATTTTAATATTGTTCTGATAATTTATTCTATTTGTATTCTGCTGCTAAACCTTTAATTGATAATCTAGTATTTTGTGTTGGTAATTCTATTTACATGTGGCGCTTGTTTTCTGAAAATGAGTTGTTTGTTTTTTCAATAGTCCTTTTTTTGAAGTTGCAAAGCATAAAGTACTATTGATCATAGTGTGTATAAAAAGGAATAATGCGCACTATCTAACATTCTTAATTTAGAAGAATTTTGTTCTAGAAATTAGTTGTGTAGGTTTGTGAGCTAAATCTGTTTGAGTGGGACATGATTGTAGACTTGCCTTTGTTGTTTTTTGTGTTTACAGTTTCATCGCTCTCTTTTACGCGACTTCACGCCTTCTTCAATTCTTTAGTTGTTGTCACCCACTATTAGTTAGGTTAAAATCAATATTTTCAATTTGTTTTTAATTTGGATTTTAATTAGTTAGTTAACACTGTTTTTTAATGCAAAAATAAATTTTCATTTTTTACTTTCTATCTGCGTGTGTCGTCGTACTTTATTGAGCGCATGTGAAATCGTGGCCTTACCCCCTTGACTCGATATTTTCCCAAATTCCGTCAGACGGGTGCAGGAACATTTGCATTGTTTTTATTACAAACCTCTTGTAGTCGAACATATACCGGAAAACGTACCCACTCTCCCCCCCCCCCCCCCCCCCCCCCCCCAAAAAAAAAAACAAAAAAAAAAACACACCTACACGCTCACACAAAAACACCCTTGTTAAAGCATACTATTAAATTGAAATTTAAAAAATTAGTCTTTTACTTGGAATTTGGGAAGCAGATTCTGTGGCGATTTCTAAGCTCAGGTGGCACCAGATTGCACCATTTTGCTTCTTTAGACACACATATTTTACGGGGGGCATGCCCCCGGATGCCCCTAGATTTTGGGGCGCCTTCGGCACCGTCGCTTGCCAGTAAGCCCAAAACACTTTTCCCAATTCCCACCCTTCATGAACGATGATTATTATACATGATTATTTCTCTTTTGTTTTCTTTGAGTAGTTTTGCTGATGAAGGTATGACTTCACTTGTTTGACTTACATGCATAGCAATGTCAGTCTGCATAGCATAACAATGTCAGTCTGTATAGCATAGCAATATCAGCATAGCAATGTCAGTCTGTATAATAGCATAGCAATGTCAGTCTATATAGCATAGCAATGTCAGTCTATATAGCATAGCAATGTCAGTCTGTATAGCATAGCAATGTCAGTCTATATAGCATAGCAATGTCAGTCTATATAGCATAACAATGGCAGTCTATATAGCATAGCAATGTCAGTCTATATAGCATAGCAATGTCAGTCTGTATAGCATAGCAATGTCAGTCTATATAGCATAGCAATGTCAGTCTATATAGCATAGCAATGTCAGTCTATATAGCATAGCAATGTAAGTCTATATAGCATAGCAATGTCAGCATAGCAATGTCAGTCTATATAGCATAGCAATGTCAGTCTATATAGCATAGCAATGGCAGTCTGTATAGCATAGCAATGTCAGTCTATATAGCAATGTCAGTCTATATAGCATAGCAATGGCAGTCTATATAGCATAGCAATGTCAGTCTGTATAGCATAGCAATGTCAGTCTATATAGCATAGCAATGTCAGTCTATATAGCATAGCAATGGCAGTCTGTATAGCATAGCAATGTCAGTCTATATAGCAATGTCAGTCTATATAGCATAGCAATGGCAGTCTATATAGCATAGCAATGTCAGTCTGTATAGCATAGCAATGTAAGTCTATATAGCATAGCAATGTCAGTCTATATAGCATAGCAATGTCAGTCTATATAGCATAGCAATGTAAGTCTGTATAGCATAGCAATGTAAGTCTGTATAGCATAGCAATGGCAGTCTATATAGCATAGCAATGTCAGTCTGTATAGCATAGCAATGTAAGTCTATATAGCATAGCAATGTCAGTCTATATAGCATAGCAATGTCAGTCTATATAGCATAGCAATGTCAGTCTATATAGCATAGCAATGTAAGTCTATATAGCATAGCAATGTCAGTCTATATAGCATAGCAATGTCAGTCTATATAGCATAGCAATGTCAGTCTATATAGCATAGCAATGTCAGTCTATATAGCATAGCAATGTCAGTCTATATAGCATAGCAATGTCAGTCTATATAGCATAGCAATGTAAGTCTATATAGCATAGCAATGTCAGTCTGTATAGCATAGCAATGTCAGTCTATATAGCATAGCAATGTAAGTCTATATAGCATAGCAATGTCAGTCTATATAGCATAGCAATGTCAGTCTATATAGCATAGCAATGTAAGTCTGTATAGCATAGCAATGTCAGCATAGCAATGTCAGTCTATATAGCATAGCAATGTCAGTCTATATAGCATAGCAATGTCAGTCTATATAGCATAGCAATGTAAGTCTGTATAGCATAGCAATGTAAGTCTGTATAGCATAGCAATGGCAGTCTATATAGCATAGCAATGTCAGTCTATATAGCATAGCAATGTCAGTCTATATAGCATAGCAATGTAAGTCTGTATAGCATAGCAATGTAAGTCTGTATAGCATAGCAATGGCAGTCTATATAGCATAGCAATGTCAGTCTGTATAGCATAGCAATGTAAGTCTATATAGCATAGCAATGTCAGTCTGTATAGCATAGCAATGTCAGTCTGTATAGCATAGCAATGTCAGTCTATATAGCATAGCAATGTCAGTCTATATAGCATAGCAATGTCAGTCTATATAGCATAGCAATGTAAGTCTATATAGCATAGCAATGGCAGTCTGTATGGCATAGCAATGTCAGTCTGTATAGCATAGCAATGTCAGTCTATATAGCATAGCAATGTCAGTCTGTATAGCATAGCAATGTCAGTCTATATAGCATAGCAATGTCAGTCTATATAGCATAGCAATGTAAGTCTATATAGCATAGCAATGTCAGTCTATATAGCATAGCAATGTCAGTCTGTATAGCATAGCAATGTCAGTCTATATAGCATAGCAATGTAAGTCTATATAGCATAGCAATGGCAGTCTGTATGGCATAGCAATGTCAGTCTGTATGGCATAGCAATGTCAGTCTATATAGCATAGCAATGTAAGTCTGTATACCATAGCAATGTAAGTCTGTATAGCATAGCAATGTCGGTCTATATAGCATAGCAATGTCAGTCTATATAGCATAGCAATGTCAGTCTATATAGCATAGCAATGTCAGTCTATATAGCATAGCAATGTCAGTCTATATAGCATAGCAATGTCAGTCTGTATAGCATAGCAATGTCAGTCTATATAGCATAGCAATGTAAGTCTATATAGCATAGCAATGGCAGTCTGTATGGCATAGCAATGTCAGTCTGTATGGCATAGCAATGTTAGTCTATATAGCATAGCAATGTAAGTCTGTATAGCATAGCAATGTAAGTCTGTATAGCATAGCAATGTCAGTCTATATAGCATAGCAATGTCAGTCTATATAGCATAGCAATGTCAGTCTATATAGCATAGCAATGTCAGTCTATATAGCATAGCAATGTAAGTCTATATAGCATAGCAATGTCAGTCTATATAGCATAGCAATGTAAGTCTATATAGCATAGCAATGTCAGTCTATATAGCATAGCAATGTCAGTCTATATAGCATAGCAATGGCAGTCTATATAGCATAGCAACGTCAGTCTGTATAGCATAGCAATGTCAGTCTATATAGCATAGCAATGTCAGTCTATATAGCATAGCAATGTAAGTCTATATAGCATAGCAATGTAAGTCTATATAGCATAGCAATGTAAGTCTATATAGCATAGCAATGTCAGCATAGCAATGTCAGTCTATATAGCATAGCAATGTAAGTCTATATAGCATAGCAATGTCAGTCTATATAGCATAGCAATGTCAGTCTATATAGCATAGCAATGTAAGTCTGTATAGCATAGCAATGTCAGCATAGCAATGTCAGTCTATATAGCATAGCAATGTCAGTCTATATAGCATAGCAATGTAAGTCTGTATAGCATAGCAATGGCAGTCTATATAGCATAGCAATGTCAGTCTATATAGCATAGCAATGTAAGTCTGTATAGCCTAGCAATGTCAGCATAGCAATGTCAGTCTATATAGCATAGCAATGGCAGTCTATATAGCATAGCAATGTAAGTCTATATAGCATAGCAATGTCAGCATAGCAATGTCAGTCTATATAGCATAGCAATGTCAGTCTATATAGCATAGCAATGTAAGTCTATATAGCATAGCAATGTCAGTCTATATAGCATAGCAATGTCAGTCTATATAGCATAGCAATGGCAGTCTATATAGCATAGCAATGGCAGTCTGTATAGCATAGCAATGGCAGTCTGTATGGCATAGCAATGTCAGTCTGTATGGCATAGCAATGTCAGTCTATATAGCATAGCAATGTCAGTCTATATAGCATAGCAATGTCAGTCTGTATGGCATAGCAATGTCAGTCTATATAGCATAGCAATGTCAGTCTATATAGCATAGCAATGTCAGTCTATATAGCATAGCAATGGCAGTCTATATAGCATAGCAATGGCAGTCTGTATAGCATAGCAATGGCAGTCTATATAGCATAGCAATGTCAGTCTATATAGCATAGCAATGGCAGTCTATATAGCATAGCAATGGCAGTCTATATAGCATAGCAATGGCAGTCTATATAGCATAGCAATGTAAGTCTATATAGCATAGCAATGTCAGTCTATATAGCATAGCAATGTCAGCATAGCAATGTCAGTCTGTATAGCATAGCAATGTCAGTCTATATAGCATAGCAATGTCAGTCTATATAGCATAGCAATGTCAGTCTATATAGCATAGCAATGTCAGTCTATATAGCATAGCAATGGCAGTCTATATAGCATAGCAATGGCAGTCTATATAGCATAGCAATGGCAGTCTATATAGCATAGCAATGGCAGTCTATATAGCATAGCAATGGCAGTCTATATTGCATAGCAATGTCAGCATAGCAATGTCAGTCTATATAGCATAGCAATGGCAGTCTATATAGCATAGCAATGGCAGTCTATATAGCATAGCAATGGCAGTCTGTATAGCATAGCAATGTCAGTCTATATAGCATAGCAATGTCAGTCTATATAGCATAACAATGTCAGTCTGTATAGCATAGCAAAGGCAGTCTGTATAGCATAACAATGGCAGTCTGTATGGCATAGCAATGTCAGTCTGTATAGCATAACAATGGCAGTCTGTATAGCATAGCAATGGCAGTCTGTATAGCATAGCAGTGTCAGTCTATATAGCATAGCAATGTCAGTCTATATAGCATAGCAATGTCAGTCTGTATAGCATAGCAATGTCAGTCTATATAGCATAGCAAGGGCAGTCTGTATAGCATAGCAATGTCAGTCTGTATAGCATAGCAATGGCAGTCTGTATAGCATAGCAATGTCAGTCTGTATAGCATAGCAATGTCAGTCTATATAGCATAGCAATGTCAGTCTGTATAGCATAGCAATGGCAGTCTGTATAGCATAGCAATGTCAGTATGTATAGCATAGCAATGGCAGTCTGTATAGCATAACAATGTCAGTCTGTATAGCATAGCAATGGCAGTCTATATAGCATAGCAAGGGCAGTATGTATAGCATAGCAATGGCAGTCTGTATAGCATAGCAATGGCAGTCTGTATAGCATAGCAATGGCAGTCTGTATAGCATAGCAATGGCAGTCTGTATAGCATAGCAATGGCAGTCTGTATAGCATAGCAAAGGCAGTCTGTATAGCATAGCAATGTCAGTCTGTATAGCATAGCAATGGCAGTCTATATAGCATAGCAAGGGCAGTATGTATAGCATAGCAATGGCAATCTGTATAGCATAGCAATGGCAGTCTGTATAGCATAGCAATGGCAGTCTGTATAGCATAGCAATGGCAGTCTGTATAGCATAGCAAAGGCAGTCTGTATAGCATAGCAATGGCAGTCTGTATAGCATAGCAAAGGCAGTCTGTATAGCATAGCAATGGCAGTCTGTATAGCATAGCAATGGCAGTCTGTATAGCATAGCAATGGCAGTCTGTATAGCATAGCAATGTCAGTCTGTATAGCATAGCAATGTCAGTCTGTATAGCATAGCAATGGCAGTCTGTATAGCATAGCAATGTCAGTCTGTATAGCATAGCAATGTCAGTCTGTATAGCATAGCAATGGCAGTCTGTATAGCATAGCAATGTCAGTCTGTATAGCATAGCAATGGCAGTCTGTATAGCATAGCAATGTCAGTCTGTATAGCATAGCAATGTCAGTCTGTATAGCATAGCAATGGCAGTCTGTATACTCGTTCACCCCCTCCACCCACCACACCATCTCTCCCACCAATTAAAAAATCAGATGTTCACATAAAACAATCAGATGTTCACATAAAAAAATCAGATGTTCACAAATATGTGTGAAAATGATATGGGAAAAAAATATCCGTCTGTTCGCCGTCCACCGTCGTTCTGTAGAAAAACTTTAAAGTGGCTACATACTACTTAAACTATCACAACCAAACTTGGTAAGATGGTGTATACCCATGAGACCTTAAAAATTATCAGTGGATGAATGACTTCAAGGTCAAGGTCACAAGCTCATGAAATGTTAGTAAAAAAATTACATTTTTTTCATAAAATATCACTTTTTTTTAAAGTATATTAATATTGAACATGATTCTTTGTTGCATTATAGATATCAATCAGACACACATACTATGCAAATTTGGTCAACCTCACTCCAAGATCATCCCCCTCCTCCCCCTACCTCCTCCTCCACTATCCCTCCCGTGGGTGTGCTGGGGGTTTCTGTATCTTTCTCCTTTGTTCTTTCTCATTCCTACTCTGTTCTATCAATATCTTCTTCGCTAGACCAGTTTTTTTTCTTGAAAACTCTTCCAAAACTCCTCATTTGTTTATGTGGTCTGTATGGTCAGCTTGGGATTATTGGACACTTTCTGCCATATGGTCACTGGGGCTTCCTATGATGTTATTATTTAGCAATGTAGGCATTTTATTGGTATGTGTTTTGTTGATATTTTATAATGATGTTTATATTCTATTTTGTTTTTGTAAATGGAGGTTCGATAAATTAGAGTATAGCCTCAGCGTCCCCTGCGTGGGATGCCTTTATTGTAAGGTGACCGGTTGGTGGAGCGCCTTCAGTGTTAACACTAGGGTTGTTTCAGCAGATCTTTTATATGGATCAAGCTTGACTTCTCTTTCAACCAAGTTGTGGTCTTGATTTTATGTTCCTGATTCAGCTTTTTGCTGTCCGCTGGATCCTGTAAGCAATGAATAAATAACTAACTCCAAGATCAAGGTCACTGGAGTTGCCAACGTGGGTTTGTATAGGTACTTTGAAGTGACCTTGACCCTAAACTATGAGGGATATAAAGTCCAAACTTGTTGTATTTAGAGATGAAGATGATAGATTGATCTTTCTTATGTGTACCCCCGTTGGGTTGACGGGGGTTTCAGTATAAATAGTATCCCCAATTTCTGGAAATTTAGTGCTTTAAATTCCTACTGTCGCTGTCTTTCTCATTTGCTCTTTCTCATTCCTGCTCTGTTCTATCAATCTGTTATACTATCTTCTTCTTCGCTAGACCAGTCATCTACCTTTTTTCTTGAAAACTCTTCCGGGACAAGACGCCTTATTTGTGTATGAGGTCTGTTGGATCAGCTTGGGAATATTGGACGCTTTCTGCCAGGTGGTCACTAGGGCTTCCTATGATGTTATTATTTAGCAATGTAGGCATTTTATATGTATGTGTTTTGTTGATAATTTATAATGATGTTTGTATTCTATTTTGTTTTTGTAAACGGGGGTTCGATAAGTTGGGGTGAAGCCTCAGCCGTCCCCTGCGTGGGATGTCTTTATTGTAAGGTGACTGGCTGGTGGAGAGCTTTCAGTTTTACCACTGGGGTTGTTTCAGCAGATCTTTAATGCGGATCAGGGGTTGTCCGGTCCTGATTTGGCTCGGAAGAGTCCGCTGGACCTAAAGCAATAATCATGTAATGTAATGTAATGTCCGTTTTTGCGTTGATCTTGAAGGTCAAGGCCATTTTAAGCCTTGAATAAACATACACAAAATAAGTAATCCTACAGGTGGGATGGATGTTTATTTAACTTACAGAATACAACATTGGGTCATTTGATTAAACATGCATGAGAGATCACCTGAGGTCAAGGTCATACCAAAGTCAAGGTCACTGAAGGTCGTCCTAAGGTTACCGTTTTTTTTTGTTTTTTTTTCCCTAATACAACGTTTGCGGTACTTGTATTTGATAATAGATGAGTATTTGATGCCGGAGGTCGATGTCATCTCAAGGTCAAGAGCACAAAAGATGAAGTCGGTAATACATTTGCATTTTAATGCCACAATTTTTTTTTTTTTTTTTCTGGGCACTCATTTTTTTTCTGTTAAATATTGTGAGTTCCATATGGAGCATGAGAGTCATATGGGATTTGCTCTTCTAGTTAAATTTATTTCATGTTATGCATTCATTTTTATGGCATACATCGTAAATTTATGTGAGTCGAGGATAAATTAACATATTTGAGTCTTCGTTAAATTAATCATTGGTTATTGTATTGGGGCAGCTGAATAAAATAATGCAGTTAATTACCATGCTTGTGTTGTGTTGCCAGTCTGTTTCTGCTCTGGTCCTGATTTGGCTCAGAAGAGTCCGCTGGACCTAAAGCAATAATCATGTAATGTAATGTTTCTGCTCTCTGTTTCTGCTGTCTGCCTGTTTGTCCGTTTGTCGGTCTGTTTTCTCTCTACGAGATACAAACACTCTCTCCCCTTGAAAAACCTTATCCGGTTCTATTTTATTTTACCTCACTCTCTTCTTCTCTCTCTCACCTCATTCTCTGAATGTTATAACCTTGAGTTGTATTTAATAGTTATTGTTAAAACCCCAAGGGCAAGATGTAAAAAAGCGCATCCAGCGCTTATTCTTTTACCCTTGCAAAATAAAATTGTCTGATCTCTCTCTCTCTCTCTCTCTCTCTCTCTCTCTCTCTCTCTCTCTCTCTCTCTCTCTCTCTCTCTCTCTCTCTCAGCGCTTGATTGATTAAAAAAGACACAGGCGCAATAACCAAAAAGAATTGGACCATTGGCATGAATTTGTATCTTGTACCCGTCCGCTATCGGGGAGCCACCAAATTCTTGCCGAAGGTCCATTCTTGGTTAATGCGCCTGTGGGTGGAACCAACAAGAAATTCCCATTTTTAACCAAAACCCGGAAAAGCTTTCATATTATTCCACCCGACGTTTTCCCTTCTGTGTCTACTGTTTCTTCCACCTCCTCCTCCTTTTCCTCCCCCCTCTCTCTCTCTCTCTCTCTCTCTCTCTCTCTCTCTCTCTCTCTCGTTAGTGTTCTATTATGTTAATGTTAAAATATTAATTTGTTGTATTTAATAGTTACTGTTCTAAGCCCCAAAGGCAAGACGTAAAACTGCGCACCCAGGACTTACTCTTTTAGCCTTGCAAAATAAAATTCTTACCTTACCTTATCTAATTGTGTCTTATCTTACCTTGTCAGTCTCTAATACTATTTCTTGTCAGTCTCTAATACTATTTCTTATATATATTACTTATATACCTACTGTTCTTACTTAATTTATAATTATTTAGGAGGGTGGGGAGGGAGGAGGTGCGTGCGCGCGCACGTGTGTGTCCGTAGATTCAAACAAGTCACATCGTTGGATGAGCCATGGACTAAAACTAGATGTATTCTTTGGTCCATGGATAAGCCTATATATATAAGCAAAGGGGCATTACCCAAGTAGAATGGATTCTCCATAGTAAAGAATTAGTGGGTCTCCGATAGCGTAGCGGTAGCAGTAGTATGTTTCTATATGGGTTCGGGCAAATAGAATAGACCCAACGTTTTCCCGGCGTGTCGTAAGAGGCGACTAACAGGGGTGATGTTAGCACGGCATCACTGGGCGAAAGTCTTCTACACAGAAGTCACCGGCCAGGGCGGAGGAACCTCACGTTACTACAGGTTCAACGACCACGTGCTCAGGGCCAAGGCGAGCCACACTGTATTCGTGGATTTCGGCTGTGGCCAACAGCCTGGAGAGGATTGGGCCCTGCCAGGTCTTTTTTGCCCAAGACACACTACATGATGACACAATCCACTAATTCCATACCGGATCGGTCGTCGCCCGGGCCGTCACCCGGCACAAGGACCGCGCCTTCCGTTGGCCACCAGGACGGAGGTGTTAAGTATGCTACTGATGGACAATATAGCAAGATCCGCACGAGAAACAACATCGTCATAGGAACCTGGAACGTCAGGACCTTAACTGCGGAAGGAAAATTAGAAGAACTGGCCCACGAGCTGGACCACTATCGATGGAACGTTCTAGGTATCAGCGAACTGCGCTGGAAAGGCCTAGGTGAAACAACGACTGACAAAGGCCACAAGCTCTATTTCAGCGGTAGAGATGACAGGCACGAACACGGCGTTGGATTCTTGGTCCACAAGAACATTCTAGCCACTGTCATGGGTTGCCGCCCAGTCTCCAGTAGACTCATTACCATCCGTCTGAGAGCAACCCCTTTCAACATTACCATCATCCAGGCCTATGCCCCAACATCAGACTATGAAGACAGCGAAGTGGAGGATTTTTATGAAAATATACAGGCGGTCCTTGACCAAGTGCCGAAGAAGGACATAGTCATAGTGCAAGGCGACTGGAATGCCAAGGTTGGCCAAGATGCGCACCGCAACTGGGGAGACACATGCGGACCCCACTGCAACAACGAGACAAATGACAGGGGTCTGAGGCTATTGGAGTTTGCCAGATACAACAATCTGGTACTGGCAAACACGCTTGGTCTCCACAAAAAATCCAGACGATGGACATGGCACAGTCCCGGCGGGGAACATCACAACCAGATCGACTACATCATGGTCAAGAAACGCTTCAGATCAAGCATCAACATTGGCAGGACACGCACTTTTCCAGGAGCAGACATTGGAAGTGACCACGATCTCGTGATGATGTCTTTCCGGCTCCATTTGAAGAGAGTAAATACAGCAAAGTGCACTAGGCTGAAGTTCGACCTGGACAAACTGCAAGACCCGGAGGTGGCAAAAATATTTCAGGCCACAATTGGAGGGAAATTTGCACCACTGCTTATTTTGGGGGCAGGCGAAGTAGATGTCAACACCATGACCAATACCTTCAACTCAGCTGTAACAGATGCCGCCACTGAGATCCTTGGCAAGCACCGACCAAAGAAGAAGCCGTGGATCACACCTGAACTTTTGGATCTGTGTGATAAACGAAGAGAGTTAAAAAAGAAAAAGAACACCTCACAGGGAGCTGATGTCTACCGAAAAATCAACAATGACATCCGAAAAGGCATGCGCACAGCAAAGGAGAACTGGATAGAAGATCAATGCCAGGAAATAGAGAACAATCTGAACAAGAACAACAGCAAGAAGGCCTACCAGACTGTGAAGCGGCTGACAAGTGTTAAACAGCCCAAAGTCTCCACTATCCAAAGCAAGTCTGGCATTTGCCTTACAGAAGAACAAGAAGTCTTGGACAGATGGACAGAGTACTGCTCTGACCTTTACAACCATACACCAAATGGAGACCCATCAGTTCTAGCATGTCCCGAGAGCAGAGAAGAAGAAGAAATCCTCCCAATTCTCCGGGAAGAAGTTGAGGCAGCAGTGCAATCGCTGAAGAAAGGGAAGTCAGCGGGAGTGGACAACATACCAGCGGAACTGCTACAAGCAGGAGGAGAAGCGATGACTGATGCTCTCACCACTATCTGTAACAAGATCTGGCAGAATGGGGAATGGCCTACACCATGGACCCAGTCGCTTGTCATCACTCTTCCTAAAAAAGGTAACCTTCAGGAGTGTGAAAATTACCGCACCATCAGCCTCATCAGCCATCCCAGCAAGGTCCTCCTGAAAATAATACTCAACAGGTTGAAACCACAAGCTGAACAAATCATAGCTGAAGAACAAGCAGGATTCATGGCAGGGCGAAGTACCACTGAACAGATTTTCAACCTCAGAATAATCTGTGAGAAATACCTACAGCACCAACAACATCTATATCATGTGTTCATAGACTTCAAGAAGGCATTTGACCGAGTCTGGCATGCAGCTCTATGGGCAACCATGAAAGTGTACAACATCAGCCCTAAAATCATAGAAGTCATCAAAAGCCTGTATGACAAGGCTACCAGTGCAGTCCTCCATAACAGCGTCATCGGGAACTGGTTCAGAACAACAATCGGTGTGCGTCAAGGATGCCTACTCTCTCCAACACTCTTCAACATCTTCCTAGAGCGCATCATGTCAGATGCTCTTGCAGATCACGAAGGCACAGTCAGCATAGGGGGCAGAGCAATCTCCAATCTTCGTTTTGCGGATGATATTGATGGATTGGCTGGAGAGGAACAAGAACTTGAACAGCTTGTACAGAGGCTTGACACCACCTCCAGAGCTTATGGAATGGAAATAAGTGCAGAGAAGACCAAAATGATGACCAACAACACCAATGGCATCAACACGGACATCAAAGTACAAGGCCAATCCCTCAACACAGTGCACAGCTTCAAATATTTAGGAGCCATTGTTTCAGACAATGGGTCTCGACAGGAAGTCCTCTCCAGGATCGCACAAACAACTGCTGCCCTGACAAGGTTGAAGCCCATTTGGAAAGACAGAACCATCAGTCTACATTCCAAAGTAAGACTGCTGCGATCTCTGGTCATCTCCATCTTCCTATATGCTTGCGAAGCATGGACCCTCACAGCAGATCTCCAACGAAGAATACAAAGCATGGAGATGAGGTGCTACAGAAGACTTCTGTGCATTTCCTATACCCAACACATCACCAACGTTGAAGTCCGACAGACCATCACACAAGCCATTGGACAACACGATGACCTGCTCACAGTGGTGAAGAAACGGAAACTCCGATGGTATGGCCACGTCACCAGATCATCAGGCCTTGCAAAGACCATTCTGCAAGGCACAGTGCAAGGAGGTAGAAGAAGGGGGAGACCGAAAAAGAGGTGGGAGGACAACATTCGAGAATGGACTGGTTTGACACTGAGCGAAGCCATGAGGGCTGCTGAGGACAGAGAAAGATGGAGTATGCTGGTTAAGCGATCATCTGTGATGCCCCTACGACCTTCGGGTTATGGGACAGGATAGGATAGGATAGGATAGGATCCGGTATACAGATTCGTGCTTGCACTCAAACACAGTAAAAGAAAGGTTGACATGATCAACGTTGGGTTTTACTGTCAGGTAATGTTGTCTCACGAAGCTGGCCCAGAGAAAAGTGATGTCGCTAAATCCTCTGTGAAGAAGATATATATATATTTGATCGAATTTTTCTATTCAACGTTCTATATTTAACGTCATGAGCTGTTTTAGTGCAGGACGCATGCGCTGTCCAAAAAGTAAAACTCTCTCTAATATACCCCCGGCCCCCCCCCCTCCCCTCCCCCCTCCCTTCCCCCCTCCCCTCCCCCCTCCCCGTGCCCTACTCTAGCTTCCCAGCTCCTTCTCACAAGTGCCGAAAGCAGACAACACATTAATGTCAACCACAATGGTAAGGGTGGACTATGGGGAGGTGTGTGATAGTTGTTGGCTGAACAGAGATGGGGGGAAGGAGGAATGTGGGGGAGGTATATTTTTTTTTAAAATCAGTTCAAAGAGGGTGGATGAGGAAGGAGAGGGAGGGGATATAAATAAACATGCAGAAGAAATTAACGAAAAACACGTGATTTCTGCTCAAATAATAAGTGAGCTCTTTTCAAGGTCGGTTGACGGTCAAACCCGTAACCTTGTTCCAGTTACAGGACAAATCGGTGCAAAAGGGAAAAATTTCAATTTTGCAGGCAACTTTTCAAAAAAGACCGTAGCCTTTTTCCAGCCCGACACCCCTAATTTTGGATTGACCCGCTCACCCCTCACATTGGATTAGTCTATAATTGTTACTATATTTAGTAAATGACCTCATTTTTGTGCTTTTAAAAATTACGTTCAGTTTTGGATGCATTCATGATTTGTTTATGTTTTTATTATAAGGTGCAGGTCTTCTTTCCATTCACTGTTCTTTGTAATAATAATAATTATAATAATTATATTACTATTATTGTATTAATGTGAATTTGCATATTTTTTAAAGTGTGAATTTGCTTACTTTGACATTAGCACACTTACCTCTACACCTTTCTGGATGAAATTACAATCATCATTATGATATCATCATCATCACTGTCAACAAATGTATCATCCATCCTCATCTTCACTTTCCTCACTGTTAAAGTCAACTCCATCACCCACAAAAACAAAATATTCAAGCATGTCAGTAAATTTCCTTTTATTTCCTTTTGTTCATATAACATTTAAAATCTATTTTACACCACAGGAAAATAAAAAAAACAAGAATGTACATAATACTGAAACCATAAAAACAACATAAACATCAACATCAGTTAGTCATTGTTTATGCAGAATACATATATTAACATAAACATTAGTTAGTCATTGTTTATACAGAATACAGATATTAACATAAACATTAGTTAGTCATTGTTTATACAGAATACAGATATTAACATAAACATTAGTTAGTTAGTCATTGTTTATACAGAATACATATATTAACATAAACATTAGTTAGTCATTGTTTATACAGAATACAGATATTAACATAAACATTAGTTAGTTAGTCATTGTTTATACAGAATACAGATATTAACATAATTATTAGTTAGTCATTGTTTATAGGGTCCGACGGACTACAAAGAGCCGAATCAAGACCACAACTTGATTGAAAGAAAGGTCGGCACTGATATGTATAAATGATCTGCTGTAACAACCCTAATGGTAACACTAGAGGCACTCCGGTCACTTTACAATAAAGGCATCCCATGCAGAGGACGCTATATTCTAATTTATCAAAGCTTCCGTTTACCAAATTATCAAAATATAATTATAAAATATACATGGAACACATATATAAAATGCCTACATTGCTAAATATATATACCATTTGGCAGAAAGCATCCAATATCCCCAAGCTGACCAACAGATCCCATACACAAATGACGAGTTTTTGGAGAGTTTTCAAGGAAAAAGGTAGGGACTGGTCTAGCGAAGAAGATAATAGGTTGATTGAACAGATTAGTTAGTTAGTTATTCACTGCTTACACTAAAAAGACAATTTTCCATCTTGTATTTTAAAATAAAAATTAATGTTTTTGTAACAAAAGAGGAATAGTGATAAATCAAAATAAGCTGTCCATTATTAATATTACAAATACTGAACATTGTGATGTATAATTCAAAAGAACAAGAAATTGTCGCACTGGAAAATGCATACAAATGGAATAACATTATGTACAACTACTAGAAACACAATAAATAATAATAATATTAATATTTATAATAACAATAACAATAATAATATTACATTACATTATTATTGTTTTAGGTCCAGCGGACTCTTCCGAGCCAAATCAGGACCGGACAACCTCTGATCCGCATAAAAGATCTGCTGAAACAACCCTAGTGTTAAAACTGAATACCGTCCACCACCCAGTCACTTTACAATAAAGACATCCCACGCAGGACATGGATGAGGCTTCACCCCAACTTATCGAACCTCCGTTTACAAAAACAAAATACAATACAAACATCATTATAAATTATCAACATTACATTACATTACATGATTATTGTTTTAGGTCCAGCGGACTCTTCCGAGCCAAATCAGGACCGGACAACCCCTGATCCGCATAAAAGATCTGCTGAAACAACCCTAGTGGTAAAACTGAATACTCTCCACCAGCCAGTCACTTTACAATAAAGACATCCCACGCAGGGGACGGCTGAGGCTTCACCCCAACTTATCGAACCCCCGTTTACAAAAACAAAATAGAATACAAACATCATTATAAATTATCAACAAAACATATACATATATTGCCTACATTGCTAAATAATAACATAGGAAGCCCTAGTGACCACCTGGCAGAAATCGTCCAATATTCCCAAGCTGATCCAACAGACCTCATACACAAATAAGGAGTCTTGTCCCGGAAGAGTTTTCAAGAAAAAAGGTAGGAGACTGGGCTAGCGAAGAAGACGATAGTATAGCAGATTGATAGAACAGAGCAGGAATGAGAAAGAGCAAATGAGAAAGACAGCGACAGTGGGAATTTAAAGCACTAAATTTCCAGAAAGTGGGGATACTATTTATACTGAAACCCCCGGCACCCCAACGGGGGTAATTATTAACAAAACACATACATATAAAATGCCTACATTGCTAAATAATAACATCATAGGAAGCCCTAGTGACCACCTGGCAGAAAACGTCCAATATTCCCAAGCTGATCCAACAGACCTAATACACAAATAAGGAGTCTTGTCCCGGAAGAGTTTTCAAGAAAAAAGGTAGGAGACTGGGCTAGCGAAGAAGACGATAGTATAGCAGATTGATAGAACAGAGCAGGAATGAGAAAGAGCAAATGAGAAAGACAGCGACAGTGGGAATTTAAAGCACTACATTTCCAAAAAGTGGCGATACTATTTATACTGAAAGCCCCGGCACTCCAACGGGGGTTAATAATAATAATATGGGTATTCCCTAAGTACAGTAACAATAATAGGTAAAAGGTAAAGGTAAAGGTGGTCCCATAGCCTTGTGGCTGTAGGGGAGCATGATGTTGGAGATAACACTTATCTTGGGCCAGCGTAATGAGGGTGATGCCCATCTCTCTCCCTCGCTGCTTTACCTTCCCCACCCTTAATAGAGTAGGTACTCAGTCACAGTTGAGTCAACTGGGGGCGTTGTTATTTTTCGCTTCACTTTGCGGTCACCCATCCAAGTGCTAACCGCACTGGACGGTGCTTAACTTGCGACACAGTAGCGAGTGCTCCAAAAACTGCGCTATCCAACACCCCAACAATAATAATAATAATAATAATAATAATAATAATAATAAAAATAATATTTATAATAGCTACAACAACAACAACAACAATAATAATAATAATAATAATAATAATATGGGTATTTCTTAAGTACAGTAACACACATTAAATGCACTTACCGCGCATGACATCTTAACATTAATCTTTAAACAAAATTATTGCTGCTACAAAAATCTAAAGCCTAAATAACAAGACCTGAACACTATACACTATTTAGAAGACCTGAACACTATACACTATTTAGAAGCACACTGACATTCACAATATACCCAGCCACACTTACGTTACGGAGGTTAATAAAGCAACACTAAAACAGTCACTGCAAAAATAAAAACGCTAAAAATATTGTTGAACAGAAACATGATAAAATGATGGCAATATAATTTACACACAGTAACGATGACATCATCAAAACATAGTATAATTACAAACAATTGTAAAACTGCAAAAAATGAAGACATTATTCAAAACGTATTATAATTACGAACAAATATACATTTGCAAAATTAAATCCTATCCTATCCTATCCCTTAACTCGAAAGTCGTTGGGGCACCACAGAAGATTGTTTAACCAGCATACTCCATCTTTCTCAACATTAAATAGTAGATGACAAACACATAGTACAACAAATATACATTTACATTCAACATTAAATACAGTGGAACCTCTCACAACGACCCCCCTCTATAACGACTCCCCCGCTACAACGACCCATTTTATTTTAACCGATGTATTTCCTTATATTGCTGTCATCAGTATAGCGACTCCCTCGCTATAACGTCTAACGACCGATCTTTGCAGACCGTATAGCGACTTTCTCGGCATGACTGCACAATAAAAACTGTCTACGATCTTGTTCAGCACAGTCAGACAGGTACCTATATGTGACACGCCAGCCGATAAAGTAATCTTCTATAAGTTTGACATCATCTTGTAACGTCACATTCTAGATTCTACTCGTTTGGGGTTTGCATTTCACTTTATTCACATCACGAGCGCGGCACTGAGAAGAAGCAAAGAAAGCGTGATGGGATGATGGAGTCTACAAAGAAAAGAAAATGTTTATCTCTGGAAGATCGAGTTAATGTTGTAAACAGACACAAAAAAGGAGAGACTGCCATTGCGATCGCAAAGAGTCTTAAAGTTGGAAAAACACAAATTCAAGGAATTATCCGAGACAAAGATGACATTCTTAAAAGGTGGGAAAGTGGTGATAATGCCGATCGTACGCGATCAAAACGGAGGAAGACAACATACTCGGAAGTAAATGAGAAAGTTTGGGATTGGTTTCTGGATGCTAGAAGAAAGAATATTCCGATCACTGGCAAATTGATTCAAGAAAAGGCCATTATGCTCTCTGTAAAGACCCCTCTCTGTAAAGACCCCTCTCTATAAAGACCGATTTTTTTCAACATTTTCAAGGTCGTTGTAGAGAGGTTCCACTGTAGTAGATGACAAACACATAGTACAACAAATATACATTTACATTCAACATTAAATAGTAGATGACAAACACATAATACAACAAATATACATTTACAACAACAAAGATTACATGATTAAAAACATTGCACAACTACAAACATTTACAAAGAAGGATTTCATGATTTCAAAACATGATACAGTGACAAAGAAATAAAGTATTACAACAACCAAAAACATTACAGGACACAAACATTGCAGGAGCATTTCAGTCTGCAACACAGACACAACAAAAAAATTTTTAAATGGAGAACACAGCAACCCGCTGTCACTGACCGTGACATTCCGGCCAACAATAACAAACATGAAATTAATGAATATATGATAACGTAATTTGAAAATGTACACGCAAATAGAATGAAATTCAGTTTATGCTAGGGAATGTATGCAAAGACACATCAATGAGGTTGTTTGAAAAACAACACATACAACTAAAATAAAATTAATCCTCCAACAGGAACACGCACCCCTATGTGCTCCATAGCAAAAGCCTTTTATATTCACGCAGCACCTAGCAACAGCATCGATTAGGCTGATAAATGAAGCTTAAGCCTAGGTCTGACGACGAACGTTTTAACTGCAATCATTGTTCCAAATAGTGGTCAACGTTGGGCGTTCTGCTGGGCAGCTCCGCACACTGTCCCCAAATAGTGGTCAACGTTGGAGTTGTTTGGCAATGGCAGGAGCTGGTGGTTCATCAATGCGCTGCTTGCTGCCTGGATGGCGACGGTGACAGAATGGTTGAGTTTGGATCCTAGGACTGTTCCGCTCTGGTAGCATATGAAACAATAAATCAAAATGTAATACTGTACTCTAGTCCATGGTGTCCACATTAAATCACATTTTGTATTTATAAAGTCGCAGTTTCACATAAAGCGTTTTTTTTTTTAATTTACTTCAGTTGACTTCAGTTTAGTTTAGTTTAATACTACAGAAAAAACTTGTGCTTTTTTAGTGATTGAGCCCTGGGCTACAATGCAAATGATCTCCCCTACAACACAAAATGGTGGAGGTGGTAACAAAGCGGTCAGCAGCAAGTAGAAAGTGATTTACTATCTTCACTATCCACATAGTAAATAACACTACCAGGATATACTACCGTCACTATGCACATAGTAAATAACACTACCAGGATTAACTACCGTCACTATGCACATAGTAAATAACACTACCAGGATTTACTACCGTCACTATGCACATAGTAAATAACACTACCAGGATATACTACCGTCACTATGCACATAGTAAATAACACTACCAGGATTTACTACCGCAGACATGCCTACCCTCAATTTGAAGTTTCCGTATTAGCTTTTTCTTCATATACTGTGGGCCTTCCGCGTGCCGCTTGATGTCGTTCATATCACCGGCGGAGATGCCAAACTGGTTGGCACAAATCGTACTTTTGAGTCAGTGCTGCCGCGAATAACGAAAGGACACTTTTCCGAATACGAGGCAAGAAATGTCTGCCCCTTGCGCATTTTTTTTTGAAGATTCAGATTCACAATCACTTTGCTTAGCCATTCGTTTGAACGCCATGTTTTAAATTCTGTCTCAGGAGCACCGATCTTTACTGCGACTGTGCAAAAACGGGTTCGGCAAACTTCGGTGCCTCTACCGGAAACTTCGATGTCACAGGTCTCCACTGCGACTGCGCATTGCGGCATTAAACCTTCGGAAAAAGGTCATGCTGTGAATTACCACAGGCCAACGATTTTGATTTTTTATCTTTATCATTTTTTTAAATTTCCGTACCGTAAAACAAATATCCGTATTTTCCGTAGCGCTTGCCGAGTTTTTTAAATTTCCGGAAAAAATACGGAAATTCTGTACGGGTAGGCATGTCTGCTACCGTCACTATGCACATAGTAAATAACACAACCAGGATTTACTACCTTCACTATACACATAGTAAATAACACTACCAAGATTTACTACCTTCACTATGCACATAGTAAATAACACAACCAGGATTTACTACCTTCACTATACACATAGTAAATAACACTACCAGGACTTACTACCATCACTATGCACATGGTAAATAACACTACCAGGATTTACTACCATCACTATGCACATAGTAAATAACACTACCAGGATTTACTACCATCACTATGTACATAGTAAATAACACTACCAGGATTTACTACCTTCACTATACACATAGTAAATAACACAACCAGGATATCCTACCTTCACTATACACATAGTAAATAACACTACCAGGATTTACTACCGTCACTATGCACATAGTAAATAACACTACCAGGATTTACTACCGTCACTATTCACAACTTTCCGGCACCTCTCATAAAAACTCGTGGGTATCGCCATTATAAATTAAAACGAGGTTACTATGAAACCAAGTTCCGGTCTAGCTTGTATTGCTTTTATCAAAGCTTGATAGGATAGGATTGATGCGTGACTTTTAAATATGGCAAATTGCCGAAAACGACGATTGTTAGAGCCAGAAAACGAGTGGGAAAAGTATAAAAACGGTGGAGGAAGTACATGCTCAGTAAAAGGATGCAAAAAACAATCGTAGAGGCCTGTATTTGTGGCGACTTCGGAGGTGCGTCGATCATCGACAGAAAGTGAAACAAGACCTGAAGACTCTTGTAGTTTTCCATAGCTTCGCCGTCGCAACCTTCACAAAACACGAAGTAGTTGACTATGATAGGCGAGCGTTGTGGCCAAGTGGGCTAAGGAGGGACTAACTTGCCTTATGCACAAGCCAGAAACCAATGCCGCATGACAGGTGTGGGTTCAAGCCAGCATCTGGGCGTTATGTTTTTCCGAATATTTTTCAAAAATTCACAAATAATGTTAGGTAGGTAGGGTTTAGGCGCGCCACTGGCGATAGAAAGGGATAATAATAGGTACTCCAAACATTTTTTAAGAACATTGACTATTAAAAAGAAAATGCATTTAAATGAAAGGAAATGTCATGCTGATTCCAATGGTGTATTTGCTTTTTCTGTATGTGCATTAGTTTTCGAGCTATGAATTTTTGTTTATTTATTTAACGTTTGTTTTTTTCCCCCAAACTTGAATTTGCATATTTTGACATTTTCTGACCACTGCCAGACATTAAATATGAAAGTGAATGGTCACTAAATCATTTTTCCAGAGCTTCTATATTCCATACAACAAAAATAATTTATGTTTAGTCCATGAAGAAACATAATTATTCTTTAAGCACACCTTTAAAATCATGAAAAATGCAAAAAACTGTATAACAAATGCGATGAAACGACAACGCTAAATTTGTAAAACGCCAATATTTCACAACTCTGCTTCTAATTGACCTACAGAAAAGTATAATATACCAATGGAATCAGCAGGCTGAGAGAAATTTAATTAAATACCTTGTAAATGCTTTTCACAGCATAGAAAACATTTTAAATGTGCTTTACTTTTGTAACAATTGCATGTACGCTGCACTAATATCATCCACATCACGAACACCCCATATTCTTAAGTCATTTGTCACTGGCAGGCACTCAAAATCCCATCTAAACACAAAATGGGAGCTGACATCAAAATCTATGTCCTCTTTTTTGGGCCAACGAAACAAGTCTTAAATGCGATGAAACGACAATGCTGAATTTGTAAAACGCCAATATTTCACAACTCAGCTTCTAATTGACCTACAGAAAAGTATAATATACTGATGGAATCAGCAGGCTGAGAGAAATTTAATTAAATACCATGTAAATGCTCTTCATAGCATAGAAAACATTTTAAATTCACTTTACTTTTTTAACAATTGCATGTACGCTGCACTAATGTCATCCACATCACGAACACGCCATAGTCTAAAGTCATTTGTCACTGGCAGGCACTCAAAATCCCATCTAAACACAAAATGGAAGCTGACATCAAAATCTATGTCTTCTTTTTTTGGCCAACGAAACAAGTCTTCTTCTGAGAGAGCGACCAGCTGGAGGAGTAGTCGATTCGTACACAACAAGTCTGATGGGGGGCGTGGTGGAGCATCTCACTTGGTTGGCAGGAAACTCAGTTTCAGTTTGTTGTATGTTTCATCAGCTACAAAAAAAAAAAAAAAAAAAAAAAAAAGGACAGCATTGCATTAATATGACACAGGAGGCAAAATATAAAACAAAACAAAAAGAAAGAAAAAGAAAACTTCAAGAAAAAAAAGCAGTGGGGTGGTGAGTGAATAGAGGAAAGGGCAAATCAAAATAGTATGACAAGAACTATGGATCATCAATATAATAATAATAATAATAAATCTTTACAATGGCGACCATAAACATTAAAACTATACAACATAGTTTTTCAAATCAAACAACTGTTAAACTTAAATTTAAATAACATACAAATGAACAACAATGGCATAAAAGTAAAGATAAAACCAAATGAAAATGTAATCACTATTGCTTTTTTTTTATCGCATATATCAGTAAAATTAATGTACACAAAAAAAAAAATATCCTCAATCCTGGCTAAGTAAAAGTACTAAAACTAAAAGATAAGTTAAAATTATATTTGGCTGCAATTTAATTTATGTTTAAAAACATTGGTTCTTGAAGTAATTGGGAGAGATTTGGATGCTTGCAGAACAGCTCAAATAAAAAATCAATAACAAAAATAGCTTCAACACAAATTGCCCTAAAACATATAGGCCTAACCACTGCCACAAGTTTCTAGCTCACTAGCTGTAAATGAAAACGAAAGTAAACAGTGCTGAAGTCACGTGACTTAGCAAGATCGTTTTTTCTTAAGTCCCTGTGCATATTTAACCCCAATGGAATATATGCTAAGAATCTTTAATATATGCAGATAAAATATGTTACCAGTTAAATCTGGTGGAAAAGGTGTATCTTAATTAATTTCACATATTTTTGACCATACCATTCAACCTACATCGAGTCTCGATTGTCAACTTCCGGTCTTCAAATAATTGCTAAACAATTGGCCTATCATTTGAAAAAATATATTTATCGACAATACAAATGTTATTAACAAGTATTTAAAGGCTAAACTTACCAACAAGTGCCTTTAGATTGACTTGTGACGACGTGCAAGAAGATACACTGACGATCGACTGAAGCGGTTCAGTCTCCTTGTTTACGTCGTACTCCGCCATTATCGACGCACATCGCGCTCGACACCACTCTCCATTTCTAAATAATCTCAGCTGGTGTGAACTCAAAAATCCTAAACTGATTACATATTATTGTAGAAAAAAGATTTGCCTTTCCAACGAGCTACTTTTTAAACAGATCGATTCAGTAGAAGCTATCTAAAAAAAGCAACAAAAAGTTCCACAACAGATCACAAAATGAATTTCCCACTGAATTAAAAAAAAAATTGCACCGGAAGAAAGCCAAAATAGTACAGATTCTTTCATTGGTCGATTTTTTTGTTGGAGATTACTTCCCTAACTGAGATTTCATTTTGTATGGAGGTGGGGTTGAGAGCGCCCTGCGAAGATGGCGTCTGTCACAACCGAGGCAGTGCATCGCAAAACACGTTTCGTACTTTGAAACTTGGATATCTTTCACTCAAATAAACACACACATAAAAGATAAAAGGCTCAGGCATTTATTTGGTATGTTTTTATTCAACATCAGGCAAAACAATCAAGAGAACAACTGCAGTGAAAGTGGCCCTTTTGGCCCATAGGGCGGACACAGTAATGGCGACATTTGGAGCACCTAATAATAAACTGCAGCAAAAAAAATAAAAATATGTGAGGGTACAATACAGGTGGCCAGTGACACATGTTATTATTCTTGAATATTTGGAAATAACTCACTAAAACACGCGGAGAAAACACGCGGAGAAAAAAAAACAGGAAGTATTTTTCATAGAGGGGATTCCCGTTGGTGCATAGGATAGCAGAAAAGTGTGAATACACATAGTAAATAACACTACCAGAATTTACTACCATCACTATGCACATAGTAAATAACACTACCAGAATTTACTACCATCACTATGCACATAGTAAATAACACTACCGGGATTTACTACCATCACTATGCACATAGTAAATAACACTACCAGGATTTACTACCGCCACTATGAACATAGTAAATAACACTACCAGAATTTACTACCATCACTATGCACATAGTAAATAACACTACCAGAATTTACTACCGCCACTATGCACATAGTAAATAACACTACCAGAATTTACTACCGCCACTATGCACATAGTAAAATAACACTACCAGAATTTACTACCGCCACTATGCACATAGTAAATAACACTACCAGAATTTACTACCATCACTATGCACATAGTAAATAACACTACCAGGATTTACTACCGCCACTATGCACATAGTAAATAACACTACCAGAATTTACTACCGCCACTATGCACATAGTAAATAACACTACCAGAATTTACTACCGTCACTATGCACAAAGTAAATAACACTACCAGGATTTACTACCGCCACTATGCACATAGTAAATAACACTACCAGGATTTTATGATCCAAATTTGTGAATGAGTATAATCTTTCTACTGAACCCAAAATTGAAATCAACCCAAACAAGAATAGAATAATTATGTAGGGGAGAAAACTCGTTGTTGTGTATCATTATTACTGGCTTTAGACAAATAGGACGTACATGGGTGCTCTACCTTGCTGAAGGTTTGACGTTGGAGGGGCAGACAACCCTTGTTCTGGATCATGCTGATGCAAGGACACTGAAGTTCCAATCTGTAGTCCGTCAAGGCATGTGGTCACTGGACACTGAGGTTCCAATCTGTAGCCTGTCAAGGCATGTGGTCGCTGGACACTGAGGTTCCAATCTGTAGTCCGTCAAGGCATGTGGTCACTGGACACTGAGGTTCCAATCTGTAGTCCGTCAAGGCATGTGGTCACTGGACACTGAGGTTCCAAACTGCAGACAATGGAGACTCACTATTCATCTGCCAACACCGGAACCACTGTCACAAAGTGAATTGGTCAATAGTTACATTTGTGTATACATCATGTGTTTATAGAGTTAGGACACAAGCGACCACTGTTGACATAGGCATGTGGCATAATTATTATGTATTCGCTTTGCATTGGTACTATATTTCCTAGTTCATTAATATTTTGGTGATGAGACTCAGCTATATAAAGACTGGAAAACAGAAGGCTGTTCACGTATGCATCCGAGAGTGTCTGTGATTGGATGAAATAGGACTAGGATAGGGTGTATTGGAATGAAAGACTGTGAAAAAAAGGGTGAATGCTATTTTGTGTGACTTGGAAATTTCAGGGCTTAAAATGATCCTCCGAGAAAAAAGAGGAAAATCAGCGCGTTTTCCCAACTATGTAGGGGTACATCAGATGAGGGTGCGAAGCACCTGAACTTCCTAGGAGGGTCCGGGTGCATGCCCCCCGGAAAAAATTTTAAAATCTAGATTAAAATATGTGCAATCTGATGCATTCTGGAAGTATTATGAAAAATAAAATTGTTATAATAATTAAATTAACTGACAAACTTTTTATTTCTTTGATATTTATTTTGGTTACCCTTGGAAGAGGTACATAGTCAGTCAGGGGGGAGAGGGGGTTCCTGGCAGCAGGACCACCCCTTGGGTCTGGCCTTGTCTAAAGTAGTCTGGGGACATGCTCCTCAATAATTTTTATTCAGAATCTAGCTCAAAATCTGTGCACTTTTTTGTGATGGGCAGTAGTGTTTACCCCTTTACTGCTGAGTATAAATGCACCTTGTAAGTTATACGCCAGGGAACAAATTAATGTAATTTACTTGTTTTGTTCTTTTTGCTAGATTTAAGAAACTACTAGGAGTAAAACACTAAAATTTAGCACAATTAATCAGTGTGTGTTGTTGACTGCTTTCAACAAGTCCAAAGAGATTTATCAACATAAATTATTTGGTTTAAAAAAGTATTATAAACAATAAATTTAAATTAAATTAAACCCAAAACAGTTGTTTTTGCGTTAGTTCAGGTGTACACAAACATTGAACAGAAATCAGGAGATTATGTCAATTATAAATGCATTTGACAGTTATTATGAAATGTGTATCCTACCTGGAACTGGAAGTTGAAATTACTCCCAGTAAGCTAAGTTACTCCCAGTAAGCTAAGTTACTCCCAGTAAGCTAAGTTACTCCCAGTAAGCTCAGACGAACTAGCCAGTCCATGTCACTTTTGCAAGTTATGTCACCACCAGTCACACACCTTTCAGCCAAAACATCACTTTCTTTAACATTACTAACGTTCTGAGTCAATGAGTGCATCAAATTTTGATAGCATCTCACAATCATAAATCTTGGCAAAACAACGCCAGTTTCTTCATCTTCACTCTCTCTTGAATCATACAAGTCATTTTTGTCACTGATTGGAGGATTGATTGGAGTTGTTCTCCTTCCATTGTAACTAAGGAAATATGCCTACTCGGTACTGACTTAACAAGACAGTTTGTGAAGTTACTGTTTAGCCATCTATATCTTGATCTTAAATCAATAAGGTCCAAAGCATTTCAGTTCAAGTCTTCACATAATTTTAACTTTTTTCAAAAGCCATTCGGTTCCATCTGTCATCAAAAGAATCTCCCTGGTTCACAATCGTTGCCGCCGCTATTTTGACTATTATCAAAGAATGTAGCTAGCAAACCAAACAAAATAACCAACTGATGACTTGAGCCATTTGAGAATCAAAACCATTTGCGAATAAAGCGCACCTTATGCTTCTCAATTTTTATTGAGAAGGGTATATTTTTTCCGAGGAATTTTTTTTCCCCCGAGGAAGAAGATCACTTTAACGAGGAAAACCTCGGATCCGAGGAGGATTTTAAGCCCTGAAATTTGTGTTACTGTGTATGGTACTTCTGTTTTTCACAGTGGTGATTCTGGATTCTGTTCATGACAGACACGGTAATTGGAATAAGTATATTTTATGACTTGCTTGTTGAAAACATAATATTGAAACTAATTTGTAAATAACTAAAATATTTTCATAAATTGATAAATGTAATTGTCTATCAGACCAGGAATGGGATTGCTTCAGAGAGAGAGAGATAAAATCATATTATAGTTCAGCTATTTATTATTTTACTCTAAGACATAGTTTTCTTGAATTCCGTTTTAATTATTATTCTACTACTCTGAGTGAAAAAGAAGACAACCATAAAATTAGCAAAACCTACATTGGTGTTGTGTTCCAACTGTTGTGGATTTTACGTCTTCATTGTTTCAAGTTTATCTCTGTCTCAACTTGTGTAATTGTATAAGATGAATGAGTGTATACGTGAAATTGGAATGTTATAAACTGTTTACAAACTAATATCAAGTTTGTAGGAATCTTCTGAAAATAAAGCTAATTATTTTATAACCTGCGCAGGAAGCCTATGACAACCACCTCAAGCCAAGTTCCCAGTGAATGGCTAGAGGTTGCAAGAAAACTGAGCAGCGCAGAAAGCTAAACAAGAAAATGTGGTTGGTATAAATGTACAATACAATACAATAGATTGATACCATACCATACAGCGCAATACAAATCACAATACAATACAATACAATGGATGTATAGCAGTTTGCCACCCAAATGTAATAAATGGGTTGTGTCCCTTACCATCTAATCATTGATCACAGCAGGATGCCAACATTGACTATTGTTAGCAGCTACTGTCCACGCCCTCACCCACACTGTATGATTGACATTGAGACATCAATAATCACTACTGTTGGCGCCCCACTAAGGTTTATTGATATTGAGACATCAATAATCACTACTGTTGGCACCCCACTAAGGTTTATTTACATTGAGACATCAATAATCACTACTGTTGGCGCCCCATTAAGGTTTATTGACATTGAGACATCAATATTCACTACTGTTGGCGCCCCACTAAGGTTTATTGACATTGAGACATCAATAATCACTACTGTTGGCGCCCCATTCAGGTTTATTGACATTGAGACATCAATATTCACTACTGTTGGCGCCCCACTAAGGTTTATTGACATTGAGACATCAATAATCACTACTGTTGGCGCCCCACTAAGGTTTATTGACATTGAGACATCAATAATCACTACTGTTGGCGCCCCACTAAGGTTTATTGACATTGAGACATCAATAATCACTACTGTTGTCGCTCCAATAAGGTTTATTGACAATGAGACATCAGTAATCACTACTGTTGGTGCCCCACTAAGGTTTATTGACAATGAGACATCAATAATCACTACTGTTGGTGCCCCACTAAGGTTTATTGACATTGAGACATCAATAATCACTACAGTTGGTGCCCCACTATGGTTTATTGACATTGAGACATCAATAATCACTACTGTTGGTGCCCCACTATGGTTTATTGACATTGAGACATCAATAATCACTACTGTTGGCGCCCCACTAAGGTTTAATGACATTGAGACATCAATAATCACTACTGTTGGCGCCCCACTATGGTTTATTGACATTGAGACATCAATAATCACTACAGTTGGTGCCCCACTATGGTTTATTACATCGAGACATCAATAATCACTACTATTGGCGCTCCACTAAGGTTTGTAAATAGTGTCAATACTAACTGAGGTGTTGCAATGGAGATCATTTGTTTTTCGTCCTTTGCGGCACACACAGTTTAGATATAAAACATTATGCCGGATTGAACTTTTGCATTCTTTTGCAGCTAGCTGCACTTGTAGCAAGATGAGGTTGCTTAAGTGTACTGTAGTGTATTGCACAACGGGTTTAGTATTTCTACAAATGTTAACCACTTACGAGAATGGGAGAAATATTTTTTAAAGGAGATGTTGAGGGGGAAAGGAAGGGGAATGGGGGTAGAGAGAGAGACAGAAAGGGGTATGATATGTCTGAGTGTCTGAGGAGCTGGGTTCAACAGCACTGATGCTGTTGGTCTGCTAGAACCACTGTTTGGGATGTCCATCTACCTTCAATTGCACAGTTTAACCAATATTCACCTGTTCTATTTTTGGTTTGAACTTTTAACCGACACTAACAACTATTTTAGCCTAAACTGGTTGGGTGGTGAGGACAGAACTGCAAAGACTTAACAGATAAAAAGAGTCAGTGGCTAGCCACACAAAGACTTAACAGATACATGGAGTCAGTGGCTAGCCACACAAAGACTTAACACATACATGGAGTCAGTGGCTAGCCACACAAAGACTTAACAGATACATGGAGTCAGTGGCTAGCCACACAAAGACTTAACACATACAGGGAGTCAGTGGCTAGCCACACAAAGACTTAACACATACAGGGAGTCAGTGGCTAGCCACACAAAGACTTAACAGACACAGGGAGTCAGTGGCTAGCCACACAAAGGAAGAGGGCAAGGGGTCAGGAGTTCTAGGGTATTCTATGTGGTTGTTGTTTGTGTAGGGAGAGGGGAAAGAATAATTGCCATTTATTACATTGCAGGGTTATCTGTTTTGTTATTACTACTGCTACCTCACCTTTCTGCCAGTCATGGAGCAAGGGTGGCAGTGCAATCTACTGATAGGGTGGTCCCGTTTCTCCTGCAATTTGGTGAGACATCATCGACATGTGTCATTGTAGGCTGCTATTGTTGCCACTGCAGGAAGCATCACCGCTCAATGAGTGGAGAAGTTGTGGAGAGGAAGGCTCCAAGCCCAAGCTCTGTGTGGGCATGATGATCCCAACCTGCCCGCAAAAATCACACACAAACATTAACATAACAAAATGCAGGAAAAACTTATGAAAAACTTTGCAACAAACTGCTTTTTTTAAATTTTTTTTAATAAGGAACCTTTGACTTTAAGTACATTAAGTGCAAAGAACAAACAAAGAATACAAAGCATGGAGATGAGGTGATGCAGAAGACTTGTGGTCATTTTCTATGCCCAGCACATCACCAACGGTGGGATCTGATGGCCGTCACACGGGCCATTGGACAACACTGCGGCATGCTCGCAGTGGTGGGAGGACGGAAACTGGGCCAAGTCACCAGAGCATCAGGCCTTGCAAAGACCATCCTGCAAGGCACAGTGCAAGGAGGCAGAGGGGGGAGAGGAAGGCGGAGAAAGAGGTGGGAGGATAGCATTTGGGAATGGACTGGTTTGACACAGCGATGACATGAGGGTTGCTGAGGACAGGGAAAGATAGAGTACGCTGGTTAAATGATCATCTGTGGTGCCCCAAAGACCTTCGAGTTATGGGATAGGATAGGATAGGATAAATGCTAAGAGCTTTGTGTGTGATGGCAGTTGTAAAATAAGCAGCGAGTAAAATTTGATTTACTACCTTCACTAGGCACACTATGTATTTAGTAAATAACATTACTAGGATTTACTACCCTCACTATGCACATAGTAAATAACACAACCAGGATTTACTACTGTCACTATGCACATAGTAAATAACACTACCAGGATTTACTACCCTCACTATGCACATAGTAAATAACACAACCAGGATTTACTACTGTCACTATGCACATAGTAAATAACAATACCAGGATTTACTACCGTCACTATGTACATAGTAAATAACACTACCAGGATTTACTACCATCACTATGTACATAGTAAATAACATTACCAGAATTAACTACCATCACTATGCACATAGTAAATAACACTATGTATTAGTAAATAACATTATTAGGATTTACTACCGTCACTATGCACATAGTAAATAACACTATGTATTAGTAAATAACATTATTAGGATTTACTATCGTCACTATGCACATAGTAAATAACACTACCAGGATTTACTACTGTCACTATGCACATAGTAAATAACAATACCAGGATTTACTACCGTCACTATGTACATAGTAAATAACACTACCAGGATTTACTACCGTCCCTATGCACATGGTAAATAACACTACCAGAATTTATTACCATCACTATACACATGGTAAATAACACTACCAGGATTTACTACCGTCACTATACACATCATAGTAAATAACACTACCAGGATTTACTACTGTCACTATGCACAAAGTAAATAACACTACCAGGATTTCATGATCCACATTTGTACATGAGTATAGTCTTCATACTGAACAAAACATTGAAATAAACCCAAACATGAAAGAAATAATGAAAAGATGTAGGGTCCAAAAATGTGCATTATTAATGGCTTTGAGACAAACATAACGTACATGCATAAGTTGCATATGGTTTCACGTTGCAGATAACTCTTGTTCTGGATCAAGCTGATGCAAGGAGACTGAAGTTCAAATCTGTATCCAATCAATATGTGGATTTGATGGACACCGAGGTTCCAATCTGCAGATGACCAAGACTCACTGTGGATCTGCCCGGACCGAGACCATCCCAAGCCAAGTTCCCAGTGAATGACTGAAAAACAGAGATAGAGGTTGCATGACAACTAAGCAGCACAAAATGCTAAACAAGAAAATGAGGTATGTATGTACAATACAATACAGATACAATGCAATACAATACAATTCAATGCAATGCAATACCATACCATACAATATAATACAAATTACAATACAATACAATACAGATACAATGTAATACAATTCAATGCAATGTGATACCATACCATACAATATAATACAAATTACAATACAATACCACGGATAAACATCATACATCATTTGCCTTTAGCTAAAAAACCCAAATGTAATACCTTGTAATCTTTGATGACTGCCAGAGGTCAATAATGACTATTGTTATTGTCTACTCTTTCTCCCTCAATCCCTCCCACCATGTTAATCACATTCAAACACTACTGTTAGCACAGCACTCTTGTTTGTACACTGAGGTCAATAATGACTATTGTTAGCACCTACTCTTTTGTCCCTCCCTCCCATATACCATGTTAATCACATTCAAACACTACTGTTAGCACAGCTCTCTTGTTTGTACACTGAGGTCAATAATGACTATTGTTAGCACCTACTCTTTTGTCCCTCCCTCCCTCCCATATACCATGTTAATCACATTCAAACACTACTGTTAGCACAGCTCTCTTGTTTGTACACTGAGGTCAATAATGACTATTGTTAGCACCTACTCTTTTGTCCCTCCCTCCCTCCCATATACCATGTTAATCACATTCAACTGACGGAGAAAAATGATCGTCCATTGTTTGTATTAGTGAAGCGCTCACTGAGGGCAATTTCTGCCGTCAGTGAGACGCTCTGCACACACCTAGTAGTATACACGATGTTGCAGAAATTCGTCTCATATTTTGCAGATGAGCAGGCACCATTGGCCCGAAGCTGAAGGAAGACAATTGCGCGTCACCTCTGATATTCAGCCTGCAGTGGATTCGAGCACTGAGCTACTATCACACACCAGTCGGCCAGTCAGGAGAACACTCCACCACAACACAGCTCTTCACTGAACACAGCTAAGTGCTAATGAAATCATGCACCAAAACTGTTCTATACCGGAATTGCGATAGTCCCCTCTTCCAGAAACCGGAATAGGAGGACAGGCAGATCGAGTAGCCCGATGATGAAACAATAGCTGCAGATACCTATCAAGGACCGATCTATTCGAAGAGATATTTGGACATTTAAGTTAGTATTTGTGATTAGAAGATTGTGTATAGAGTAGAGGAAATAAATGTGTGATATTTACTGTTAACAAGTGGCTGGACTACCTATGTTTCATAGCCGTGTGAGAGCTAGTGTGTCAGTGAATCTCTTACCATTTTCTCTCTATCTCTGTAACCCCAGCCTAAACACAGACCGAGCTAAACTTATAAATGTATTAAGATTAGTCACCTGGCGATTAACTAGCAATCCCCATCGACGAAAGACGAGTGGGTAATAGCAACAATAGACCCACCGTCACACATATTTTATGCGTAATTGACTCACAACTGTGCGTACTCAGGAACATTGGAATCATTGCGTAGTTCATCTTTTGCAGCAGACAGAGTTTAGATATTATAACTTTATGCCCGATTGAATTTTTGCACTCTTTTGCAGCTAGACTAGTACTGCAAGGGAGGTAACATACGATTGCACTGGCAGACCTGCCTACCGTTACAGATTTTTTCATATATTTACGGATTTGAGACCTAGAATACAAAAATATGCAAAGGCCTTAAAAAATACAAATTTTTGCACCTTTTTTTGAGTTTTTTTTTTTTTTTGGGTAATAAGACGTTTGTTTTGGGTTTTAAGACATTTCACACGGCGGCATACTGCGCGCCATACTTAAGTCAGAAACAATTGAAACTTTTCATTGTCAGAGATTACTACATTAAGTTCAACCATGTCTGCCACGGGTGCCAAGAAAAGAAAAATAATAAGAGCCCATGAAACTGATGATGAATTGGATGAAGCGTCAACGTCGGTTTCAAAGGAGAAAAAGCCTAAACAACAGCAGACATTCTTGTCTTTGTACACTGATGAGTGGCAGTTTCTTGTGCAATCTAAGAAGGGGCCGACATTCGTCCACTGCTTGGCGTGTGTCAGAGATTTTAGTTGTGATCACGGTGGACGTAGTGATTGTGAGAGGCATGTTGCTGGACAAAATCACAAAACAGCCGAACGTCAGTGGAAGAATCTGCCAAAGACACAAAACATTACAGCTTTATTCAAAAAGCAGATCAGCTCAGAGGATAGCAAAAAAGAATTCACTCGGCAAGTCACAGATGCTGAAGTATGCATGGTGCAGTTTATTGCTGAATGCAACCTTCCAATTGCCACAGCAGACAGAATGACAGCCATGTTTCAGAGAATGTTTCCTGATTCTAAGATCGCTAAAGGCCAGCCATTTCACTTTTTGTAAAAAAATAGATGTGTTATCGGTACCTTAACATTCAATTGGTATATGTTTAGAACAACGAAAATATTAAATTTGTTATTTAAAATTACACAAACTGTTGGTTCTTAGTTTATTTTAATATGGCCAAGGTAGACACTTTACTAAGCAGAGTGTTACGTTGAGACGCGCATTATGGTGCATGTGAAATGCGCACGATATTATGTGTGACGTGCGCGATAGATCTGTTCGTTTTATTTTGCAGCGCATGCAGTAATAGAGTGTATTTATCTTTGATTTGTTTTGCGTTGTTATTAGTAGAGGCTTTGTGTGACGTTGGTGTTTTTAGTTGGTCGATATTATTTGAGAATTTTTGAGAATTGGTTGTTTACTATCGATCGAAGCGTATGGATTGTTCTGTTGGTAACCATGGAAGCTTCCATTCCAAATAGGGTTGTGTCACGTGAGACAGTGATGATGAAATTAATTTTGATTGGTTGTGGTGTTTCATGTAGGATATTCTTGTTTGTTCCCGAGTATGTAGAGACTATATAAGTGCCGCACTGTTTCAAAATAAGGGTTGTGTGTGTCGATAGTGAGTTGGAAAGTAAAAGTTGAGAGAGTGAAAAATGCGATTGTATGCAGTTGTTGATGTGTGCTGAATAAAAGTGGAAAACTTCATATGTCGACTCTGTGACTTGTATGCTGATTGAACGGGTTGCGTGGATAAACGAATCTAAGCTATACTCATCAGTACTTCAGCATTGGGGCTGAATCATCTACTGATGGAAAAACACCAACATTGAATGAGTGTAACAGAGCGTTCAGTTGCTAGTCCTCAAGTCCAAACCTGCTGCCACAGTGTACACCAGCAAAGAACTAGACAGACTCAAGAGCTGTTATAGCTTGCAGCTGAAAGAAAACAGTGCTGAGTGACAGTTTGCATATAATTTTTCCCAGTCAGTTACTGTAAATAATTTATTTTGTAGCAAAGAACCAGACAGGCTCAAGAGCTGCTATAGCCAGCAGCTGAAGGAAAACAATGTTGACATTTTTGCACATCATATAAATTAGTGAGTTAGTTCTTCACTATAGATACATTATTTTGTTGTTTCCAATTCCAATTTAAGTTTTTATCAACTGAATGTTTGCTCTCTAGCAATTACAGTTTTGAGCTTGTTCTGTACTGTAGTCAATAAATAAATAAATCGGGGAACAGTGTATTTAAGGAATCAGTTTGAGTTGTTTTTTTAATGCAGTGATTACTTCTTCTTTATCTTCACTAAGTTACATTTACAATTGTTAAATTCCTACTTGCGAATGCGTCGATTCGCCGAGAGTGAAAATACGAATTTTGGTCCCAGAATACCACATTTTGCCAGTCAGAATACTGAAACTGAAAATCTGAGGTAGGCAGGTCGGCACTGGTAGCAAGACGAGGCTGCTTATGTAAAATGTAGTGTATAGCAGGATGGGTTTAGTACGTTTGTTCTACCCCTGCTGCCCTCTTAGCAGGATTGGGGAGAGGGAAAAGGGGGAGATAGTAAAGAGGGTTTGACTGAATGTCTGTCTTAGCGGCTGGGATGAACGGCGATCATAGCATCACTCTGCTAGATCTGCTGTTTGGCAAGTCCATCTACCTTCAATCGTGCAGTTTAACCACTACTGACCTGCTGGCAAATTAAGTTATGTAGATTTATAGGTACTGTATTTCAGCACTGAAAAGCAATTAATTATATAATCGATATTTACATGAACGAACATGTATAGCTGATATCTAGGTTAATGAACATTCATATAGTTTCTTACTGATATATTATAACCATCACAGTATCTGAACAAACATGGAAATAATTTAGCAAGATCAGGGTGGAGAACACCTGAATCAAGAAATCTCTGAAATCCGGCCGGGGCCCAGGGGCCAAGCCCCGGTATTTGCCCCCTGGAAGAAAATGAATTTATGCAATTTTGAAAGTAATTTAGGGCCTCTCCTGAAAGCAAAAAGCAAAAAGTAAACATGAATAGAAACAAAAAAAAAAAGAAAGAATGTTATCTTTCAAAAATGTTAAGAATCTTGATTTGTAGGCCTAACAAAGTTTGAGGTCCACTACTGTTATACACAAACTCCACATTTCCAATTTTACTGGGCACACGTTTGTCTATTTTTTAGCTGTAAACAGGCAAGAATTTTTATAATTTTAGAGATATTTAGGGGTACGTTAGTAAAAACACCACATCTTAGGTATTAGTGACTAGTGTATAGATTTAAATGAAATAAAATTCAAAATGAACAGAAATAAATTCTATTTTGATTATCTACCTTTTTATACTTCTCTTGTCATGTCTTGTTTTTTATTACTCCATGTGTATACAAAAAAAAAGTTTTAAAAAGTCGAAACAAGCCCCCTCTTCTTAACTTTCATGCCAGTCTGAAAGATCGTATGCATGCACACTACTGACACTAATTGTCTAATGTCAGTACCGATCTCTTCCTCCGACTCCAAGTCCATTTCTCACTTAAATGTCTGATAAATGGAAGCCTGAAAACTCCCCTTCATCAGTCTAAGAATCCAAACCATCCATTTTAGACACACACACAAGAAAATTTGAAAGAAAAATCGAAAAAACGAACGCATCACAGAGAAAACTTGTGGAAATGCAGTCGAATGTTTTCACAACAGAATAAACCAGAAGGCAATTGCCGGAAGTCTCGCAATCTTTCAAACAACGCGAGAGTATAACCACATGGTTGATACCGACGCTTTTGGACGTTTTGCCTGTTTAGACCTTCGGCCGCTTTTGGCCGTTATGCCTAGTAAAGGGTAGCCCCTCAGCTTCTCACACTCGGAACTCAATATTTTTTTCTCGGAAATGCAAATGCCTTCCGCGGAAATCCGCGGATTCGCGGAATATTCTCCACCCTGAAGATATTTTCATTCTTTAACTTGATTAACCCAATGCCACTGGGGCCAGGCTTGAGCTTCCCCTTATCGAGTACTCAATGCAAGGGACCTTGCTCAGGAAAAAACAATTAAAATACAACATGAGGATTTACACCCATTTTAATGTGATTAAAAATACCATCAAATGTTGATTTTCACACTTTGTGTATAAAACATGTAAGGTTGGTACAGAAAATGCACATAAAAAATACAAAGACAACAGTTTCATGTTTTCACAGATGTTTGGAGCAGAACCCCTTTTTATTAAAAGCACAAAGTATGCTGATCTTAAAGGAAATTAAATTACCGAAATGGAAGAGAAAAAATGAGGAATAAACAGTGTAATAAAAGTGTAACTGAAGAAACTGCGTTTCTTTTGAATATTAGTAGGCCTACTTGTCTTCTTCATTTAGAGGAAAAGACAAACGAAGAAGACAGGTAGGCCAACTGATAGTGGAAAGAAACAGAAAGTAGAAACAAACTGTACAGTGATAGTAACTTTGGTGTCTTCTTTACCCATCTGGACATTGACTTATTTATAGACTTTAATAAAAACAATGACTAAATGACAGATCGTCCATCGGCCAGTTCTGCGAGTCCTGCTGATCGTCAAAATGATCAAAATCAAGGCGAATTGTGATTACTGCTAAATCCAAGTCAACATCAGACACCTCTTCTTTCACTATTTCTTCTAGTGTAAAGCCCATAAAGTCATTACTGTCATCATCACTTTCACCGATAATCCAACACCATATCATCCTCCTCCATCTTTGTAAACGAAAATTGGGCCAAAAATGTTGGGGTTTTACAAAAAAATCACCATGAAAAGACTATGACAGCCTATTGCACCAGGTAGATCTAGCCAAAAAGTAAACCGGAAACGGAAGTTTTTACCGGGATAAATTTGAAAGCAATGCATTGTGGTTGACCATTCAGTTACGACGCGGTAGACTAGTTCGCGGGTGAGAACAGACCAAGCCACTTAACTCGCAGGTGTGAACAGGCCTTGCCAGTGGCAAAGGGTTAACTTGTATTTTTGGTATATTTGGAACTTTAACTGATACTAAGAAGCGTGTTAGACGATACTGGTTATTATTATTATTACTGATGGTTTTTATAGCGCACTTATCTCGCTGTACTTGACCAGACTCTAGGCGCTGGCTGATACAGGATCTAACTCAAACCGCCCGAGACGCCCAACCGCAGCCTTTGGGCGCATGGTCTGACATCCGGACAACTGAGCACTATCCTGGCCAGCCAGGAATGGGGAAGAAGGACCAAGTGCATGCTGGGTATGTTCTTGTTACCGGCACTCACCCGTCTAGGACATGAGCATCAGGATCTTTAAAGTCCGTTATTATGGAATGTATGCGACACACAGACTAGACCTCGGTTTATACTCTCAACCGAAGGAGTAGGAAACGGGAGTAAAGTGTCTTTCCCAGGGACACAACACAATGGCCCGGACAGGGCTCGAACCCGGGACCTTCAGATCCGCAAGCCAAAGCACTACCATTAGACCACCGTGCCTACACAAAGTAAGTACTGGTTGGGTGGTGAGGACAGAAAGCCAAGATTGAACAGATAGGGAGAGTCAGTGGCTAGCCACAGGAATGAAAGAGGAAAAGGGGTGAGGAGTTAAAGGATATTCAATGTTGTTTTGTGTGGGAAAAGGGGAAAGGATAACTGTCCTTTATTACACTGCGGAGTTATCTGTTTTGTTACTACTACTGCTACCTCACCTTCCTGCCAGTCATGGAGCAAGAGTGGCCGTCCAATCTATTGCTGGGGTAGTCACTGTGTTTCTCTCGCAATTTGGGGAGACGTCATCGTACACTGCCATCATTGTCAAGGCAGGAAGCATCACATCTCTTGTAGAGTGGAGAAGTTGCGGAGAGGGAGGCTCTAAGTCTGAGCCCAAGCTCTCTGTGGTCTTGATGATCATCTTCAACTCTACCGTCCCAATCTGCCAGCAAACGTTACACAGAAACATCAACATAACAGAAAGCTGGAGAAAGATGACCAACTGCAGTAAACTGCTTCTTCTAAATTTATTTTGTTTTTCTTGCTTTACCTAAAACGAAGCAAGAAAAACAAAATAAATAGAAGAAGTATTTGAC